>SSNS01000130.1:151390-272419 GCA_006937985.1 Aphyosemion australe | reverse complement strand
CTGCTCACCTTTGCTCCGGCTAATTTCTACTGCGTGAAACAGGAGCGCCAGAGTTTATTTCCCACAGAGATCGTTCCAAAAGGCATTCATTTATATTAGAGACCACTGCAAATGTACGTATTTATAAAAGTGAACTTTGTCTTTAAGTCGTGATCGTGACATTGATTTTATTTTTAAGCAGACAAAATCCTCAGAGTGAGAAATGTACTTTTCTAGTGTTTTGACGGCGTGAGAGATGTGTGTTTGTAGAGGATGTGGTAGCTCAGAGTACAGCTGAAAGGTTTTACTCGTTCAGGTGTGTGTGTGTGTGTGTGTGTGTGTGTGTGTGTGCGCGTGCGTGCGTGTGTGTGTGAGAGAGAGAGATGCACCTGCTCTATTTAGGCCACCATCTCATTGTTTCATAATTTAGTCCCACCCTCTTTGACACACTGTGACATTCAGACACGCGTGATGTAATAGATGATTGAACGATGCAAATCTCACCTTGGGATGCCTTCTGTTTAGGTGTGTGTGTTATACATCAAAACGTTATCAATGCAGTTCACCATATGTTCATGGCAGCACAACATTAATTTTGTCGTTTTCTTTTTTTAGCTGAGGATCTTGGGCACGACTGTAGTCAGTCGATGCAGAGTTGCTCACACATTGAAAAAGAAAGCGTCATCGTCTTGGAAGTTTAAAAAGCCTGAAATTAGGTGGAGATGAGAGCGTGCAGCACGGAGGATGTAACGGGGAGAGATCGGAGGGAATCCTGGTGCATCTGCGTCACTGCTGCCTCAGCCTCCTCTCAGGGGCGCTGGTGGAGGAGGGATGGAGGGATTCAGGGATGGAAAGATGAAAAGACAGAGCAGGGAGACGTGGAATAGAGGAGCGAGTTCAGGGACAGGCTGATTTATGAGTTTCTGTTTCTGAACTGGGCTGTCTTCTGGGACTCAAGCGAGATGAGCCAAACAGGAGGTAACACATGCACAAAGAAAAAATAAACCACGCTCACACAGCAGACACACGAGATGCTCTGCAAGTAGTCATCCTTTTGGCGAAATCCTTAAAGCAGCAGTCGCAGCAGGGAGGAGGATCTCTTTATTTCTGAGCTAACGTGTATGTTCTCTGTGACAGATGGCGAAATAAATGAACAATCAACTCAGTCAAACAGAGTTTTGGAATCTGGATTGGAATCACTTCATAGCCACATTTGGAGCGTGAGGCAAGGAGAACAAAGAAGTTTGACGAAAGATTCCACAGTTGGGTTTTGGACTTTGAGCTGAGATTCTAGAGGTGGACAGTATATTGTAAAAAGCTATAAAGAAAAAGAAGAGGGCAAACGGAGCTCATTAACGGGGAATGAAGCTACGGAGTGAGAGGACAAACAGCTTGTGGGGCTCAGTCATGCGATGCCAGCAGTTGGAAAAGCTCTGAACCCTGCAGAGCTGCTGGTCGGTTGAAGTCGAAATAAGTTCCCCTGAGAGTTGCTCACCACTGAGTCTGTGAAAGAAGCCCAATTTAGAGCTTAAAGTGAGACATGGTACCTTAAGTTTGAACACACACGATTTAAAAATTGGCAGATAAAAATCTGTGTTTTTAAAAATACGATATTCCAGGTTGTATTTTTAAGTAGCGTAAATTAGAAACGCATCAGATTCAGCACATAAGGCCTTCTATTGAATTTTAAAATATGCAAAGTGAAATTGGAAATGTTCTACTGTGGTGCAGATAGTACTCGTACGCTTTATCTATCATTCAGGTTCTGGTTGTTGCAGCAGTCCAAGCCTAGAAATGTGAAACCCAGAGTATCCTCGCTCCAGACAATTCCCCCACCTCTGCCGATGGGAGCCCCGATTCTCCTCCCAGTACCTGAAACACCTACCATTCAAGACATCCATGAGCTCTTCACACTATCCTCAAAGTAACAAACAGTTTTTAACACTTTGAGCTATTCTTTTAAAAGTGGGTTTCGGTGATTGTGTAGGTAGAAACTTAAAAAACTTCACCTTGGACAGCACTCTGCAGCCCTCTGCTGACCAGAAACCACGTTTAACAGTTTTGTAGGACAGGTAGATCCCTAAGGGGAGCTCTTTACCTGCTTAACGGCCATTAGCTGTTTATAGTGCCGGTAGCTAATATTTAAGCTAGCAGTTAACTTTTTCTGTTCGCCGGCTGTCAATAAAAAGCACAAGAAGAAGAAAAAGAAGAAATTTGCTTTTTTGTTGTCATCATAGCAGAGCCTGGAGGTAAAAGCAAGAAAGTAATTGGAGGCGAAGCAAAGAGCTAACACCAGAGTGAACATCGGCATGGCCTACACTCGTATGAGGGAGCTGAAGGAGGCTATGAAATCAAGGACTGATGGTGACCTGGCTTTGTTGATACTGGACTTATAAGTAATAATATTTTTGTCCAACAGTGTGGATCTTTTTACTTTGTGGTTTATTTTAGTATTAGTTAGCTTGTGTCAGTGTTAGTTCGTTGTTAGCGCTAGCAAAAGCAGGCTGCGGCAGGATTGTTTACGACGGTTGTAATTCCACTTTGAACCAGTAGGAAACTGTTTAGTGTTACTTTAAGGCTGAGCCTGGCCAGAAGAAGAAATGTTTTGCTGCCTTTATTCATCTTTCAGTCATTACTCAAAGTTTATGACCTTAGGTGAGGGCTGGAATGTCATTTCCTTGTTTTCACCTGAAAGAGCGCTCCAATGCTTTATTACCGTAATGCACCATGTACGCGCGAAGCAAATTTTAGCTAAGCTCCAGCTTTACCGTGTATTTCCAAGTGTCGGCTCACTTGACCCCGGTCAACTGTCGAAAACTGACCTGTCTTGTAGTTTTCGTTAGAATATTAATACAGAGATGGTTATAACTCCTTGGTTTTTACTACAAAGACAACTATCATTCACGTGTACGCCAGACGCCATCTTTGACTACAGCTAGAAAACTACAGCATCGTGCGATAGTCGTCATTTCTGCCTTTTTACTGATTGGTTCTTTTTGAGCTGGCTAGTCCCGCCCCTCATGGTGCTCTCTGCCTCTGAGTATCCAGACACGTCTTCTGTGTAGAACAGACAGAGGGAGAGTCTGGCAGGCCAGGCTAGTGTAAACACACACTCGTAAATTGTGACATATTACTGCCCACCTGAATGGCCCGAGTCAGGAGTGTGATTGGGTTATTACACCTGATGGTATTGAGTTGGTTCTCTTCTAATGAAAGAGGGATGTACTGGAGCATGAGAAACGAGGATGAGAGGGGTAGAGAAATAGATTCTAATAGAGGTTGGATGGACAGGAACATAGAAGTGGAGGAGGGGATCAGATAAGAAACAGAAAAAGTGAAAGGCTAAAATAATAGATAGCAGCGGCTAATGGAAGTGGAGGGGTGAAAAAGGTAAGTTCAAGGGATCAGTCAAGAAGACGGGTGGAGGAGGAATAAATCAAAGATGTTGGAAAAGACATTGAGGAAAAAGGGAGTTAACTGTTTTTAGAACTGAGACGAGGTTCCTGCACATCAGCAAGACTTTATGTCAAACATGACTGAATGGTGTATTCAGGAAATGACTGATAAAGCATAGAGAAATGCAGGAAGGGGAGCAAATAGGGTTCAGTTGTTTTGTCTTTCAAAAATTGCTTTATAACATGTGTGTGTTATTGTTTTAAAAAGGTAGGCAAGAATTCCAGATTCCACAAAGTGGATGGTCATTGGACAGTCTTGTGACTTCTTTAGAAGTGTAAGAAGAACCCAGTAGGTTCCCAGACTGTAATATGTTCTTGGTGGTTTTTAGCATACACCAAACTGTAGCAACATCTTGGTGGTTCATTGTAATGGTAGCATCATACTGGTGTAGCATGGTGGTTGCATGCCAGTGTATGATATGGACCCCACACCCCCTGACTTGGCTTGGTAATTAAGAATTTGAAGCAGCCTGACTCATCACGTTGACCTCATATCAAAGCTACAGCTGTATCATTCCATCAGCTAATGATTAGCAGTTAGCCACATCCTGACAAGGTCCAAGATATTCTGGGATATTTGGCCTTGAATATATTGTGCGCTCATGTGGTAGAATTGCAATGGAAACCTGTTTATGTGTAGCCTAGTGAACTAGACCAAATTCTTGCTTTGCAGAGTTTGGTCTAGGCACGCTTCATTGGAACCCTCGCAGCCTGATCCGCTGCTGTGGCTGTCCAATCACAGCTCGCTATAGTTTTGGTTGGGCCAATCACAGCGCTCTATATTTTGGGCCAATCACAGAGCGGGAGTAGCCGATGACGTCATCAACATTGGATTATTTAGACTCCAACGTGCGTAAGTCTGTCTGATATACTTAGCGGCTTCTTATTTTTATCAAACAAAGTAGTGCAATGTCCCAGTACACCTGATATTCACATGTTTTTGATACAAAAACGACAGAAATCATTGATGTTAGACGCCATTGCTGCCTCCCTCTTTTCCGTTGCTGTGATTACGTCACGTTGTTCGTTACTCTGATTGGTCCTAGCGCTATCCAATTGCGTGCTGACATTTTGAAAGACAACCGTAGATCCCGCCTCACGACTGAGAGCCGTCAATGGGTCGCGGCCAGACTATATATTCACATATATAGGATGGCTTGCCAGGCTAGTTTATGTGTTGGTTCTTCTAAGAGCATAGAAAGTTTAAGAGCATGGCAGTTTCACAACTCGCAACTCTCTAGTAGATGGCGGAGAGCATAGAGTCATGTTTTTGAAAGGTAGGACCTAAGGTGTAGGTGAACAAGGTGGAGGCAGGTAGGGAAGTACAGACAGACACTTTTAATAATTCCTTGTGGGAAATGATTTCATTACAGCAGCAACAAAAAAGGCTCACAGATCAATGTGTATTCACTAGGGGTGGGACTCAATTAAAACAATTCATCTAATTAATTAGAGGCTTTGTAATTAATTAGTCTTGATTAATCGCATTTTAATCATTCAAGAATATTTGCCCCGAAAGCATTTTTTTTAAATTAAAAATAATGAGACAGAGAATCAAACAATAGTCATTGAGGATCCAACTGGGAACAAGGAAAGGGGGGGGGAACAACAACAACAAAAAATCAGGAAGGACCTTGTTTCTACCTTATTTACTTTCTGTCAAGTGTATTGATATGTGGTCATTCCAAATAAAGATTTAATTGGAAAAAAAAAAAAAAAGTCATTGATATTATTATTGTAATTTATATTCAAAACAGGAGAAAGAAATATATACTGAATGAATATCACTGGCACAAATAGGACAAACCTAAAAGTACAGTACAATACTATTTTAAGTACATTTTGATAATGGTATTGTCTTTAAAACAATAATAATAATAATAATAATAATAATAATAATAATAATAATAATAATAATAATAATGGTTGATAGAATGTGTGTGCAATTTGATTTGATTTAGCATCATTAGAGACAGAAATGAAGGCAAAAACACATGAAGAGGGATTTCTGATCACTCATTTGATTGTAGTTTTAGTTGTGTTTGGAACACATAAACAGGTTATCATGGTCTTGTAGCCAAGGTTCTGAGCTTTCTTTAGAGGTGCAGCTTGACTAGATTGATTTTTACGGCATGTATTTTGCTGCTACACTTCAACATCCCCCAATTGGGTGACCCTCGGGCTTAAAGGGTTAAAAGCGTAATTTTTTTTAACGCGTTATTTTTTTCTAATTAATTAATCATAATTAACGTGTTGAATTCCCACCCCTAGTATTCACACGATTACGAAACAGAGTAATAAGAGTAAACCGTGCAGCTCAGGCAAATACTGTTTGTGTTTGTATTCATACATACATACACAAGTACAAAGGAGTACACACAAATACAAATCAATAAGCAGGAGTGCTGCATAACTTGATTTTGTGGTTTTGTAGTAGTTGATCACCTTCCACAGCTGCACGAGTTACAGATTGTTAGAGAGTGGGGTTTCCTGAGCTGTGTGTCAGAGAAGGAGCTCTGCTGTCCCTCCAGAGTCTCATGTTGTCCATGATGTCCACAATTAGTCCCCAAAGGGTATTTCAAATGCACATATAATTACTCTTTTGGCATTCCATATACCCACCTTGATTGGCTGTGAGCAACGTTTCTCTGATTCGGCAAGAATATGAAAACAACTCCATCAGTTACGCAAAATAACAAATATTTCCTGCTGCTTAATTAATTCCACAACGTTTTAATTAAATACATAAATACACTTCTGCGTGGTACATTTTTGCTTTGCTAGCTTGTTCCAATTCATCCTCCCTCCACATCACAAACCCCTTGGTGTGATTGCACAAACTCAATAAGAGTAGGGAAAGGGTGAAAACTGGATTCCCTCTCTCTTCAAATAAAGTCATTACACATTTTTCATTCTTGTTGCATAAGTGAATATGGAAATGCGTTCAAGAATACAAACGTTTCTTTGCTGCCTTCTCTTTCTGGTGTTTCAACAGAGCAACATTAGCCCCCAAACCACTTAAAGCGTGCACCTCATTTTCCTATGCAGGTTTTTCTTTTCTACTTCCTCTTGCCTGTGTGAGTGGACACATAGATTTATCTTCCATGGGCCATCTGTCTTCATATCAGCGCTAAGCACTGTGACTGGTCGCCGGTCTAAACCTCACCCAGTAAGTACCTCCAATCCCATCTGTAGTCAGTGGAACGAGGCAAAGAAGCAGGTTCACGTTTATCCATTTGGAAGTGAAAAATGCAATTTAACACAAAAGCGAGTGTGCTTAACACCAGTTATGTGCCTCTATAAATTGTGACCACTTGCTGTGACCAATTGCATTGACTTGGAGGAGTTCTCAATTATAGAATCCTGTGGTTACCGTCTTACTGCTTCCTGTGGACGTGTGCAGAGCTGCTCCGTACACTACTGTGGGTTTTTTGTGCACCATTACTTGAACTAATACTCTTGTGTGAACAAGAAATCAGACACTTGAGAAACTTTGCTTCATACTTTTGCAAAGGGAAGTTTAAGAGCTGGAACCAGATCCTTCATTGGCATTCAGGAGAACAAAAGCAATAAAACCATGAAGTGATAAAGGATAAGTCACATTAGAGTTTCCCTTTTACTCATACGACCACAAACAACTTAAGGATAATAGAGTGGAAAATGAGGAAGATAGGGTGCATATAGAAAATGGAAACAATAAAGGGAATAATAAGCAGGAATCTGCTGTAATGTTAGGGTTAGGGTTATTGGTGCTGCGATGGGACTTTGTAGTGCGTCGTTACATTTTGCAGCCTCCTTTCTCCCCTCGGCGCTCTCTGCAGCCTGCTTGTGTTGACTCTGGCACCGATCTGACATCTCAGGCTGGACGTTGTGTGCGTTGTAGGATAGCTTTGACACTGTGTGCTCTGAGGTCTCTCCTGTGGATTATTGCCTGTGTGCTTCCATATATGCCTTGTACATGGATGTACATTATTGGATCAACACACACTCTTGTTCTATTTGGTGACATTTTTACACGTTGTTTTTTTCTTTACCATCGATTTTCAGCATGTTTTGAAGCGATGCACCTCTTAAACAATACATTTTGTATTCTTAAGGCTGTGGATACCTGTCAATCCTACAACTTTGATTGTGTTGAATTCCATGATTGTGATCATTTTGTTGAAAGTCATTTACAACACAAGTGCCAACAAATCATCTAGGACATTACTTTCAAAATCTGACCAAAAGGGCAAATTCTTTCATTTTCCATCCATCTTAACCTCTTAAGATAAGATAAGCCTTTAAGGCTAAAGCTGGTAAACTTAGTAGCATAGATAACTACAGGCCTATAGCAGTATCATTTCTAAAGTTCTGGAATGTATTCTGCTTCAGAAATGAAATGTAATTATTAAATACATTTTAAATGATTTTCTTGAGCCAGTATGTGCTAAAATGACCCTTTACAGGGTTAATGAAATGTCACTCAGACCCCACTCCCCCCTGTAGCCAGAATACCGCACTTGCAACTTCAGAGTATCCGGGCCGCTCCCTGTTAGTCAATACAAGGCAGTTGCGCTATCAGCTGTTCCACCAAAGTTTCAAACTTTGGCATGAAAAGTGGTCTTTGTTCGGTCTTTGATGACCTTTGGTAGCATAAAGTGTTACCTAGCTAAGTTACAATGTAGCTGTAATTATCCGCTACAGTTTTAGATAATTCCTGTTCTCATATAACTTTGTTTAACTTGCTTTGTCATTTCAGATATCTACAGATACCATTCTGTTTAGATTGTTCTTTTTACTCACTCTTTGCCTCCATTTTTGACACGGTCATCTTTTTTTTTCCTTTAACCATTCAGAATTTATGTCTATTACTTGTTTATGCTCCCATTTGGTTTGATGATTATTGCTTTGCTGCCATACCAGCCCTTTGTTTAAAAACGTTTGGTTCAAGTACATTTTTCTGCATTTGAGCTTGGGTTTCTATAAACGTCCAGGTTTGACGTGATGTAGTCAGTAAACTAAACAGTGCACATGGTTATCACATAGTATGAGTTTGTCTGTGTGTGAATATTCCCTTTCTGGATGTGGGTAAGTTTCATCACAGTCGCTGTAGGTGTGAGACACATCCATGACAGAGTCTGGTACATATTTAACACGTTCTTCAAGACACCCAGTCTGGGCCTTGGTTGTCTTGTTAATTGTTTCCTTTGAAGATACTAAAAATTAGGATGTGAATCTTACAACAACTCGCAATTCCATTCGATTTCAATTCTCGGGGTGACGATTCGATTCAGAATCGAGTCTCAATTCAAATCGATTCACAATCAACACTCTTAGTAACAAAGACTGTCAACTAGAGTGTGTGTGTGTGTGTGGGGGGGGTGGTCTGAAGAAGCAGGAAAAAAAAGAGAGGACAATGTGTCAGTGTGTGTGAAACATCTTAAACTAATAAACAAGTTTTATAACATCCAGTAGCATGTATTCACATAAACCATTAACATTTATCATTGAACACGAAGATTACCAGGCACTATTTAGTCAATTTGGAATACAAATTAGCGTAAAAAAAATGTTTATGCCTCTTAACAACGTTCTAACATAGTATAGCTATAAATATAGTGTGGAGATAAAAAAAAGAAAAATATTAATGAAGTGGTTCTCTCGCAGATGTCTAAAAACCGCCGCCAATAACATGTTTTGGACCGAAAGCAACTATACATATATATATATATGTATGTATATATGTATATATATATATATATATATATATATATATATATATATATATATATGTATACATATATATGTATGTATATATACATATATATATATATGTATGTATATATGTATATATATATATGTATGGGCACTGGTGGAAGAGGAGTTAAGTGGCCGCCTTGCAATCGGAAGGTTGCAGGTTCGCACCCTGCTCAGTCTGTTGTTGTTGTGTCCTTTGGCAAGACACTTAACCCACATTGCCCGCTGGTGGTGGGCGGAGGAACTGGTGGCGCCAGTGCTCGGCTTTCTCGCCTTTGTCAGTACGCCCCAGGGCAGCTGTAGCTATGATGTAGCTCGTCCCCATCAGCGTGTGAATGGGTGGATGACTGATTGTGTTGTGAAGCACCTTGGGGGGTTGTAGAACCCTAAGAAGGCGCTATACAAATACAGGCCATTTACCATTGGACCACCCGGTTGTTAGTCTCACCGAGAGGTTCTCCGCTCAATAATATCAGAGAAGGAGGAACAGCCGGCTGCTACCACTTCAACTTTAGGACAAACTACCAGAGTCCCGAAAAGAAAAAAACATTTGATGTCACAGACAACTAAAGACGTTTGGACCTAGAAAACAGCGACAGGTGTTTAGTGCTCTCTCATTTCCGCTGGCAATGTGGGTTTCCGGTTTCAGCAGAAGTGTCTCAGGGAAGATACACGAGGGGAGGGTTGAGTGTTCTGTGAACGTGTTTGCGTCCAAAACCTAGCTTGTTTAGCCATAACATCTTTAAGCGTCAATTATGCACGGTGCACTCAGCATGAAACAACACACACACTAAACAGGATAACACCCTTTAAACATGGTAAACATAATGGAACTGACTTCTTGACTCAGAAAACGTATCCAGGATAATAAGAAAGGTAAGTCTGTCATATTTCAGCAGATTGCAGCATAAGAGCGCACAGAGCGGAGCAGCTAGTGCCGGCCCCAGCGATGATGCGTTCAGGGTCGCTCAGAAATACGGCAGTTAAAGGCTTTCGGACAGGATCAATTCAGAATCTTTATAAATAAAAATCGCAAATCAGACGTGAATCTGGCACCTCTACTGAAAATGAACATGGATTCCCTGTTATCCTGAACTGGTTTAGGAAACAACTTTTTTCTTTTCTCTGACCAGTTCTCTGTGGTTCGGTTGGGTTCATTGGGCTAGTCAATGGATAGTTTCACCACATCACCTGTAAGGAAGATTTTAAAGGTGCCAGCCCATATAAAAGTTTTTAAGGAGAACGTCTCGCATCATTTAGCAAAATAAGCAATGCAATGCATCAAGTTAGGGATACTGAGGCCTGGCTAACACAGCAAGATATCTGACCTGATTCTTCCCTACCAACAATTTTAAAGAGCAGGTTCACTGAGAAACCATCTTTTACTTATTATTTTTGAAAATGATCAGTCACTCTGAGTTTAACATGCAGGCTGAACATGAAAATATTCCTCTAAAACAATTTCCTGCATTAGCTTCTGATAGAAAATAGATGGAAAAATGCTCAGTTCAGAAAAGCCTGACAGATCTACGTCACACTGTCACTGAACATTCATGGACTCACCCATCTTGACTCACGACGGGGAAGGCTGTTGTTGGTTTAGCGTCCAGGAAACAGCAGAGAACTTCTCGGCTAGCAGAAGCTAACCATTAGCATTAGCAACTCCACCACACAGCAGAACTCCTCCATGCTTGTGTTATTTGTGGAGATAAAACATCAACGTTGCAGAGCAAATAGAGTCAGTGGTAGAGTCGTGCTGCTGTTAGCCAATCAGAGGAGAGATGTCCACATATCAGGAAATAAGACTGAATCCTGCCATCTGACTGAATTCTCCATTCGTGAAAAGGAGCTTACTAAAGACCACTGCAGATGTATTAAAAATATAAGTTAATTTGTCCTGTAAGAATGCCCCCAGTTACTGTAATGGCTCTAAAGATAATCTTGTGAGATATTCCTGCAGTGTGTGGTGACTTATGAGTGCTCTGGTCTGCTAGGAAGGATATCGGGAACTCTCGTCTTGGCTTGACATCGAGGACCAACGAGTGCTGCCTTTTGTCGTGTTGCAGCACACCTCTACACTACTTCATTTTCTAATTTTATTCTAACATTTAGTTGTAAAGCCTTAATGTTGACCCAACTCAATGTTTCTAAACTACCACAGCATCTACCTGAAAAATGACACGGTGACAGAGTGAGTTAGTAATCCGTTTATTCAAACAGACTCAATGAAGATGGATGACATCTATGAGGAGTTTATAAGTACTACTATTGAACAGTCGATGTTGAACAGTCACTAAGAGTGAGACTCATGAGCAGAAGCGATTCATGTCCTCCAGTGTGACGCGACACACCTAATTTGCTTTGGTCAATTTGAGCTCAGACTGTGACAAATGAGAGCAGCTGGGGCAGTTTACTGAAAATATAACTCAACTCCTGCATCAATATCAAGGCACAATACATAGAACGTTTTAAAAAGAGGATTATTTGTTTTGTTGTCTCTGCGTTGACGACATTATGTGCATCCACGCATGCGTGTGCATGCTCAGGGAGGAAGTGAAGACACAAGGGCTCCTGAGGTGTTGACTGTGGAGATTAGAAAGGTATTAAAGGAAAGCAGAGCACAAGGAGGCACAGAGGGGCAGAAGGGAACGAAACATTCAAATCTGTGTTTAATTCTGCTGCAGATTACCGAATCTTTCATCTGTGAAGGAGGGATCGACCTTACGTTGCTTGACTTAGTCAAGCAACACGTGTGTGGGTGTGTGTTTGAGGCACACAGACAGAATGTACTGGATGCAGCATCCATGTCACTAAAGGTTTTGCTTTTCCTCATTTTATTTCTTACAAGTCTAACAAGAGGTTGTCTTCAAAAGTTGAATCAGTTGCAGACGTGCTTCCAATGAAGATACTTGAGCCCAGGAAACACAATTAATAGATCTAGATCATTAATGGGGTTTTAAATTTCCATATTTTCCTCTCCCTTCAGAGGATAAAACTGATCTCTCCTTCATCCACCAGAATAAACAAGTGTGGCATTTTGCCGGAACATATTTGTCAGGTTTGACTAATTAATCAGAGGTGGTCGGTGTCAGCCAGGGCTCAGAATATCCTCTGTCAGATGTGCAAATTGAATCATGTGTTTAATGAGTCAGAGGCAATTTAGTCCATTTTTGTACATGTGGGTTGAATTCAGATGACCGATTGGAATATTTTTACTGCTCCTCTTTAAAAACATAAATCATTTAAAATGATTCGGTAAAGAATCCAAAATCGTGAAACGTGCTTCATCTCCTCTCTTGAGTGCATTAATATATTTGTTTAGAAAGACAAGATGTTTTATTTAGAGCTGATTTTGGTTAAGTTACATCATCATAGTATTACTTGTAATTTAAAATTCTGCTGTAAAGATTCTTGCAGTATTTACAAGTATTCACATGGATATGTGAATCTATTTCATTTTTTAGGTTTAATACTAATAATAAATAGTCACTTCAATGAATCAGTTGCACCATAAAAGGACAACATGTTTGGGTCTGGGTATAAACGATGCTTTGGTAGTTGTAGATCACATCCTTCCGTTTTTGACATCTGGTTACAATTTTAAAGATTTAGCAATTTGTTTCTAAAACAGGCCGATATAAGTGATTTTTATGTTTGATTTAAAGCCTGGCATTGAGTCCCATTTTTTCAAAGTCTTTGGTATGACCCGACCGGGAATCGAACCCTGATCTCCCAGTCCTGCGGCAGACACTCTACCACTAGGCCACCAGAGCTGATAACTGTATTCCTGCTGTGAAGATGGCATTTCTTAACAGGGAAGTCAATGGGAATTTGCTCCTTTTTGGAGCCAGCCCCAAGCGGATGAGGGGGGAACTGCAATATTTTTCACTTCCATGTTGACCTCACTTTAGTCAGGTGCAGTTTGCCCCTTGGTCAGCACTCTGACTTTATGTTGTGAATGACTCCAAGCTAATAACAAACATAATTGTATCTCAGTATCCATAAAAAAAACCTGAGATCTGCTTTAGCCACTCCTCCAGTTTGGGGGTTACTGCCCCGATGACCATGGGCACCACTGATGCCTTCACTCTCCAGGCTTTCTCAAGTTCTTCTTTGAGGCCCTGGTACTTCTCTAGTTTCTCCTGTTCCTTTTTCCTGATGTTGCATCACCTGGTATTGCTACATCAACCACAACGGCTGTCCTCTGTTGTTTGTCCACCTCCACAATGTCTGGTTGGTTCTCCATCACCATTTTGTTGGTCTGGATCTGAAAGTTCCACAGGATCTTGGCTCGCTCGTTCTCTACTACCTTAGGGGGTGTTTCCCACTTTGACCTTGGGGCTTCCAGTCCATACTCTGCACAGATGTTCCTGTACACTATGCCAGCCACTTGGTTGTGGCGTTCCATGTCTGCTTTCCCTGCCAGCATCTTACACCCTGCAGTTATGTGGTGGATTGTCTCAGGGGCCTCTCTGCATAGCCTACACCTTGGGTCTTGTCTGGTGTGGTAGATCTTGGCCTCTGTTGCTCTGGTGTTCAGGGCCTGTTCCTGTGCAGCCATGATGAGTGCCTCTGTGCTGTTCTTCAGACCAGCTCTTTCTAGCCATTGGTAGGATTTCTTGATATCAGCCACTTCAGTTATCTGTTGGTGGTACATCCCATGTAGGGGTTTGTCCTCCCATGATGGTATTTCCAGCACCTTCTCTTCTGTTCGCCATTGTCTGAGACATTCACTGAGCACGTCATCTGTTGGGGCCTTGTCATTGATGTACTTATGGATCTTGGATGCAGGGGCGTCGGACTGGGGGGAAAAAGGGTACCGTTTGCCCAGGGCCCACTGTAGGGAGGGGCCCTGAGACAGCATTGAATGAAAATGTTTTAATGTGGGTTTTTTTTCCCCCGATTAACTTAATGTCTTTATAAACGTCTCTTTACCTGGATAAAGAGGTTAAATAACAGAATTTTGCCTTTAAAGTAATAACTGAATTGTCTCAGAGGCATCTATCACCCCTTAAAAATGTGCAAAGTGGTTTAGTCCACACCTGAGGCCAGGGGCTGCACCCGCATCTACAGCTATGAGACATTGATATCGCTGACAGCCAGAGCTGGAGGCAGGAGAAAGTCATGTGTTTCCTCAAGAAAGGGAAACCTGGCTTCCAGAAAAGAAAAGAAAAGAAAAGAAAAGAAAAGAAAAGAAAAGAAGGAGAAAAAGTTAATTGAACAGAAGCAAGTATGGGATTTTCAAGAAGGGAGGTGAGCAGCAGCAGCAGCACAGAACCCAGTTTGAGCTGATATTAGCTCTCAGGCTGAAAGCTGCATTCATGTTCAGTGTTAAACGCCTTTAGTTTCACCACCAAGATCAGTTATAAATTCATTAGTATTATTAGAATTATTACCGCGGCCGCCGCCAAGAAATTCGCGGACCTCGCAGTAAAAACAGGTTCTCTCTGTGTGGATATTTCAGCTCCTCCCACTCATGGATCAGGACAAACTTGGTATCGATGGATTCCTGGTAATCTCAGGAATGGGAAGCTGCCAGTGTCATCATGCTATACGAACACCTGAATGCACCAGAGCTCATAAACTGCCTTGTTAATCCCAGATGAGCTACTTTAACTCTAGTAGGTAAAGTTGCCCACAGTGGAGGTAACTGACTTTAGGCCATAAATGATGGCCCATAATGAAAGCTGGAAAAATGCATAGTCTAATTATTACATGAGCTCTAGTTGCAAGGTATGGAGAGCCAAAAGTGACACAATTCAATAAATAGCTAAAGCATTAATTAATTTTATAAATGTATCATTAAATATTTTAAATATTTAATTACATGAACCATAAAAATATCTAATTCATTAAAATAAATTTATAGATATTTAATAATTTATTTCATTATTTCATGTTTGTTCATCATGATTTTATTATATCTGTCAACCTTGCCCATCAACATCAGTGAGCAAGGCTCAGGTTGATAACAAACATGGCAGCTTATATGTTAGAGGGTCTTTATTGACTTGGTCAGAGATATTTTAAGCCTAACAAGTAAAACAGTTGCTGACTCAGAATCAGTGGAAAAACAGTACAAGAGGAATTTCAGGAAGAATTTCCTCCCTGATAGAGAGACTGACTTCATAATACCTGTAGAAGTACTCCTTCATGTGCTTGGTCAATTTAACCTTTCATTATTGCAACAATATATATCAGTATTAGCAAAGCTTAACATCATGAACCACATGGCCCTTTAGATGCAGCAGCAGCAGCAGGGCCCTCATTCTCTCCAGATACCACTGAGATTTCACTTTTATTATGCTGGCATTTGTATTTGCTCAATATAGAGGTTAAACTAAGATCATGTTTATTAACTTGTCTTACAGCATGACAAAAAATCTGCACGAGAGATATTAAACAAGTGAGCGTGGGGGCCCACCTAGATGGCTTGTACCTAGGGCCCAGAATTTGGTGCTACGCCCCTGCTTGGATGTTTCATCCTGGACAGTGGCTCTCACACTCACTAGTCCTCGGCCTCCTTCCTTACGGCTAGTGTAAAGTCTCAGGGTGCTGGAGATTAGGGATGGAACCCTCCATGCATGTTTAGGAGCTTCCATGTCTTAACATCTGTGGTCTGTATTTCTTCCTTTGGCCTGCTTATCCTGCAGGATATCTGATTACTGGCAGGGCGTCGCTGTTTATTGCCCGGATCTTGTTCTTGCCACTGAAATGACTTCTTAGGACTTGCCTTACTCCTTGTAGGTATTTGGCTGTGGCTTCTTTCCTTGCGGCCACATCGAGGCCCGTAGCATTTTCCGTATTATAGCTTTAAGTTCATAAAATTTTATTTAAGTTGGAATATCACACAATGATCTGACTTTTACGAGTCCATTTGTATGTTTGAAGTGCTTTGAGTCCACTAAAAGGCCGTCATTACTATTAGTTTAGGGAGATACCACTAATGATGGACATACTATCTTAGAGAGGAAATGTAAGGAAATAGAGAGTGGGAGTAAAAGATGTGTATTCGTGGCAAAAGCCAAATGAAAGTTGGAAAGCATCAGTATCGGTGCCTGTTTTTTTCATGGTGAACACAAGATTCAAAACCATTTATGCTTTCGTCATTTTCCCCTCATTTCCTCTACTTAACCATCCATTTCACTCTCTGTCTCCCACTCCTCTTCTCTTTGTACCCTCGATCTACTTGCTGTGGATTATTATTTTTCCCCTTCATTGTAATCATGACACATTCTTAAATTAGAGCTGCTTCAGAAGAACTGTAATCTGTAATGCATATATTATGAGCTTTTCTTGTGT
Source organism: Aphyosemion australe (assembly GCA_006937985.1). Classification (NCBI taxonomy): domain Eukaryota; kingdom Metazoa; phylum Chordata; class Actinopteri; order Cyprinodontiformes; family Nothobranchiidae; genus Aphyosemion; species Aphyosemion australe. The sequence continues at coordinate 255,944 of SSNS01000130.1, read as the reverse complement.
GTGTTTCCTGATTTGTCATATTAGATCATGCTGCAACATGCTGTCTGTGCTACTAGCAGGGATTAAGAGTGTGATCACAGAGACTGTGACTAATGCACTTTGATTTTCTCCGTATTTGTTCTCATAATAAGTATTCCATGTTGCAGTAATGCACTGCACATTACCAAGGGGTTTGGGCCTGTTTTGATTAAGACCAAAACTCACAAAGACCTATGACAGGATTTAAAACTGGGAGACCATTTTTAGATTGGTTATTTGCCGTAAATGTCCATTTAACTCGCCAAACACGCTGAAGCAGTCAAACGGCACCAAAGGAAAAAGTTTTCTTCAGGTGTAGTTTGCTAATGAGATAAGCCATCAGTGTGAGCTGAAACTGATTATTTTAACAAAGTAAAGCAATGACAGAACAAAACAGTTGCTTGTACCCTTTCTAACTCGCCCTATATAGATAATCTCACTGCTCGCCCAAAAAGGATAAAAGATGGATTAAACAAGTAGAAGGTAATCCACATGAGATTACTCAGAAGTGCTTTTCTAGTCAAGTCAGAGGAGACATCTGACATTTGTACCCTTTAACTTAAGCTGCCTCTTCTTCTCTGGCAAGACTAAAGGTTTCTGGAACGACACCACACGGATTCCCATTGGTCGCTTCAGACCTTTGAAATGATAATTGTGTTTTTTTAAAGTGTGTGTTTTAAAATTTAGTAAATAGTTAATCATTGTTGCACAGTTGTTCATGCAAATGAAATGTTTGAACTTTCACACCACTGCACTTTCATGACACTCACAGCACAAAATAAAAAATAAAACACATTGGAATGAATGTAAAAAGCTTAAAATTGAGCCAATAGCCTAGTGTTGTTTCATAGTGTATCAATACACTTTAATCTAGAAACATCATTCAAATTGAAAATGGGTCACAAGACAATGGACTCCAACATGCTGAAGCAACTATTTTGTTTCTAAGACTAAGCACAGCAATGAAGCCCTTGTACTTGGTTACATTCCATCACTGCCTGTGCTACAGTTGATTGAAGGCTTGCTAGAATTGCTGTTCCAGGCAAAACTACATTGGTTTATCCTCTTGTGGATCCACCACCTGCAGGAGGAATGTGGAGTAGCTGGTACGGATCTAGATTGGATAGCAGACCAAGGTGCGAGTCTTGGCGGACCAATCTCCCGGCCGTGGTCTTGGCTTGAAAACGTTTTTGCTAATAAGATACCATCATAATTAGGAAAACACATCACTTTAAATCTGCCTAATATGTCCAAGTTTGACTGATTCAGAAATGTCCGTAATCAGCCTTCTGACTGATCCGTCGCTCTACTTCCGACTTCACTGACACTAATTGATCTGATACAGAATATTTATTGTCTGATTAGATCTTTTCAGCATTGTCCCTCTAGACTGCTGCTGATCAGCTCACTGTAACGAGACGTGCGGCAGACATCAACTCATCGAAATGTTAATTTGTGACTTTGTTAAAAGGCTCGTGATGAGATTAGCAGCACTTTGTCATTATTACACTCAGTAGACTCACTCAGGACTTCCGATTGGGATCTGTTTCCACTGTCCTGATTGTTTACTCTCAAGCCTCTGCTAGAACATATCAGATACATTAATCAATGCGTTTTGTGTGCAGGAAGTCCGTTATTGTCACTCGCTGAACTCTGCTCCTGTCATCGATTTTTCCTGCTTGTTTTACGCTTGTTGATATAAAAATGGCACCATATTTGTTTTGACCTTAACTTCTTCATGCACATGGTTCGAGCACGTGTCCATGCTTGTGATCCTGCTGAACTGTGTGACTCTGGGGATGTTTCAGCCCTGTGAGGACGTTGCCTGCCTGTCAGAGTGGTGCCGCATCCTACAGGTGAGTGTGACACCAACTGGGCTCATGAGGACACATGGGGACATTTTTCATGACATGATCTGTGAAAACACGCCTTGTTCACCGTCTGCAGGCAGCAAAAGCAGCGATCTATCAACACAGCATGCAGGAACGTGTTGTCTTTAAACATACAGTCACTCAAGCTTGTCATGATCAGATTTGAAACATGTTGCCTTAATGACCTGCTGTTGTAAATCCTGGAGAAACAGAAAGTGAATTTCCTCTCATCTGTTTGCTTCCTGACTCTTCATGAACATGCACCCTGAGATGTGCTCATTATACTCAAATACAGACGTTCCTCTTGCTGTGAAAGACGTCTAATTAACTGAGACACAACCATAACTACGATAAGCCTGAAGTGCTCCCTGCTGGAATTTAACCAACAAACACAAGATTGTTTTTCCCTCCACACTCAGCTTTTTCATTTATTTATTTGTTGGAGTGTTTCTGCTTGGAGAGATCCAACAAGGGCTTGACGATTGTCCTGATTGTTGTTATTGTTAACCCTCTTCGTGTGTGTTTTTGTCTTGTGCTACCAGGTGTTGGACGACTGCATCTTCACGTTTTTTGCTGTAGAAATGGTCATCAAGATGGTGGCCCTTGGTGTTTTTGGTCCCAATTGTTACCTCGGAGATAAATGGAACCAGCTTGACTTTGTCATCGTAATGGCAGGGTTGGTATACCGTTTACAAGTTTTATACGTGTGAAACTACAAAAACAAAAGTATGAAATGAGAAAGACAGGAAATTGTATGTTTTTGTCCCATTGATGGTCTTACGACTTTGTCCTTGGTCCGTTTCAGTTTTCAAAAAAGAACAAATGGAAAACACGATTATCTATGGATGCCAAAATCCTTCAAGATTCAATAAATCAAGTTTGGTTGGCCAATATCATTTTCTGAATTTTGTAAACCCCTGATCTCACAATAATGGTTTTACAAATTCAAAGAAAACGTTGATAAAAATTCTGATTAACGTCAAAAACGTGACGTGTATACATGGAACTTCTAATATCCCGATTACATGGCGTCAGGACCAGGGCGTACGGGCAACGTTAAGACGCAATATGCGTCATTTCCTGTTTTTCTTCCTGTATCCAAAGACGACGACAACAGCAGCAACACGCACATAATGGATTGTTCGGAGCTAATAGTGATCGCCTTTGTTTGTGCGTTGATGCTGTTGCTGACCTGGTTTCTTCATCACTACAAAAATGTGGTGTGCTGCGTTTCGCCATGTTGAACTCATGTTGAACTCTACGTGTTCACTTCCGGGTTACTGGCGCATACAAGACGTTCATCTACTCAAAAGACCAAGATTCCTTGCGAATAGAACATGCGCAGAGCGCACCTTTTGAAAGGGTTATCCCGATACGCATTTACATGACCTGATATTCAGGTTAGAAAAGGGTTACTCCAGGAGAAATGACCCGGTTGTTTACATGGCCTTGCGGAACCGGGTTATTGCAAATAACCGGGCTTTGAACGGGTTATTTGCTGCATGTAAACGCAGTCAGTAAAAAAATGCAAGTTTAAGAGTTCTTTTAACAATGAAAATCCAAAAGTAAACCCAGAATTTCACTGGGCTGTGACTGTTAGTGTAAAACATACCAAACTTGGGAGTATCAAGTTTTCCAAGGTTTCTCAAATTCCTCACGAGTCATAGTGTCTCGCTCCTGGTGTTTGGAACCATTTAGTTTCAGTACATAGGGATGAGAAATGCAAGACAACGTTAGGAAGGATTGGCAATCTGCAACAAAATAGAATAAAAAACTTGATTTCTCTGACACTAAAACAGTTACAGAAATGTGTCCTTCAACTGGGCTCAACATCATCATTTCACGACTAAGCTGTGATTTACTTGAGACAAAAAAAGGAGCATGAATAGCAAACAAATTTAGACTGAAAAAGAAATACCTCTGCATTTGCATAAAACGTATTTGCAGTTTTGACATAAGAAAAAGTGTCATCTGTATTGTGTATTTTACAAGTTTGCATCTCCAACTAGGCGACTAGTCTCAGCCCAGTTAGAAAGAGGGTTCTTCAACTCTCAGTTGAAAGTTTGTATCCAAGCAGAAATTACCAAAAGGAATTGAGTATTTCTGTATCTGAATGGGTTAGACTTCCACAGCTGTGTTAAATGTTTGCATGTCCAAGAAACATCTAATACAATATCTAATTTAGCTTTCAACTAGAGCAGTAAAAACAACTCACAGGAGGAAAACCTTGGGAAAAGATTTGTGCAAAGGTCAACAACCAATCAGGACCAGGTAACTCTATACAGTAGCTACTCTGTGACTCTCAGGCCGGACCAATACAACTAAAAGCAACCCAGAGACAGCCTTAAAATCACAGAACAGAACTAATAAATCTAAAAACCTGTCATGTTTTGCAATAAAACGTTCTGAGGTTTTCAATCAAAAGCCACAAATCCATATAAAAGGCGAGGCTTGCAGTGATTCAGTTGTAACATTGTTTGGTGTATTGGTTAAAAAAATAAATAAATAAAATTAAAACTAGTTCCTTCTACCTACTTATTTATAACATTTTACTCGTTGTGTCCTATCACACATTAAGACCATCCAGAATCAGACGTACACTTGGAGCTGCGTAAATAAATGGCAAATGCACAGTAATTATGCGGATGTTCACTGTTTCACTTCCCTCATATTGTTGCTTTCTGCAGAATCTCTTAGCTTTCATAAAGTGCAGTGCATCAAGTTTCATGCCAACATTCTCTTCAGGGTGATGGAGTATTCTCTGGATGGCCACAATGCCAGCCTGTCAGCCATCCGCACTGTTCGGGTACTTCGGCCGCTGCGGGCCATCAACAGAGTACCAAGTAAGTCCGGGTCTTTTATTGAACAGAATGTGATTCGACCTTCTCTGATTTCTTATATTTCTGTTTACTTCTTTGTATCTTAAAATGACAGCCATGATCGTTTTACATAACCAATCCTGGTCCTGGCGGTCCACTATCCTGCATGTTTTTACTGTTTGCACAAACACACCTGATGGTTCAATTATGTCTACATATTACGAGGAGGCCTTTTGAGCAACCATTGACTAAAATCTGATGTGTTGGAAAAATCTTAAACATTATTATTCTCAGAGACTGGGATAAGACACCACATATTATTTTAATCCAAAGATTAAGAGATGGAAGAAAATGACATTGGTTGTTAGCCTGGCAAACCATCCTATATATGTGTATATATAGTCTGGCCACGAACCATTGACGGCTCTCAGTCGTGAGGCGGGATCTACGGTTGTCTTTCAAAATGTCAGCACGCAATTGGATAGCGCTAGGACCAATCAGAGTAACGAACGTGACGTAATCACAGCGGAGGAAAAGAGGGAGGCAGCAATGGCGTCTAACATCAATGATTTCTGTCGTTTTTGTATAAAACCATGTGAATATCAGGTGTACTGGGACATTCCACTACTTTGTTTGATAAAAATAAGAAGCCGCTAAGTATATCAGACAGACTTACGCACGTTGGAGTCTAAATAATCCAATGTTGATGACAAAGCCGTTTCAAACGAACGTGGTTCCTGCGCTGCCGCCATGTCGTTTATGTTCGCGGCCGCAGCGCTGTGATTGGCCCAACCAAAACTATAGCAAGCTGTGATTGGACAGCCACAGCAGTGGATCAGGCTGCGAGGGTTTCTATGAAGCATGCCTAGACCAAACTCTGCAAAGCAAGAATTTGGTCTAGTTCACTAGGCTAATTGGTTGTTGCTTTGGGGGCAAATTTTCTTGAATGATTAGAATGCGATTAATCAAGATTAATTAATTACAAACCCTCAAATTAATTAGATTAGTTTTTTTAATCGAGTCCCACCAACAATATATATATACATATATATAAATATATATATATATATATATATATATATATATATATATATATATATATATATATGTATGCACACACACACACAGAGCGGTGGGCAGCACATCTAACAGCTCATAGTCATTTAATTGACCTATAAAGGGAGAAAAGGCTTATGTTGCATATTTCTTCAGCAAGAAAGTGCTGAAAACTGAAAGTGAGCCTCACAGAGAAATAGAAATGAGAGGAGCTTAGATTTAAATGACAAAGGGAAACAAAATCATAGAGAGAGATTGAAGAGAGGAAATAGATGTAAAGGATGAATGAGAACAATGCAGTTCTGAACGGGAAAGGCAAAAATGCTGAATGATGAATAGACTAATAAAAGCAGACAGACACAAATATAGTCAGCAAATGTAGCTACATTTTGCATAAATGTTTGTATTTTTCTGTAAAATGTCAGTTATTGTCATCGATCATTCAAAAAGTTCTCAGAGAAGTGCAACAGTTCAACAGACATTGGCCCAATCACGATACTCACAATACGCCCTACGTCTTTCTGTGAAGTACACTTAGAGGATGTGCGCAGTAAGGCTTCAAGTGTGTAGTACACAAGTGTGCCGAATTGGGACAGGGAGCATTGCGTCATCGACCGCAATACATGCTGTGATGCCGGTCGCTGTTTGTGCTACTTTTAAAAAAATCTTTAACAACTTTCAGACAAACAATTGACCTTTCGACGAGCCCCGCACCCCTTAGTTACTGTTGCTAAGTCTGACGAAGTGGGTCAAACGCTGACCAGCTCCGCAGATTGCCGTGATGGAAAGAAGTAGACAGATGCGTGTCAGCTACATTTTTTGGAGCAATTCCTGCGCAATATCATCCAGATCGAGGCAAAAATGGTTACAGTATGCAGTGGAGGGATATATTAGTGTCGGCTCCGCTGAGCGAAGCGTAGCAGGGAACAAGGAGTTGGGAGTTCGGTAGAAGGCGTCCGGGAACGCATGGATCTGAGGAGCGGTGGCGGGGATGCGGTGGGAGCCTTAGGTCGTTTATAAGAGCTCAGACCGTGGTGGTAATGTGGCACAATTGTGTCTGTTTTATAAAAGATTACGCAATGGCGGCATAAAGGGGGTATGGGAGCGGTCTCTGCGCTCACGGATTTCCATTTATCTTGGACGTAACTTGCTTTTTATTGCAATCAAAGCCGCGCTCCTTAAGTTTTTCACAAGCAGCTACAGGTGTCTGTCCTCCACAGTCCCTGTGAACTGTCAGATGATCTGAGCTCCAGCTCTAACAGAGAAAGGCTCCCGGCGCTCTGCATCGCTCCAGTTTATCATCTCAGCTGATTCTGTTTACAAAACAAAACTTATGCCCGTGTTTACTTTCATTTTCAATTTAGTTCCCGGCCGGAGCTCGGCATTAATTCATCATGTGATCATAACACCACCCTTTGTTGCGTCAAGGTTTGATGTGTGTTTATAAGACACACCGTTGCGGTAATATTACGTTGATTTGCCGGCACGGTGTGTCTTATAAAGGGTCTTGGATAGTCTGGGAGGCAGACGTCCGCCTAGCTGCGGGCGGGGGGAGCACTCATGCATTGCTGTTGCTGGTTGAGCTCAATGAGGAGGTTCTGATCATACGCAACGAAGGAGACACAACTACTATCGAGGCTAATGCTTAGAAGTATAAATTAGGCTTAGCGTCATCATCTTGTTTGAAGTTGTCGGATAGTAACGGTTGCTATGATGTGTGATTGGACAATAGCCGTTTTGGGGGTGGGGCCGGCGAAAGGCTAATGGCTACTTCACACTGAAAGCATCAGCGTCACGGAACAGCAGCGGAACGGTTTACTCGCGACAATTGCGGCACTCCAGTGCACACCGGGAGAGTCAGCAGCGAAGCAAATTCACCGCCGCGCTCCTCGCTCGACTCGCGAGATCACAAGATCCCTCAAGACTTCAAAGGTCACAGTTTGTTTATGCCGTCCGCCATTAAACCAAATGAGATATGAAATCGCATCGCTGTAACAGACTTTTATTTTGAAAATTACTGGGCATTTTACACTGAAATCAAGTGTGATTTCCTGTCTAGCCTTATGTTAACTGCGGAAATTGACGCATCCCAGAAGCGGCACGCGGCAAAAATAGAACCCAATCCTACCTTTAGCGGCGCGGCGTGCCGCTTCTGGGACGCGTCTGGAAATTGCGAAGTCGCGGCCGGTTTGTGACACCCCCATAGACTATAATGGAGTCTATTTGAAGCGGCGACGTTCCGCTGCCGTTCCGCGCCGCTGATGCTTTCAGTGTGAAGAATAGCCTTAATTATTTGACAAAATTTAAATTCAATGCTGTCCACATTAAATAGTCTAAAACATACAGAGCATGAATAAAAATCATTAATCATCCTAAAATGAACCTCTTTCATTTGAAAATACATATTTTCATAAAAGGAACTTGAGTCATTGCTCCGCCTTCTTCTCAAAATTCCCATGCAGTAATGGATTGTGGGTAATACCCCTGCCTGAAGTCAGCATCGATACAGACTTGGGCGAAGTGCGGATTAAGGGTGCAAAAGCAGGGTGGTCACCTTATACACTGGCATTCCTGCCCAGGAAGGTTGCAATTCAAGGGCGCAAGGGTGGAAGTGCGAGTGTTGGGATTGAGCCATTGAACTTGATTTTTCCAATGACCCCCGTAGACCACCTGCACCTCTAGCCCCCCGTGTTAAAAAATCCCTTGCTCCACCTCTGCTGAATCTAATTTAAACATTCTGTTGTAGTCAGCACCTTATGTTTAGTGCATTTTTCCCTTTACCTACCATCACACTGTCCTGTGTGTTTTTATCTGCCTTAGTTTGGTGACTTAATGTGATGCAGGACCGTGTTTTGGTTTCTGTGTTCTCAGCGTTGTGCGGTGAGCTGAAAAATGACTCAGAGGAGTTGCTGTTTGCTTTATTTCACTCACTAGAACTTGCACATGATTTGTCACTTTCTTAAAAGCTCTGTGACAAAAGTGGCAATAGATCTCCCGCTAAGGAGACATTATAGGCCATGATGTCATAACAAACTTACAGGATTATGAACCAGCATACGTTACCAAGCTGCTTTTCTCTCCTGGGCTAACGATAGCTGAAGCTAATTTGTACAAAACTTTGATGACGATTATATATTTTTGTACAGAGGCTCAGGAAACTCTGCCTTAGCAATAAACAAAGAGTGACTTGTTTTAACAAGTCAGTAGATGCTTCCTGAAGGTGAACCTGCAGGAAAGGAGGGGAGAATTGCAGCGAGGGTGACAGTGACAGTTATTATTTTAGGCTGGAAAAGTCAAGGTCATTGTAGAAAACTAGGGCAAACAAAGCCCATAGCTCACATTCACAGCCTCACAGGTGAACGGACCCCTTGAGGGGGTTCAACACCACTTTACCTCCTAAAATTCAGGTTTGTTTTTCATCCAACATAAGATCAGAGATGTTTTTCCTCAACCGTTCTCCATCTCTTTGTTTGCTATGCTGTCTGGGTGCGGATGAGAGTTGTTGCACAGATGTTAAATGTGTTTTTGTTCTGTAGCTTAGATACAGACAGCAGTGTTCTGTTTATTTCATTGTAACAGGGCCTCAGCTTGCAGGGGGGCTTCTGTGAATTATCAGCCAACTGCAGATAATTTGCAGTTGTTTTTGTACAATGTGCGTGTGTGTGTGCGTGTGTGTGTGTGTGTGTGTGTGTGTACACCACTCGTGCACACACATGGTGATTGCTTGAATAAGTCATCAGGATATTTCAGAGCTGTGTACAGACTCTAAAAACAAATTATTTGGGCTGCAATTTTGTTTAGATCTCAGTAAAAAAAAAAACGCAGCTATTGAGCTTTGATTTTTCTCTGTTATGTCACTTGGTTGGTTCAGACAGAAAACTAATGAAAACCTCTTAAACTAGATCACAAGCTGTGAGCAAAGACAGCAATGTCATCAGCAAATAATGTTTAGAGATGTCTGGCTCACACAGTGCTGTGAAAGCATTTGCCCACTAACATATTTTTTCTATTTCTGCTTTTGTCTGCTTTATCACACTTAAATGTTACGACTCGACATGCAAATCTCACTATCAGACAAAGACCTGAGTGAATGCAAAATGCAGTTTTTAATTTAGGCATTGATTTACTGAGGAATAAAATCTGTCTGTCTGGCTATGTGAACAAGTGATTGTCAAGTTTGTTGCATCATGAATTTCGTGTGATTGACCACATGATTGTCCACTAGGCCACACTGGGCCTGAGTACTACCAGACCTGCAGAATTAAGAAATTACTTTAATATAACATTAGGTATGTTAAAAAGATCTCAAAATCATGTCCTTTTATAAAGAAACACAAGAGCAAAACAAAAAACAACTTTAACCCAAAAAATGTCCGCCATGGGAGAGTTCCTGGGCCAAAACCTGCTGACCCCCCCAAAAAAACATCTTAGTGATAATACTTTTGACAAATTAGTCTGTGAATTGATGAAACAAGTGGATATTTCTAAGTGTCCCATTATATTTTGTGTAATATTAACACAGTGTTTCAGAAAAAGAACATTATACCAATAGTCAAACATGGTGGTGGTAGTGTGGACCTGGACCACTTGCTGTAGCTGATGGAACCATGAATTCTGCTCAATAGTAGAAATTTTAGCTTAAGCAAGTCACTCATAATTTGTGTGAATTTATAAGCACTCCAAACGTGAATAAAAACCATCCATCCATTTTCTGTCAATATTTGGTTTCTGGGATTATATGCCTAAAACACGTCATTTCAAAACCTCCCTTATTGTGACTTTACAATGAGGAAAATTAGCATGGAACAACCCCTGATGATGCTGGAGGAGCAGTGGCTTTACTCCAAGCCCCTCCCTGAAATCTGAGCTCCTCCCTTAATTGCAGCCAATCAGAGAATGGGTGGGTGTGGCCAGCAACAGCTTTTTTTTTTTTTTTGACAAAGCCCTGCAGTGGCTCAAGGTACTGAAAACGTCACTTTATCTGAGACAGATTTTGTTCTAAGAACTTCATGAATGTGCTTTGAATCGCTCATAGACTATTATAACTTTAAAAAAGTCATAACATGTCCTCATTAATAAATAAAATCCTCATTTTAAAATGGATTTTGTATTCACTCAGGATGTCTTCTCCAGAGACTCAGTTCTGTTGATCTAAAACATTTAAGTGTGACTAAAAAGTAAAAAGAAAGGGAATTTGTTAAGAGGTGGAAACTGTTGTTTTATTCCATAAATTTTGTGCCACAACATGGACTCTTACAAATTATTTTCCAGTGTATTGAACTCAGAAGCAGTTTAGACCCAGTCTTATAACAAAAAGGGGGTTTCCAAGGTATTAACATGTTACCAGAGCCATGCAGATGTTTCTCCTGCGACAGCAGAGCACAAACAGCTTTAACGTCAGTAACATTCCTGCAGCTGTAAAAATGAGTTGTAACACTGTAGCATAGCTACAGAAAGGTGTTATACCATAAATGTAATCTATGTGATAAGGTGATGATGTAAGTAAAGGAGTCTTTGTGCCTTTGTTGAGTTTAGCAACTCAGTTGATGCTGAAAATATCTGACATTTGGAGATTGATTCTGTATGGTTAGATAATACTGACCACAAGGAAGCTGTGAGTTCAAAACCCCAGAGGATGAAATCATGTCACTTTCACTATTGCCATCACTTGTGATAATATTGGCTCCAAGAATGAAGTTACAAGTCCCACACTTTCTAGATCAATGTTTGACAGTGGGTCGGGTATCCACAGGGGTTTCCTGTTGCACCACACACAGAAAAAGCTGAACTTCTGGATGTTAGCCGGTCTGAGTCATTCATTTCTCTTCTCTTGTGTTTGTGTCCCACTGTGTAGGTATGAGGATCTTGGTGACACTGCTCCTGGACACCCTGCCCATGTTGGGAAATGTTCTCCTCCTTTGCTTCTTTGTCTTTTTCATCTTTGGCATTGTGGGGGTCCAGCTATGGGCGGGACTACTGCGCAACCGTTGCTTCCTCGGGGAAGACATAAGAACGTAAGAAATCCAGGCTTATCAAAATGAGTTGGGTCAGTCTGACTTTTACCCCTGCATATATGACTTTTACCCCTCCTTTATACCGATGCTAAAAGTGTTGCAAAACGGCCGTGAAACGTACTTTGCGGTAATTAGCTGCGGTTATAGTGGACGGGCACCCTTCCACCGGCCGCGAGGCGTCACGTTTTGAAGCAACCCAGAAGCATATAGACGCGTTGCTAACGCTAACGATTATGTATATATATATATATATATATATATATATAATTGGGGTGGGAATTTCACACGTTAATTACGATTATTTAATTAGAAAAAAAATGTGTTAAACCTTTACCCCTATGAGCCCAAGCACCCCCTAATTGGGGGCCTGAACAATTTAACTTTTACAATTTATGCTCTATAGATCAATAAATATTAAGCTGCAAAACATCAGAGCCTGGGCTATAAGACCATATAAACCTACAAACACAACTAAAAATACAATTAAATAAATCATAACTAATTGCTCTTCATGAAGAAATGAAAGGAAGAAAAATCAACTTTTTTACCGTTATGTTTTCTAGTTGGTAGAAAGCAGGCAGGCAGTAACTTTATCCATATGAACTTTATTACAGCAAGAGGGACAAGCATACATGCAGCATTTATCTTGTAACCCTCAGCAGAACTTCCCCTGAACTCTACACTACACCTCTATAATAATATATGCTAATATATTAGCAGTGCTCTGCTGCCAGCTAGTGTTCAGCTCAGTACAAAACACTTACAATGTTCCATGTTTATTTACACTTCATCAATAACACATATTAGTGATGTGCGAGTCATGAACGAATCGTTCAATACTCGAGAATCACTTTACTGAATCACGAGTCACAATCCCAACTGACTCATTTACTGACTCGTCCCTGTTACTGTTTTCATTAGTAGAGATATATCTAGCTTATCATTAAAATTGTGGAAAAAATTAACAGCCAGTTTCTTAATAAAAGCATTTCCTTACCTGCTCTGGCCTAGAAGCTCATTAGTTCCCAGTAGCATTGCTCTGCTAACAGCACGTTCGAATCACTCACCCCCTCCCTTCCTGAAAGCTAGCTTAAAATGTCCGGTGCTAAATCGTAGCATGAACGAATCATTCAGTTCCTCCGTAGCGGGCCTCACGCAGAGGACAAACGAATCACTCTCGCGGGTTTCAGCTCAAACGAGTCACTCATTGGAGTGGAGGCTCGCAGTACCGCTAACCTGGCTCAGCTCATGAGTCATGACTCACGCTGCTCGCGGTACGGATCACTCACTACTCCCACCCGGGTTTCAGCTCATAGGAGTCCCCCAGTGGAAGCTCGCGGTACTACAAGCTCACTCACCTCTCCCCCCCTGGCTGTCAGCTGCAGAAACTCAGGCTGTTACAGGGGAAGAGTCGCTCCTTCACCTGAGCTGAACTTTGATAGTGTGACTGACGCCATATTCAGTCTACATCTTTTTTTTGCAACGATAATAAGCAGACTAAAGAAAAAATATAATATTTCAGTTCCACCACTATTTTAAATAATGAATTTCAGTGTATAAAAGGGATAGTTTTTTTCAATCACACATCTTAGCAGTAGGGTTTACATAGAAAGAGGAGCAAATTAAGTTTGAGTGAAAATGGAGATTTTTTTTGCACTCTGGCCAACTGACTCAGTGACTCAAATGACTCGAAAACCCGATTCATTTTGGTGAGTGACTCATTCAAACTCGATTCAGTAAAAATCGTTTACTATCACTAACACATATACTAATATTTACACATCCCAACAAATCCCAAAATGGTTACCTTTATAGTGAGACCAAAGTAATCAAATAGACCTTGTGGTTACAGAAATATACTCATTCAAGTCTGGGTGAGTTAGCTGTGCCTCACTAACATTATTATTGATTTTAAAAATTACTTGGGCGCAAATCGTCTTGAACGATTACAATGCGATTAATCAATTCATTACAACGCCTCTGATTAATTAGATTAACTTTTTTAATCGAGTCCCACCCTAATATATATATATATATATATATATATATATATATAATATATATATATATATATATATATATATATATATATATATATATATATATATATATATAGTTTTGAGAACAGAGTGTATATGAACGGCCTGAACTAAACAACTTGTGGTTATTTAATTCTCATCTAATGGTCATGTTAGATAGAAGCTGGACTTGCAGCTCAGACTGAACTCACTGTACACACATTACCACAAGCGTAAACAAACTAATTTCTTATCTTTATGATGTAACAGCATCAGCTACATTAGCAGCAGAGAAACATTTCCCCTTTAAAATGAAGCAAACACACAAAAAGGCACAAAAACATTCAAGTAGACAGAAAAAAGCTCAGTTTCCAATTTAGCAAAAGCGGAGAGAAACTATACAAGAGAACAGAAATAAAAACATCTGTGCCCATGACCTCGGGAAGCCAATAATGTCACTTTGAGACTCTTGAATTTGTTCTGCTTTTGATGTAATGGTACAAATTGTCCCACAGTTAATCCATCTAAATCTTGTCTGCATGAGAGGGAACAGAAAACAGAAACTTTGTTTAAGAGACAGGCTGCACTGACTTATCTGTGTGTTTCTGATACATCATCGGAAAAAACACACACTCCTCCACCTTTCAGTCACCGTTTCACAGGGAACCCTTTTTCTTGACACTAAGATTATAGCTTGATATATCAATGTCTGTTGAATATTAAAACCATTTCTAATTTTCATTAGCAACAGACAGACAGGAGTCAGATTAACTACCTCCATCACGGTGAAACCCATGACAGGATTGGTTCACATGGGGATTTAAGTTTTCTTTTAAATCCTGAATTTCCTCACTGAGTACGTGAAAAATAAGTTTTGTTTTATTGAGCTTGACAAAAGAATATTTAGTCTTTTCTCTTGATTTTGTGGACTCTTCATATGATTGTGAAGAAATTGAGGCATCCCATGAGAAAATGAGTGTAAGAAAAAAAAATATTGGGACTTTAACGAAAGGAAAGCACAACTTTTAGGCCTGTTTTCACCATCAAATTTTACCAGACCTTTGTGGCATGTCTCCATTTTACGGGCCATTTCAGGAACCAGTGGAGTATCTGAACTGGGACATGTACTCAGTATGTGCGTTTCCTTCATCAGAACTTCCAGGTAAATCTGTGAGCATGACATTGACCGGGAGATCCGAAGCCCCGGTCCTCTTAAGCTGTCCTGTCTCCATATATACAGTATTTGGCCCTCTAAGGAATTTGATGAAACATCAGCACATCACGACCGCTGCGCAGTGAGTTACGTCATCGATCAGAGCAAAACGCGTGAAAAGCAGTAAACAAAGATCAACACAACGGAGGTAGCAGCAATGGAGGTAGCAACAATAGTCAGCACGTTTATGTTTGCTATGTTATATGCAGCGATGGCTTCCATCGCTCGTCTCTCTAACAACTCGTGTTTTTCTAAATAACGGTTCCCGCCACATATATGCATTTCCTATTTTCTCCTGAGTTGACATCATTTCCGACTGAGTTACAACCAATCAGCAGCGTTCCCACCCATCGTCTTCACCGTGTGTTTTATCGGGCCTACCCCGATCAGGTACTCAGAAGTTTCCGGAAAACGGCCGTTTGGCTGGCCCGGTCAAATTGAGACAAGTGCACGTCGGGACCTTGCTGTACATTTACCCCAAAGTTCCGATAAAGGAAACGCACCTAGTATGGCCTGATAGAGTCACTGAGCGGAACTTGTGGGTTACACATGCTGATTGGTTGTAACTCAGTAGGAAATGACATTGGCAAACGTTATCAAACAACCAGCATTTGTAAAACTGGAAAAGTTGCTGGTGAAGCACAATGAAAGGAAAAGAAAGTTGACAGCTTTGTCGCTGCTTTAAAAATCAACATTTATAAACTCTGTAATTCACGGTACTTTGTGGTGTCCTACAACGCCGTAAAAAGTATCGCTTTGTCTGGTCTTTGAACTTCGCATTTTACATCATGCAGCCGCTCTCTGGGTTAAATTACAGCATGCTTTGATGGAATAAAACTTTCTTGTTACTAATGTCTGTGGACACCGTTCACTCACTGCTGAAGTCTTGAAAAGGCTGAATTTGTATGGAGACATAACGGGAGTGGACCGAGCCATCGTACCTCCCGCTCACTTTTCTCTCTCCCAGATATTTCCTGGAACTCCTACAATGAAAACACGACTAAAGGCATATGCCACTAGTGACAGATTCATCCCATAAATAAAATGGTAACAGGTAGGACTGTGCAATTAGTCTATTTTGTATTTTCGTTTTAATTTTGGCCACAAACACAGAAATTATTTAAAAGAAAACTTTTATTGTTTTGTTCCCACTTTTTACCAGCCGTTCCTACTGAGGACCCTTGCAAACGTTTGGAGATATTTCAAAATCTCTCTTGGTCTGGTGTTCACCATTTGTCACCAACAGTTGGCTGCAGCCCAGTGATGACCTGGCTTCACCTTGAAAAAAACCCATGGAGTTATGCAGAATGCAGAAAGAAAGGCTTCATTTGGTCCAAGAATCATTTTGCTCTAGCATTTCAAAGAGTTAAACAAGAATAAATCCAAAATACATGAATACAGCTCAAATAGAAGGTGTCATCTTACATCTTGCACTCCAAAAATCTCTTGCTACTCTTTGATTTTTTTCTTGTTCTGCAATTCCTTTGTACTGTTCAATTGTAAACCTCGACTGTCTCTGGTCACTAAAAGGAAAAGTGCAAAGGGGGCCCCTGTCCAGCCCAACAACAAGACTATTGTCATGTGGGCTGCTCTGTTCTCTGTGATGCTTTTTTCATCTTGCACTTTGATGAAATTTTTATTACTAGAATTTCTCTTTTTGATTGAAAGACTTATCAAACAGCCTTTGAAATCTATGGGAAGATTGTATGGATGTTAAGATTTGCTGTTTTAAAATAGAAAAACCAGACAGATTTAACTTTTCTATACCACAGCCAAATAGATTTTTGTGATGTCAGGGTTTATTGAATACATATGATAACCTATATACAACCTATACTGTAACATCACCTTAATTTTCTCTTTTTTTCCATCTAGAATTTACAATTTGTCTGTAAACCCTTACTACATGTCTGAGGAAGGTGAAGACAGCCCGTTTATCTGCTCAGCTCCCCGTGAAAACGGGATGTTGCGCTGCCACGATGTGCCACCCAACACCGAGGATGGAAAAAACTGCTCATTGGATGCTCCTCTCCTAAGTTCTGCTATAATTGGACTATTTCCTGGAGTGGGAGGGGCCAGTATTAATGGCTGTGTTAACTGGAACCAGTACTACAACACCTGCCGCCCTGGGGAACTCAACCCACACAAAGGAGCTGTCAACTTTGACAATATTGGCTATGCTTGGATAGCCATATTCCAGGTGAGATGGGACAAATGCACTTTTTTTCAAAGTCTTCTTTTTATGATTTATAGCAGTAATTGAGTAGCCTGGCAAGCCATCCTATATATGTGTATATATATAGTCTGGCCACGAACCATTGACGGCTCTCAGTCGTGAGGCGGGATCTACGGTTGTCTTTCAAAATGTCAGCACGCAATTGGATAGCGCTAGGACCAATCAGAGTGACGAACAACATGACGTAATCACGGCGACGGAAAAGCGGGAGGCTTTAATAGCGTCTAACATCAATGATTTCTGTCGTTTTTGTATAAAAACATGTGAATATCAGGTGTACTGGGACATTGCACTACTTTGTTTGATAAAAATAAGAAGCCGCTAAGTATAGCCGACAGACTTACGCACGTTGGAGTCTAAATAATCCACTGTTGATGACAAAGCCGTTTCAAACAAACGTGTTTTCCGAGTTGCCGCCATGTTGCTTGGGTTCGCGGCCGCAGCGCTGACGTCATCGGCTACTCCCGCTCTGTGATTGGCCCATGATATAGAGCGCTGTGATTGGCCCAACCAAAACTATAGCGAGTTGTGATTGGATAGACACAGCAGTGGTTTGGGCTGCGAGGGTTCCAATGAAGCGTGCCTAGACCAAACTCTGCAAAGCAAGAATTGGTCTAGTTCACTAGGCTAGTAATTGAGCTCTTTAGAAGTTTATTTTTGTTGCAAGGTTACAAACAAATATCTTATTAGCGCTTTCTAGATTAATTAGCTAACTGCTATAAATCAGTGAGGCCAAGATCAAAGGCCACCATAAAACAACTACTCTGAAAATATGTATAGAAGTTCATGCAAACACTAATTAGTGAATCTTGAAAGCCGTTATTTTCACATTACTTGTTTATCCAAAAGGGTTTAAGTGAAGGCAACTGGACTTCTTTAATTTCTTTGAAGACGTTTCGCTTCTCATCCGAGGAGCTTTGTCAGTTCTGACTGAAAAATGGGAGGGTCAAGCTTAAACTGTAGCTGTCTTTTGTTGCTCAATGAGCAGAAACTGCCTATGAATACCCCTCCACCTGATGAGTCGTCGGGGTCGTTAGCCTCTATTGTGAGGGAATCGTTGCATTGATCAGATGCATGAGGACGTGACTTAGACTGAAACTGTTTAAGGATTAGGTTCAGAGCTGCACTATTATACAGTAGGTGCTGTTGATTCTTTTCTAAAGCAGCTACCAGCAAAGAAACTAACGGCTACTAGCAAAGAAAAAGACAACGTACGCAAAGCCACCATCATTCCATGTGTGGCAGGAGTATCAGAAAAAAATAGAAGAATTTTCTCTAAACACAACATCCCGGTAAACCTTAAACCCAACAACACCCTCAGACAGAAATTGGTCCATCCAAAAGACAAGACACCCAAACAGAAGTTTTGTGGCGTAGTTTATGCAGTCCAACACAGTGAGGACTGTCCACACCTTTACATAGGGGAAACTAAAAAACAACTACACAAGCACATGGCACAACACAGGAGAGCCACCTATTCAGGCCAAGACTCTGCAGTTCACTTATACCTGAAGGACAAGGGACACACTTTTGAAGATGTCCACATTCTTGACAGAGAAGATAGATGGTTTGAGAGAGAAGAAAGGGAAGCTATCTATGTTAAAAATGAAAAACCTACATAAATAGAGGTGGAGGTCTTTAGTGAGCTGTGTCTGGGGTAGTATGGGCAGGGCAAACCCACACTTACCCCAGAGTTCACACACAAGGATCTTGTGTATGGATGCGTGAATGGGGCCAATATATTTTACCTATGTGGGCCCCTTTTGATAGATCTGATAGATCACAGATAGATCTGCCCAAATCCATCTTATGCTGAGCCCTTGTGGGGGGCCCTGTGCCAGCCCAATGGATGTTTGCACTTATGCGTTACCTGTGTTTATTACTGTGGGCAGACCTTAGTTAGCCTGGCAAGCCATCCTATATATGTGAATATATAGTCTGGCCACATCCCATTGACGGCTCTCAGTCGTGAGGCGGGATCTACGGTTGTCTTTCAAAATGTCAGCACGCAATTGGATAGCGCTAGGACCAATCAGAGTAACGAACAACGTGACGTAATCACAGCGATGGAAAAGCGGGAGGCATTAATGGCGTCTAACATCAATGATTTCTGTCGTTTTTGTATGACAAACACGCGTATATCAGGTGTACTGGGACATTGCACTACTTTGTTTGATAAAAATAAGAAGCCGCTAAGTATAGCAGACAGACTTACGCACGTTGGAGTCTAAATAATCCAATGTTGATGACAAAGCCTTTTCAAACAAACGTGGTTCCTGCGCTGCCGCCATGTCGTTTATGTTCGCGGCCGCAGCGCTGACGTCATCGGCTACTCCCGCTCTGTGATTGGCCCACAATATAGAGCGCTGTGATTGGCCCAACCAAAACTATAGCAAGCTGTGATTGGACAGCCACAGCAGTGGATCAGGCTGTGAGGGTTCCAATGAAGCGTGCCTAGACCAAACTTTGCAAGGCAAGAATTTGGTCTAGTTCACTATGCTAGCCCTTAGTAGTATCCGCCCAAAAACTACCCACAATGGCCCCACAGTGGGTGTCAGGCCATATGGAGAATCCAGCAGTCTGCCCAGTTTAATTCTTCAGGGTGATTTTTGTGGGCACCCTACAGTGGTATGTGCCCAAAAACTACCCAAAAAGCAAACTTTTTATTCGTGGAGGAAAATTACGAGAAACGTGGGTTCAGATGAGGCGGAGGAGAACGAGGGACAAATCTGTCCGTATTAAAAAGTTCCTGAAATACATTAACACAATATAAACACTAAATAATAAATATTGTATCATGGACCAGAGACGTGACTGCAGTAGCGGCAAGAAACCCTTAGAAAAGTGCTACGCCCCCTGTTGTCCTGGAGGGGAATTGCGTAAAACAGGCATTGGAGAAATCTGAAAGAAAAGCATTTCCGTCAATGTGTGTGGACAACTCCACATCTGAGCTGATAAATCAGGCTTCAGCTTGTTAATCCCTGTGATTTTTCCAAACTGGGTTTTAACAAGTCATGAATTTCACATAACAGATTTATTCGGACAAAGGCCTGAACTGTCCCTTCACACGTGATTTATATCGAGTTTTTTGTTCCTACTCATTTTTCTCCTCCTGGTAGTTTCACTTCCTCAGGTGAACAGGAGCTTCACCAACACTGTCTGTTTGCTAACACAGTCTCTGTCATTTAAATTTCTCCCTATCCTATAAATCTGCCCACATCAGCCTGATAGGTACGAGTGTGACATTTTGACTTTCTCTGAGAGTACAGCACAAATCCTGAACACCAGCATCCACACACACACACACACACATTAATTCCTGTTCAGGCTCAGAACATTCAGGTGTGTGGTCTCAGCTCACGAGGCTTTGAAGATTAGATTGTGATGTTTGCATTTTTACTTTTCCTTCTGAGTTTCTTTAGTAAACGGCACTTGGAGTCTTAGGTGAGATTAGTTTTTTTCCTTCCCCAGGTATATTGTGTGCTTGTGTCTCATAGCAGATGTTTACTTTCAGTTTTTCTGGCCACTAATCTCTTCCCCAAACATTTAGAGTTTCAAATTGAAAGATTGAAGAGGAGGAGAGAAGGGCAAAGACATGCAGAGGATCTTAATATTTTTCTAAGAGTTGTAGTAATTTGAACCGTAAATCAATATTGTAGTTTATTATTTGGTTTTATGGTTTTATTCCACTATAGTGCATGTATGTGTGCTTACAAACTGACTTATGCTGAGGTTACTTTGGGACTTTTACTGTTGTGAGGTGTTAACATGTCATATGGGCAGTGGCGGCCCCAGGAATTTTTCCAAGGGGGCAGAAAATTTTGGGGTGGCACACCAAATTGGTTCTTGTGGTAACTCTGGGAGAAGCTAGCTGGGCATTGCTTCTTCGTTCTTTTTCATTACAAAGTAACAGGCCTATGAATCCGACACATTCACCTCAAATTTGAGAAACACAAACATTTCAGAAAAAGACATTTCAAACAGTAATTTCAACTATTATTTTCTACATTATTATTTTTTTTAACTTTAGAAGATTGTAATGCAAGTTAATGTCGCCACAAAAAACTATTAACTCATTCACTGCCAGCCATTTTCTGGTCAGAAAGCCCTGACTGCCAGCGTTTTTGAGCGTTTTTACTGTTTTTTGAAGTCACAGAACATTGTGCTCTATGATCATGTAAACACCAAAACTACCAAAAGAAAGAGTAGACTCACTTCTTACATCAGGAAGAATTGCCGTATTTCTCGCGTTATCCATTCGTTCACAATCTGGTGCCCAAGCGCTGCTGCAGAAGCATTTCTGGTTTGGCGCATCGTTTTTTTCACAGCAGCGTCCCAAAACAAACTCCTAATCCATTGATTTTCTGCTTCCTGATCACATGATGTGTGACATACACGGATGAAGATCCGTGATGTTTGTTCTCACGATGCGGGGGCTCGCTCCGACGCCCGCCCCATAAACAAAGGAAAAGACGACTTTAGTCGTCAATGGCAGGGAATGAGTTAAGATTTATACTTTTGTTATAAAAACGATGAGTAGCAGCGACCTATAAACATGTTTTTATTAAATCTTTTTATTTATTGACTCATTAATTATGATGGGGGGGCATTAAGGTGGCCAGCAATTTTCTAGGGGTGGCCATGTCTTTCAAAGGAACTTACTTATCTCAGTGTGGATAACGGTCACTTATGATATTAGGGAAATCACACACACACACACACACACACACACACACACGCACACACACACACACACACACACACACACACACACACACACACACACACACACACACACACACACAAAGCCAGCCTAACTGTGTCATTCCTACATTTGCATGATTAAAAGACATAAATTGTTTAATGTTTTTGTTAACATTTAAATTTTTGGTTAACTTTATGAAATTTTTGTCTGATAGTGATTTTGGCTTTTGTTAGCGCTTTATGCTCCACACAGAAGAAACCTGCTGACTGTTAGAATTTCTGAGAACTTTATTATAATCCATCCATAAAATATTTTGCTAATGAACAAACTCAGACAAACACTGGTAAAAAATGTATCATCTGCTTTCTAACAGTAGGTAATAAAAAAAACCTTGTTGCCTCGTTTTTTGTACAAAATTAGCACTTGCTGTTCTGTAGGTTGTGTATTTATGGAAAAAAGGCTTTTATTTCTATCTGGATCCACACATACCTGCCCTTTGAAACAGCACTTGTGCTATTGTTGTGTACTCTTGCAGCTCCTGCTGTAACGTGTTATTCTGGCTGAGAGTGTAAAGTTGAGGTGTGAGTGTGATATTAGTCGGCCCGAGCTGAGTCACTGCTTTCAAGTCTCAATTGCTCATTAGCATAACAGCTACATGAAAGAGCTGCAGCGAGTCCCCTGGCACAGTCACACATCCACACACTTAAAAAGAGCTTCTGAGGACTTTTGAGCTTGTCTTTAGGTATCTGTGTCAAAGGGATGCTTTTCAGTCCTGCTGGTTGCATGAGTCTCTAAAAAATATTTCTTTTTGTGCTCCCACCAGGTCATCACACTGGAAGGATGGGTGGACATTATGTACTATGTCATGGATGCTCACTCCTTCTACAATTTTATATATTTTATACTGCTCATTATTGTAAGTACCACCTTTAATCTTCATCCAGAATCTACACGGGTTATTTAGACATCAGAATAAATAATTGACCCAGATCTGTATTACTGGTCATTCAGTGTTTTTCAAAAAATGTTCTCATCAGTTGGTTTTATCCATAAATTTCTACATTGAGGAAGAAAAACTAAGATTTTTATTCATTTCTTGCTTCTTAAAATTATTTACTGTTTAATGTTTTGGAACATTTTAGAACCTATCCACCTTATTCCTAGCCCCCAAGATCCTTTCTGTGAAATATGCGACCCGGTCAATGGCGACCACAGATGGATAATGCGATCCATTTGCGCTAATCCACTTTTTATGGGCTCTTTAGAGACGTAAACTATTGCCACAGCTCAAACGGGACACCGTTAAACAATCCCTCTGCCTACTGCAATAGAGGGGCGGAGGATGATCTTAAAATCTGGCCAAAGCTAACATACAGTAGCATTTTAGCTACTTGTGTCCGACGGCAAGGCAATCAACGTAGAAATAATAAGGTTGGTCATGTTTTGTTGAAGAGAGTCAGACAGGGAAAGACTGGCTCCTCATGCACTGGTGTACAGCCAAAGTGGAGTGCAGCCACACTCTTTCTTAGTCCGAGGTGAATGTTCCAGACATCGCTTTTGTCACCACAAATGTAACTTTCTCTGGTTGTTAGTACAACCGACAATAGCGCAACATGTTCCTGAACAACATGTGGGGCGATGGTGGCAGAGGAGTTAAGTGGCCGCCTTGCAATCGGAAGTTCGCAGGTTCGCGTCCTGCTCAGTCTGTCACTGTTGTTGTGTCCTTGGGCAAGACACTTTAACCCACTTTGCCTGCTGGTGGTGGTCGGAGGGACAGGTGGTGCCAGTGTTCGGCAGCCTCGCCTTCGTCAGTGCGCCCCAGGGCAGCTGTAGCTATGATGTAGCTCATCCTCACCATCGCGTGAATGTGTGTGTGAATGGGTGGATGACTGATTGTGTTGTGAAGCACCTTGGGGGGTTGTAGAACCCTAAAAAGGCGCTATACAAATACAGAAGTAAAAAAAATAAAAAATTAAAAAAAAGCGCACAAGTAAATTTTTTGTGGGGAAATAGTTCTTAAAATCCTCTTGAAGTGTTCAAATAAACTGCTACAAGAAACAAACCCTAACCTCACGACCAGATGTTGCTAACAGAAAACAACTCCTATTAAAGGTAATGCATACGATGTTTCTGAATTTGATGTTCGATGTTTCTCTCTCCACATTGCGCAACACTCTACCAGCCCATTTACAAGTAGCTGCCGGCCGTAATGTGTAATTGTGAGGCTGTGAAATTAGCATGCCGTTCTTTAGCTTACCTGTTAGCGGCGTCTGTAGGGAGCCCAACCGGACCACATTTGCCTCCTCCCAGATTCTGTGAGAGCGCAGGGGTGCACAGAGTGCGCATGCGTAGGAAGTGAAAACTAATCCAGGATTGGCTTCACTTGAATGATTGACAGTTATGCGGACCAATGGTTTAGAGGATCCACCCGGAAGTAATGAATGTTCGCTATACCTTTAAGATCGCACAATAAAAAAAATGGAGACAAACAAAAGAATATGAAGACAACAGCAGAACAGCCTCTTAGTAATATAACAACCATTCCAGTCTGAAATAACCCACTCCACTCACAGATGGTCTTCGTTTTTGTGGGTTTTATCACTTGCTTTCATTTCTCCGAGCAGGTGGGCTCTTTCTTTATGATCAACTTGTGCCTCGTGGTCATTGCCACCCAGTTTTCTGAGACAAAGCAAAGAGAGAACGCCCTGATGAGGGAGCAGCGTGCTCGCTACATGTCCAATGACTCAACCCTGGCCAGTTACAGCGAGCCGGGCTCGTGCTACGAAGAGATGCTGCGATACATCAGTCACCTTTACCGTAAACTGAGACGCAGGCTGCAGAGGATGTACTATGGCTGGCACAGGTACAGTGATGAGTGTTTGTTATTTACATGCTGATCCTTCCTCTTCCTGTGGTCAACATTTATTCTTGTTCTACTCAACAGTAAAAGGCGTAAAAAGGTGAACCCTAATGGCAGTGGTGGTGGCAGCAACGGTGGAGGGAATGGACACGGCCAAGGTTCCAGTAGGGGCCTGGGTACTGCACTGTGGCTGAGGCCAATACACAACCTCCTCCAGCACCATCAGCACCAACACTGTCGCCTCAGCAATGGCGGGCAGCACGCAGTCGACGTGGCAACCGCTGAACACACGGACAAAGAAGGAGCAGGCGAAGAGCTGGAGATGAAGGTCCGGGAAGGAAGTACAAACGGAAACAGCGGCGATAACCCGACTGTTGTTACTCAGGGAGTTGGTGCATTCTTCGGGCGACTGAACGGAGGGATGAACTACCCGACCATTCTGCCGTCCTTCGTGTGCAGCTACAGCAGCAAGACGCCGCCCTCGCACTCTAAGAGCAGGCGAAGTCCAGAGCATCCATCAGCGTCTGAACACACAGAGTCGCTGAATAAGCTCTACCAGCTCATGGGACAGCACAGTAAGAGAAATGATGAAACACACACGGTCAGATTAGGAAAGGAGCAGCTACTGCCACATCTAGACATGGGTCGGTACGAGAACATGATGCTGATGTAGAGAAACAGTTCTGACAAAGACCTGGACTAGATGTTATCTAGCTAATCAGCCAGGTTAAGCCAGTTTCTCACTGGGTTTTGAGTAATTGCAAACAACATTTTCTATCAAGTCTTCAAAACGTTTGTAATGGTGCCTTTTCACTTTATTTGAGACCACCCTGAGATCAGTTTGCAACCTATGAAACCAATTTGTGATTGTTTGGAGACAGAAAAATAAAATAAAATAAAATTTCAGGCAATTAAAAGGAGTAACAAAAAGCAAAGGGATAGGGATAGAGGCTCTCCTCTCTCTACCATTTAAAACGAGTAACAATTTTTTTTAGTGACAAAGAAAAGTTCAAGGGTTTGCACTTCCTTTGGTAATCAGGCACAGCTAGTAGCAAGAAGTCAGGAAGCCTAGCTCTGCCTCTGGTCTCTTATTAAAAATAGTTGAAACTCAAAAAAACAACAACCGTGTATACGTTTAGAGACTGTAGCTTTTTAAACCTTTGCTGGTTAGACCATGCCACGCCTCAAATCTTTTACTTCCTTTGCGCGTTGAATTGCTCTTTTAATTTCCTTAAACATTAAGGAGTTGCTGTTTCCCCGGGGCTTCATGGTGTTTGTATCATCACTCTCCTATGTCTCCGCTTTGCATCTGTCTTTTAGCACGTCAGCGTCTGCTTTCTGAGCTTGACCTGAAGTAGTTGCTGTGCTGTTTGTGTCTCAGGCAGCACTTAAAGCCCTGACAGGAAATCCATGTCTCAAGTGTTACAGTCATCAGTGTAGAGGTGGCTAAAGGGCCAGCACTGAGTGGGTCAAAACGCTGTGTGGGGAGCAGCATAGGGAGGGAAAGTAAACCGGTGTAAATATAAACAGGTATGGAGCAGTGTTCTGCATAAAACTGGGATAAAACTAGGCGGTCTTAGCGTCAAAAAATGGATGTGATATTAAAATGGGAGAGGTGGATAACAGTAATCAAATCTATGAAAAATGAATTAAAAGAAGGGGGAGGTATTCTCAGGTTATGGAATTAAACAGTGAAAGGTGTGATTGACTTGTCTGTTCTGTACTAATGAGGCGAGACTACCAATGACACTGACTGGTGCCCGCTGAGACACAGGCATAATTAATTGAACACAGATAAGTCAACTGTCAGTGTCTCGTGGTTGGTTGAGGATTGACAGAGAGAGATTAAGAGAAGCCTTATTGGTTCTGGTGTTTTAACCATTTGTGGACCTTGGAGTACCCTCAGGTGCAGTTTGAGGATAGTCAGGTTGATGATACCAAACAGACACTTAATGCAGTCTATATATATATATATATATTCCCATCTCACCCTCCATGGGATGTCTCATTCCTCCAAGCTCGGGTCCTCTACCAGAGGCCTGGGAGCTTGAGGGTGCTGCGCAGTATCTTAGCTGTTACTAGAACTGCACTTTTCTGGACTGAGATGTTTGGGGGTCACTGCCCCGAGTGCCCCGATCACCACGGGCACCACCGATATCTTCACTCTCCAGGCTTTCTCAAGTTCTTCTTTGTGGCCCTGGTACTTCTCTAGTTTCTCGTGTTTCTTTTTCCAGATGTTGCATCACCTGGTATTGCCACATCAACCACAACAGCTGTCCTCTGTTGTTTGTCCACCACCACAATGTCCGGTTGGTTCGCCATCACCATTTTGTCGGTCTGGATCTGAAAGTCCCACAGGATCTTGGCTCGCTCGTCCTCTACTACCTTAGGGGGAGTTTCCCACTTTGACCTTGGGGCTTCCAGTCCATACTCTGCACAGACGCTCCTGTACACTATGCCAGCCACTTGGTTGTGGCGTTCCATGTCTGCTTTTCCTGCCAGCATCTTACACCCTGCAGTTATGTGGTGGATTGTCTCAGGGGCCTCTCTGCACAGCCTACGCCTTGGGTCTTGCCTGGTGTGGTAGATCTTGGCCTCTGTTGCTCTGGTGTTCAGGGCCTGTTCCTGTGCAGCCATGATGAGTGCCTCTGTGCTGTCCTTCAGACCAGCTCTTTCTAGCCATTGGTAGGATTTCTTGATATCAGCCACTTCAGTTATCTGTCGGTGGTACATCCCATGTAGGGGTTTGTCCTCCCATGATGGTATTTCCAGCACCTTCTCTTCTGTTCGCCATTGTCTGAGACGTTCACTGAGTACGTCATCTGTTGGGATCTGGTCCTTGATGTACTTCTGGATCTTGGATGTTTCATCCTTGACAGTGCCTCTCACACTCACTAGTCCTCGGCCTCCTTCCTTAAGGCTAGTGTAAAGTCTAGGGTGCTGGACTTGGGATGGAACCCTCCATGCATGTTTAGGAGTCTCTCTCTCTCTCTCTCTCTCTCTCTCTCTCTCTCTCACACACATATATATATATATATATATATATATATATATATATATATATATATATATATATATATATATATATATATATATATATGTTGTGTTGCAAAGCTTGCTGTGTAGTCTAAACTCCACCTTGTCCACGAGTGGACATTGGATTCTGGTTCCTGGTGTCCTTGGGATCTTTTTTCCACCGTGTTGCTGTCAAATTTAATTGGAGTAAAAACTGTAATCTGATCAAACTTAATCCAATATAAGGCGGTGGTTCAGCCCAACATGTGTTTGTGTTTTCCCTGAAGGAATTTGCTAAATGAATTTGTGACGAGTATTTTGTCAGAAACCAAAGTCAAACCTGGTGAAGAAAGCTACAGTTGTGATAAAAAAAGACATTCAAAGACAGGTCGTGGTTTATGGCAACATTGTGAACAACTTGACCTGCTGTTGAAGCAACTTATGGAGACTCTGCTTTTAGCTTTCTGCTGTAGTTTGTGTTTCTCTGTAATGATTTGAGAGCAGTAGTCAGAGGACACAGATCACTGGGATGATGACGATGATGATGATCTTGATCTTGCAGTACTTCCTGCTACATCTAGTGTCTTGTCTATGAAGAAAATAGCTTTTTAGCTGAGTGTGCACAACTTCACTCATTCTGTTTTCTCACCAGTGTCTATTTTTTTTGTGCTTATTTTCCAATTAAAATAATGAAACATGAAGGGGGAGGTGCTTGAGGCGATCAAAGTACTAAATAATAGGAAAACACTTGAGACAATTTATGAATTGCAGAATGGCCATTTTCTACTTGTCCTTGTGATGTTTATACCAGATGTTATCAGGTCAGCCTCAGCTGATCTATACTGAATCAAGAGTTGACTCAAGGTTCAGTTCACACAAACAGAAATCCATGGTCATGGTCCACCACTGATAAAATATAAAATATGTTCCCTATACCAACATAAAAAGTTCACATTCAATTATCTTCTATGGCATGTCCTCCAAATAAATGAGGTAAATGTAGTTAGATTCATTTTTTCGTAATAGTCCATTACCTGGCAGCATTCTACAACATTTCACAGCTTTTACTTTTCTTATTTGTTTTGCTATTTAAAAATCTGTTTTTAAAAAGTGGTGGTCAATTTACATAATTACACCCAATGGAGCGTGAGATCGATAGGCGGACTGGTGCTGCGTCTGCAGTGATGCGGGCGTTGTACCGGTCCGCCGTAATGAAGAGACAGCTGAGCTGGAAGGCGAAGCTCTTGATTTACCAGTCGATCTACGTTCCTACCCTCACCTATGGTCACGAGCTTTGGGTAGTGACCAAAAGAACGAGATCACTGATACAAGCAGCCGAAATGAGTTTTCTCCACAGGGTGTCTGGGCTCTCCCTTAAGGCGGGCGTACACTGTGCGACTTTTTCATTTTTTTGAGCCGATTTTCTCCTCGTGCGAGAATGTACGAGCTCGGGGCAAGTTTTGCGCTGAGCGTCGTGTAGTATACAGGGGGTTACGAGAGGCGATTAACACCACATGACCAGCTGCCGATCAGCAATCGTAAGCTCGCACGGATTTTTGGCGTGTTTGATATTTTGCTCGTCCCTCGTGAGGGTATCGCACTGTTGAAGCGGCGCTGCGAGCGGCTGTGACCCCAAAAAGTATCAGAACCGCACACGGCGCATGCGCAAACACAGAAGCAGTAGCGTAAATGAAGGAAGTGGAAACGAAAACAAACCAAATAGCTAACCCACTTTCAAAATAAAAGCAGCGTTGCTTTGTTTTGATGAAAATAAACTTTTTTCTTCATTTAACAGTGGGAAATGCTGGCAATGTATCGATTTTGATCAAAAGTAGATCAAATATAATACAACTAATATGTTTTCGTTGTTATTTTGTTATTTAAGGAACAAACCAGACTTTTATTTTTATGTCAGATTGTTTTTTTTAATTGTAGCAACAATCAGCGCTTGCCATGAAGCAACAGAGTACGCTTCTGTTCCAAATGCCGTCCTCGCCATCCTCGTCCTCCCGTACTCAGACCAACGTGTTGCGTCATATATACTTTTTTTTTAGCTGCGACGAGTTCATGCCAGACGTACAGTGTGAGCAGTCAGGTCGCATCCGAGAACTGGGTCGTACAGTGTGAGCACATGACTTGTGAGATTTGCTCTGCGAGGAACTCGTACAGTTTGAGCTGAAGCTGAACGCTACGAGTGAAAAAGTCGCAGTGTACGCCCGGCTTTAGAGATAGGTTAAGAAGCTCGGTCATCCAGGAGGGGCTCGGAGTAGATCTGCTGCTCCTCCACATCAAGAGGAGCCAGTTGAGGTGGCTCGGGCATCTGGTTAGGATGCCTCCTGGAGGTTTTCCAGTCATGTCCAACCAGGAGGAGACCCAAAGGAAGACCCAGGACACGCTGGAGGGACTATGTCTCTCAGCTGGCCAGGGAAGGCCTTGGGATTCCCCCAGCGGAGCTGGCCCAAGTGGCTGGGGAGAGGGAAGTCTGGGCCTGTCTGCTTAGGCTGCTGCCCCCACAACCCAATCCCGGATAAACAGACTGAAAATGGGTGGATGGATGGATGGATGGACACCTGAGTACAATTAACACTTAGTCCCTTTTGCCTGATTAAATAAGGGTCCCAAAAACAAAGGTCAATATCAAAGCACCAGAAGATCAGAGCTCTGCTGAAATGAAATAATCTTTGTTCATAAGGTAAAAAGACCCAATAATACATTTAAAAACAACATCTGTGTTATGATTTCATCTTTATTCACAGACTGTTAACACAAAGAAATATTATTTGAAGAATAATGGCACATTTTTAATTATTAATGTGTCGCACAAACATAGAACAGCATGACCACAGAGTCTCGAGAGGAAACTTTGGTAATTTACTTATTTGTAAAAAAAAATGTTGGGTTTGTTCTAAAAGTCTTAGTCTATTTGACATAACTGCTTTAAAATTATTCTTTTAAGTCTAATTTAGTCGCATCAAATGTTGGACATCAACAAAAATAACATTGCACCAAATGTAAAGTCCATAGTACTGCAACGAGTTGTTGGAGACTCAAACTGCTTAAATGTGCACCTTTTTGGTGCAATCACATAGAACTGGTACTTATAAACAAGAGCCTTAAACCTTGTTTATACCTCTCCTATGGGCAGCAGTAGCTCAGGAGGTAGAGCAGGTTGTCCAGTAATCGGAAGGTTGCAGGTTCAATCCTGACTCCCGCCAGAGAATGCTGCTGTGTGTCCTTGGGCAAGACACTTAACCCACCTTGCCTGCTGGTGGTGACAGAGGGACCGGTGGCGCCAGTGCTTGGCAGCCTCGCCTCTGTCAGTGCGCCCCAGGGCAGCTGTAGCTACGATGTAGCTCATCCCCACCAGCATGTGAATGAGTGGATGACTGATTGTGTTGTGAAGCACCTTGGGGGGTTGTAGAACCCTGAGAAAGTGCTATACAAATACAGGCCATTTACCATTCTCCATCTGCGGAGGTTTAGAGACAACCAGTGGCATTATCTGTCGACGCTAGGGCCCAATTGGTCGGCCCAATGACATTCATCCATGCTGCTTTGTAAAAACGTTTTCGTTCATCAAAATCAAGCAGCTCAAAGAATACTCGCTCTCTGTTGGCCATTGCTCCTTGAGTGGATTGGTATTTACAAGCTTTTTTCCCCAAAACTTTATTTAACAAAATAAAAACAATTACACATTCCAATATCAACACAATAATCTAAAATTTCTATTCAAACTCACACCACCTTCAGGATATTTGCGTTTACAAGCTGGCAGACCTGCCAGAAAAAAGTCTACGCCCCCTGCTGTCCTGGCGGAGAAATGCTTTGCAACACTGACACACCAATGAAGAAGTAAAAAAGGAAAACGTCTCCGTCAATTTTTGTGAGTGCAAACTTACTGACGGAGACGTCCAAACTAGGCTTTAGAGTCGAGGGAAAAAAAGAACCCTTTGAAAACAAAGTCCGTTCAATCGTTCAGTGAGACACTATCTTATAGGGCAGTGTTTGTCAACCTTTTTCAGTGATGTACCCCCTGTGATTCAGTTTTTCAGCCAAGTACCCCCTATCCAGCGCAAAGCATTTTTGGTTGTACAAAAAATACCTAAAACTGAGCACTGATTATTAGGGATAATGAAATTAGCCTACTCCTACTGAATATTAAATTTTATTTGATTTTATGAACTTTTAAAGCAGCATTCCGCAACATTGCAGTTATATGGTCCCTGTTGCCCTCTAGAGGCTTGCTGCGTAACGTCACTGTCGTAACATTAAATCTCTCTCTCGGGCATAAGAGGCATGTTTACATTCCTAATGTCAGGCAAAACAACCAAAACATACTTTTCCACCTCCACACATTGAATAAATAGTTTTATCAAGACTGTATAACAACTTTATGCCCGACCAAACACAATAACCCCAGTGAAATAATTTATTACTTACCTATCCATTAGCAGCACGGCTAGGTTAGAGTCCGTAGTTCATGCTGTTCTTTCTAAAAGAGCTCTCCAGCGAGGAAAAGACGGCCCAATAATAACTCTGGTCTTTGCTCTTGCTCTATCACGTTCTTCTTTTCTTTTCCTATATTCCTCTGATAAGGGATTTCTAGCTTTCTTTGGTGAATCTGCCGCTGCTACAGCGAGTCTACGTTATACAATTATGGCAAGCCAAAGGGATAAAAAAAATGTGCGTTCTAAACTTGCATCTAAACTCGTCTTGAACGAGCGTTTTGGCAGACATAATGCTCGCTTTTAGAACACGCGAGTTTTTGCCCCCTTTGGCGTCAAAACGCGCGTTCAAGACGCGGATTTTGGCGGACATAGCGTTCTAAATGCACGCTTTTTTATCCCTTTGGCTTGCCATATTCTGCCGTAAAACGACACCCAGTCAGTACTTCCGTCGCTACCCGATGCACAAAAACTGTATAGCGCAGTAAACAGACGTGGGACCCCCCCCAACACTATCACAGGTATGAAAATGAACATAATAGATAATACTATGACGCAAAAACTTTACAAAAAAGCATAATTTTAAGGTGTAAAAGTTGCGGAATGTTGCTTTAATGATTTTTTCATTAAATATTTATTAAAGGATTTTTATAAAGGATTTTTGCATGGATGCTATTTTTTAAATATATATATATTTTCTCACGTACCCGCTGGAGTGCCTTCAAGAACCCCCAGGGGTACTAGTACCCCCTTTTGAGAAACAATGTTATAGGGTACCCATTCAGACAGGTTATATTGCTTTAGGGTGGTCGGTCTCTTGAGGAAAGTTCAATTTACATGACATTTGAACAAATCATGTTTTAATGTCTCAACAAACGTTTGTTCTTAGATATAAGAACATTCTGACTGTCTCCAACCTTATGTCCCTTCAGGTCGCCAGAGGCTGCTGTTCCAGTTGGCGAGCGTGGTGCCCAGCCCCCTGCTTTTGGAACTGCTCAGCTGCCCTCAGTGTGCCCAAAGCCTGGAGAGCTTGGACCTGGAACTAGGAGACCTGGAAGGAGGCAAGAGTGAGGCTGATGGACTACATGATTTCCCCCAGGTCAGAGTGGGTGATGGTGTATGAAATCGTATTTATTTAATGGTTATTGGTTGTAACCAAGATTTTATATCCAGGGGGGTGATCTAAGAGGATGCAGGAGCCGTTTCCGACGACGGGGGATCATGGAGTACAGAAATGGAGCTTTTCGGGCCTGGAGACACTTTAGGGAAAAATTGAGAAGGATCGTTGAAAGTAAATATTTCAACCGAGGGATTATGATCGCCATCCTGGTCAACACCCTCAGCATGGGGATAGAGTACCACGAACAGGTACGACGGAGGGAAATGGATTTTGGTGTAAAAACACTTAGAATCCATGATTCTTGGCTCGTGTTTCTGTTTTAGTTTCTCTGGCCAACATCAGGAAAGTTTTGGTTTTTGGTTTATTCACCTTTTCCACTTTACTGTTGTCTACCCGAGCACACCGTTCCATAAATTCCTTTTCCAAGACAAGTGTGTTTCTGACCCCGTGGTATAAACATTAGGAATGACTGGGTAAGGCATTGCCTTTTTAAGGCAATACCACACACACACACACACACACACACACGCGCACACACACACACATAAACAAAGTGAAGTGTTATTTACGAGTCCTTCTCCATTCAGTGCTCATCAACCTCCATATATGAAACCTAGCCAAACATTTCCAGCCTCTGGGTGTTAATGTGGTGATGCTGATGTGAGTACAAGAGCTTGTTTTGGTTGTGACTACATTGATTCCACAATAAAAATAGACTGGTAAAACATGTTGGCTGCATGCAATAGATTAAGTTATATTTTATAATTTGATTGACAAAATTACTTTTTAGCATTTTTCAGCATTGTTTTACGAATCATTTGCTGTTTTCGTGACCAAGGTTGCTCCACTCCTCTGGTTTACAAGGGAAGCCCCGTTGACAGGTTTTCATTTAATTCCCCTCATAAACTGATGCAACCAATGAATTAAATGTTTTGTCATAAAAGGAATCATTTTAATCCTCATCCAATCGTTATGAACGTCCCGTTCTTAACGATTGGATCCTGATCTATCTATGAAACTGCTCTCTGACAGTCTCTCACTCCTCTGTTCATACCCCTATTTGGGCATGAATTGCGCATTCTTGGCTTGGAGCATCTGAACAGGAGGCGAAGCCAGAGCTGGACAAGCTATATTAGCTAGCAAATTAAATTGTTATATATGGTTATGTAGCCTAGGGGCATTATGTTGGGAATTATGGTAGAAAATGTGCCAATAACAAGTCAAAAAGGTAAAATGACCTTATGTTTTAATGGTTGTTTGACGGTATTCGTTGCATCCAGCATTCTCCTGTATTCTGGAGACATGGCTTAAGGGGGGAGTCTGAAGAAAGGGGGTTGGACCTTTTAATCGTGTATTTTCTAAATGTTGCTAGCTCAAAAACCTTTAGGAGAACTCCTAGCTTACATTTAAACAACATAAGAATCTTCTATTAAATGTGATGAGAGTATCTAAACCATCTAAAATGTGCAACAGCAATAATATTGAATACAGCTATGAAGATATTGGTTGTGATAAATTCATATTTACCTCTCTCTCTCTCTCTTTCTGTTTTAGCCTTTTGGAAACTAGGCAGGCATCAAGAGCAGGGAGAGTTCATCCAACTCACTAAATACATTACTGTAGTTCAGAGCCTGGATGCAAATATAACAGGCTATGATTTATTGCAGTTCTAGCACTCCACTGTAATTCT
The DNA here is from genome assembly GCA_006937985.1 of Aphyosemion australe. Taxonomy (NCBI): domain Eukaryota; kingdom Metazoa; phylum Chordata; class Actinopteri; order Cyprinodontiformes; family Nothobranchiidae; genus Aphyosemion; species Aphyosemion australe. The sequence goes on along the minus strand of SSNS01000130.1, from coordinate 220,864 downwards.
GATATTGCGATGATGCTGAATCTTTGATACATTGTGCGGCTCTAATGGGAACAGTATCTGATGCAGTAGCTCTGGATGCTTTGTGACAACATCTGGAAACTTCAAATGGCTTCTAAATTCAATTATGACCAAATGCATGTAGGAAAGAGCATTTGCTCTGATTTCTATTGCCCCTCTTCCAACAGCACTACTCAATGTGACTTGAATGGGTTCGGTGTTGTTGGACAGCCTTTTCCAACAGCACAGGTTGGTATTTACCCCCAACTTTTCAGTAGCCATTCCATTGTTGTTTCAAGCGTACCGAGCTGTGCCAAAAACGTGACATCAGTGACCTCCACTGGTTGCTCCAGAGCTTTCTGCCTTCAGCCATTTCCGGGCTCTGAGTCTGACAATAATTCAACAACAGAGCAGAATGTTAAACCTCAACGCCATTGTTGTTCTGTGTTTTTTTTTTTTTTATGTGACATGCAGATCACCTCATATTTTTTACTGATCACCTTGTGCCACTTTTGTGTAGGATAGATTGTGAGTGCTTGCAGGTGCAAGCCACCCCGCACCCCCACATGTGCTATACCAAGTGCATCCACTACTGTATCTCAGTTTGACTAGAAAAAGCAACCCACATTAATCAACCAACCGATTTGTTTACATTATTTACCCACGTTTAACCAGTTGTTCCATTACTTTAGCAGCCGATTTATCAACCATTTATCTGATTATTTGATAGAATAATAAGTCAACTTACTTACTATTGGACTGTATGGTAGCAGAATTGATTGCACATTTGTCTTATAGCAGCATGGGGTGGGTGGGCGTGGCCAGCTTCAGCTTGTTCTCTTAAAGTGACAGAGCCCTAAAATGACTCATTCTGGAAGGTGCTGAAAATATTAGAGTAAAACTGCTGAAATCACTTTATGTGAGAGAGGGGTTTTATGCAAAGAACTTCATAAATATGTTTTGCATATACCAATCAAACTATTATAACTCACAAAAAAAAGAAATATGTGCCAAACATTAAATGACAAAGGGCAAGTTATGTGTAGCATATGCACTTGCACATGCAGGTATTTAAAAGTCTGCTTTTTTAATACTTACATTCTTTCTACTTCTTACATATTTTTCAATGCCAAGTACCAGTTCAGCGAGTATAATTTAATTTTGCTGAGGTAGTTCTGCATCACACTAAACTCAGCAGAACAACTCAAGCATCAAAGTGTCATTATCTTCAGTTCTCAGGTCTCTGCCCTTTAGCTGATTTGTATTGATTTGAACTGCTGGGTCAACCATACTGTCTCTTCTCAATAGACTCTAAAGTGGAGCATAAAGATGAATATATAATGCTGTCAGGTATTATAAAAAGTGCCATTTGCAGTGTGCCGTCTCATTTCTCTGCTGTATAGACAGTCAGCCTCAGAGGCAAAGAAAATGCCAGCCAGTCTATTGTTAGAAGGTAATAGATGTTAGCCTAGCGTTTTTATGAGGGCTTAGAGGAAAACTGGCTGAAAGATCCTTTAAAACTTTAAGGAGTTTAAAAGAATTTTATGTTTTGGTTTGTAAATTAAAAAAAACCTGTTCAGCAAACACTTATGAGTATCGCTTTGTGTATTACTTTTTTCTCCTGAGTGTAGGCCTTTGAAATAATAAAATGGTGCATTCATTTTGCCGTGATTTTCCAGTATTTCAGAACCTTGAATAAGTTGGATTGCCATAAACTGTTACCTTGTGAACTGCAAAGTCCAGACAGTAAAGATATAAAAAAAGTGAATTAAAGTACCACTAAATAGTTTTTAAAAATTTAAGCTAGAGCTTTAACATCAATTGTTGGGTTAGAAACTTGACCAGTTTCATATTTGACATCACTCTGCTGGCCAGATCCTGCACTTAACAATTTTGTGGAATGGGTAGGTGTGCTAGGGGGCGCTCTTATACCTGCATTAAGGCTGTTAGCTATTTTCTGCGCAGTTAGCTTTTTCAGTTTGCTGATTGTCAGTAAAAAGCACAAGGAGAAGAAAAAAGAGGTTTGCTTTTCTGTTAAGAAGAGTAATGTAAGAGTAATGTCTTTGGAGGCAAAGAGCTAAAACCGGAATAAACATGGGCGTGGCCTACACTAGTTTGAGGAAGCTTAAAAAGGCTATGAAATCACAAGCTGATGGTGACCTGGCTTTGTTGCTACTGCACTTGTAAGATATTGTTTGTCTAACAGTGATCTTTTTACTTTGTGGTTTATTCAGTAAGACTTGGCTCATGTAGCGTTAGCTCATTGTTAGCGCTAGCTACAGCAAGCTGCTGCAGGGTTGTTTATGGTAGTTGTAATTTCACTTTCAACCAGTAGGGCAGATGAGCAGGAAACTGCTCTGTGTTACTTTAACATATAAAAAATGGCAAATGACAAAGCAGCAAACCGGAGTTTTCCCCTTTCAGGAATTATGTTAGCCTAGTGAACTAGACCAAATTCTTGCTTTGAAGAGTTTGGTCTAGGCACGCTTCATAGGAACCCTCGCAGCCTGTGGCTGTCCAATCACAGCTCGCTATAGTTTTGGTTGGGCCAATCACAGCGCTCTATAATTTGGGCCAATCACAGAGCGGGAGTAGCCGATGACGTCAGCGCTGAGGCCGCGAACCCAAGCAACATGGCGGCAACTCAGGAAACACGTTCATTTGAAACGGTTTTGTCATCAACATTGGATTATTTAGACTCCAACGTGCGTAAGTCTGTCTGATATACTTAGCGGCTTCTTATTTTTATCAAACAAAGTAGTGCAATGTTCCAGTACACCTGATATTCACGTTTTTCATACAAAAACGACAGAAATCATTGATGTTAGACGCCATTAAAGCCTCCCGCTTTTCCGTCGCCGTGATTACGTCACGTTGCTCGTCACTCTGATTGGTCCTAGCGCTATCCAATTGCGTGCTGACATTTTGAAAGACAACCGTGGATCCCGCCTCACGACTGAGAGCCGTCAATGGTTCGTGGCCAGACTATATATTCACATATATAGGATGGCTTGCCAGGCTAGAATTATGTATGATTTTTCAGAAATTCATAAAACTGCTCGTCTTATCATGTAATGTGATATAATGTAAGCGATATGTCTTTTTTTTTTTGCTAAGCCCGTCCCCTGCCCCGTAAAATCTGTGCAATAAGAAACTGAGCAGTGACCAGAACTAACCAATAGTGTTAGACTATGTGCTTCAAATTTAAGGAAGTACCTCGGCTGATGCAGAGTTGATGAACTTTTCACAGACAAGTAAATCTTTAAAATATAAATATATGAAAACACAACATGACAAGAGAATAATAATTGTAAAACGTGTTTTAGCTCTGTTTGTCGACTACAGAAGCACATTCATAAACATGAAAAGTGCAGTCGCCATCTTAAACGTTCTAAGCAACGGCCAATTGGTGTGATACGCTTGTCAGCCACTAGATGGTGCCATCAGATAAAAGAAATATTCCGGAGAGCTACCTAAGATGAACAAACCAAACAGACATGTCATATCTGCAGAGATTCTACATAAAAAACACAAATATATAGATAAAAAGTAGCAATAAGACATTTTCCTGAAATCCAAAAAGGACTGAAGAAAATAACAGACACTGCCATGTTGTTTTGGGAGCAGTTAAAAAACTAATTTCAGCTAGAAGTATTAGAAAAAAATATTTGAACATATAGCAGTAAAGGTCAGAACTCAATAAACAGGAGTCTAAATAATTATCTGAGCTGTATTTTATTTCCATGGTCAGGACAATGTCCTCTGCACACATCAATGGTAAATGGACAGCATTCATAGAGCACTTTTCTAGGCTTTTCAACCACTCAAAGCAAATGACATTAGTGGTCACATTCACCATATCACCCCTCCCCATCCGATTTGCAGATTGTGGGGGCTACTTGGGGTTCATTATTTTGTCCAAGGACACTTTGACACGACCTGATCAGCAGGTGACCACTCTACCCTCCTGAGTCATGGTCACCCCAATCCTCAAAATTCTTCCTGAAGTGAATTTGACATCAATTTTCTGTCACCTGGGTCATTGTAACAATAAATGTTTGACCTGAAGTCAGCTGGACTTTCTTTTGGATAAACAAATGGTGATCACAGATGTTTCTGGATACCTTTTTTTAGAATAAAGCACAGTATTGTTAAAGAACCCCAACACACTTGTAGAAACCAATGTACCTACATGTTGACCGCAGTGGTCTGCAGTATATTAATGTCTTCACTTTTGAACATTTGTAACCTTTACATAGATCTTGACAGTTTTATAGTAGCTACACTGTGATATATCATGTTTTAGCTACCAGAAAAACTAACCTGGTGTTAACTTTCTTACAAAGAGTCACAGTTTTTCCCCTACTTCATCCTTCAACCACATCTGAGTGACAGCTAACAGCAACAAGAGGAAAAACAGGAGACAAGTAATTCTATTATAGTCCAATCTACAACTGGCAAAACAAACCGTGTACCCAGTCTCCATAATCCTCAGATGCTTAGTGATAGTTTTGTTATTGTTAAGGTCAGTAGACAGCTCCTTTCTTGTCTGGATCCTCTCCAGCTGGTCAACCTTAATTTCCTGGTTCTTTACTTCCAGAGGAGGGAGACCGGTAAAACTCTGTTCCTGATACACTCCCAAAACTGACCATTATTCAGTAGGTTGGTTTTAAATTGGTTTATATAGGAAAAGCATAGAAAATGGTGCAAACAAGACAATGTGACCCCCTGAAGCCACCGCTCATGGTCATCAGTCAAAAGGGCCCTGATTCCTCTCAGACATTAGTTTTTAATCTTTAGCTTGGCCCTTCCCATTTTGTGGCATAGTACATTTCTTTTGGACCAGTACATGGAAATGTGTAAAGATCCGTGTGAGTCACGAATCTTATCCTAAATAAACAACGTGTGAAAATCATGGGTGTTGCTGCATCTAGTCTGATTGTGTAAGAACGAACACTCCAGCATACTTTCTGTACAGATAAATAATGGGGACATGACCTAAGCCAAGTCCCAGATCAAATGAATAAATAAACAGATAAATTATCCAACTGTTTAAAAAACACAACTCAGTATTTTCCTGAATGGTTAGAAAATATTTTAAAGTGAGGTGTACTGAGAAGCATATACATGTTCATTTTGAAATACAGTCGGTCATTCTTAGTTTCACATGCAGGCTGAACACGAACACAGTCTTCTAGCCCTGTTTCCTGCATCAGCTGCCAAAAGAAAATCGACGGGGAAACGCTTGGGTCAGAAAAAGTAACACTGTAAATTAGCATTCATGGACTCACCCATCTTGGCTCGTGATGGGGAAGGGGGTGTTGATTTTAGAAGCCAGGATAGAGCAGAGCATGTCTCACTTATTAGAAGCTAACCGTTATCATTAGCAACTCCACAAAATGGCAGAACTTCAGGTGTGTGTTATATGTGGAGATAAAAGATCAACATTCCAAAACGAATGGAGTCATTGGTAGAGTTGCGTTGCTGTTAGCCAACCATAGGTGAGATGTCCAAATATCATTAAAGTGACAGTAGCTACGTTTACATGCGCCAAATTTCCCCAATCCGATTCAAATCTTGGTTGATCGGAAATCCCAAATCTCAGTTTACATGGACAATAACTGGAAATGATCCGATCACGCCGCGATGCCCGCACCATAGCTTGCGCATGCGCAGACTTGTCTTTTCCGGAAAAGAAATTGTAAACAAACGCCATCTTGTCCGCATGTCTTTTCCCTTGCATTTATTTGCTTATTCTCTAGCTTCGGTGAATTCCCGCTTCCTGCATCTTTAGATGCACTTGAGTGTATAACTCGGCATTTTTAGCTGTTCGGCCATCGAGAAGTTCAGTAATATTGAGCTCCCGTAGTATTTCCAGTAAAAAATAGCGTCTGCAACAGATCACTTCTGTTTACCGCCCGCCATGTTTTCGATCTGTCCTGAGCATGCGCAGAGGCGGAAAGAGGGCACGCTGAAGTTGCACACATGCGCAGTGGGCATTATTTTATCCCAACGATCCAAATGGCTGTGTACATGGACGCCAATAGGATTGACGATCGGACAAAACCACCTCTCTCAATCGAAATGAAATTTCATTCGGATCAGGCCAAATCGGATCAGAATATTCCGATTGACATGTTTACATGACGAATTTTTGATCTGATAGGGCGTTCATTCTGATTACTTGTGCCCATGTAAACGTAGCTAATGTGTAGTTTTTACCATTAATCTCTGGAAATATCCATCAAAATGTTGAAAATTAATTAAATGATATCCAGTTGTTGAAAAATATTGGTGGCTTCGTAACCATAAAAATCAGGTCTAAAATACATCGCTGCGGGTCTAAGTCTCGGGGCGACGCCATATTAGACGCAATGTTTCCTTCTACGGGAGCCCGTGAGGACAAAATGCATTTACAGATTTGTAACAAACGGTTACAAACGGTTGCCAGTGATGAAAGGGAGTCTGATGTCATTTTGCTGGAGGGTAAACAATCTGACAAAGTACTCATTCAAAAATTGCGCTCTCAGGGATTTTTGACTCTAATGGCCATCTGTTGCTAAGGTCTTACTCAAACACAAATATACCGCTTGCTTGCAATGATATAGGTATGCACTGCCCCCTATTGCCAGGGAAAATACACACAGTCACTTGAATACTAATGAGTACAAATCCAAATCCTGCCATTTTCTGCCCCACCAGTTCACTAACTTCTACCTCCTGAAACAGGAGCGCCAGAGCATTTTTTCCCCAGAGAACGATTCACAAGGTATTCATTTATACTAGAGGCCACAGCAGATTTATTGAAATCATGAGTGTATGCCCACTTTAAGGTTAGAGGAGTTTAGTTAGAACTGATCCAACCGAACATGAATGTTTTTGATCTGTGGGAGTAAACCGGAGTATTTGGAGAAAACCAACACATGCATAGGGGAACATGCTAACTCTACACAGAGTCTACAGCCAGGGTTTAAACCTCTTGCTGTGAGGCAACACTGCATACATGTACCCCCATGCAGCCCTAAAGTTCAACCAACATAGATTTTCAATAGCCAATAAATCCAGAAGAAAGTAGCTGATATATGAAGCTATTTTGACTTTGTTGGTATCTTTTGGCCTTTATCTATGATATGTACTGTTGACGACTTGTTGGGAGACACAAAATTGCATGAAAAGCTCAGATGGAATTAACTGAAATGATACCTTAAGCATCTTTACAAGTGTCAAAACTGTGTGTTGACTGCAATATTCACATTATCTTTGTGCTTGTGAAGGTTCTCAGTCATCCAGGTCATGGTAATCCAAAGGGGTTCGAATGAAGGCAACTGGACTTCTTTGGTTTTTTGAAGACGTTTCGCTTCTCATCCAAGAAGCTTTGTCAGTTCTGACTGGAATATGGGAGGGTCAAGCTTATAAACTGTAGCTGTTTATTGTTGCTTAATGAGCAGAAACTACCTCTGAATACCCCTCCTCTCTACCCCTTGATGAATCGTTAGCCTATGTTGTGTGGGAGTCGAATTGATTAGATGCAGGAGGGTGTGTGACATCTACAGCTACAGTTTATAAGCTTGACTCTCCCATATCCCAGTCAGAACTGACAAAGCTCCTCGGATGAGAAGCGAAATGTCTTTAAGAAACCAAAAAAGTCCAGATGCCTTCATTTGAACCCCTTTGGATTATCTTTGTGCAAATTTTTTGTTGAAAACTAGACACAAAGTACCATAATTTGTCTTAAAGCTACAATGGCAAATCTGCAAAACAAGCTAGCTTAAAACACAAACATGGTCACGGAACTCTCACCCCTCCTGTCGGCTATCATCCCTGAGCCACGTCCGCCTGATATCGGAAACCCCATTGCCAGAGTAAATGAGAGGGAACAAAACACCAGTCACAGTTTTCTATGTCCAAACGTCTTTTCTTCTGCAACTTCAAATGGTGTTTTTGGGACTCTGGTAGTTTGTCCTAAAGTTGAGATGATAGCAGTCGGCTGTGTCTCCTCTAATATTATTGACACCAGTGGTGTTCTGTTGCTAAATACATGAGTGTGTAATGAGTGGAGGATCCAGGGAAGTGCCTAAGTGCAATGGTTCGGTGAGACAGACAACGGTTGGTCCAATGGTTAGTTTCGGTACTAGCCGTGTTAATGGCTGAGGATTTTAGACAAATACAAGAGAATCACTTCATCCATTTTTCTAAAATCTCCACAAAATATTTTTTCAATTTTGTCAAGTCAGACTTTTTTTTTCAATTAGTCACAACTTTCTTTCATAGCTTACACTCCCTCCCAAGGTTGTCTCAAAAACAAATTTCCAGAATCTTTGTCTTGAAAATTTGCCTTTTAAATGTTGAAAATTCGTTAAAAAATTCCAGTAACACAAAAGCTGAGAAACCTTGCCAACATATTGAGACATTTAGGAAATTATCTCGCGAATGACTTTTGTAATTTTTTTTCTAACAGTCACAATCATCGTTAAGGGTACAGCAGAGCATACAGGAACAAGTATTCCCTTTGAACGCTACTGTAGGTTGGTAGATTAACTGATAAACTGACTAATCTACCAACCGTTTAGTCATTAATGTGTAATCAACCAAATGCATCATAAATTGGAGATATTTAGGCAGCCTAACTACACTAAAGCTGTACCTATAGGGTTAACCCTTATCTGTGAAAGTACGATTTAACAAACAAATCACTTCCGTTTTAATCCTGAAACATGTTCCGTGTGCTTTTATATGCCATAGGTCAACACTGGCTTTGGTACTACAGCTTGTTGATCCCCTCATGAAAAGAATGCAACACGCTTTAATGAGTCTCTGCATGACATTAGATGAAAACTCTGGATCTTGGGCTTAAAAGGCTTTGAGGCAGAATGTTTAAGAATTTATGATGAAGAAGGATTCGGTCATCTGGGGATCATACTTATTCATTACATGTAAATCTCAGAGATTACATAAAGCTTGTTGCCAAGGAAGCATGATACTGCTCAATAGAAAAATGGAATTTATAATAAGAGACCAAAAAGAGAATTTAGAATGCCACGAGTAGAGATACAGCAGGACTATTTGAGAGCGTGCTGGAGCTCAAGAAGACGTTTAATCTAGTGGTGCTGGATGTAGATGTTTGTTTAGAGAAGGGAAATGTTCATATATTTAATGGTACAATATGTAAGAATTCTACTGTGAAATAATCAAAACAAAACAGACTAATGTCTCAATCATGTTGGAAGGAAGGTTACATTGAAACAGATTTCCTTCTCAGCCAGCTGGGGGGTTGTCAAAGAGGGATGCAGTCTTTGTTTACAATCTGTGAACCTTGTTTTTTTTTTTAATATACAAAACTAAATTACTAAAACCAAAATGATAAGGGGACAGAAAGAAGAAAACGTATGTTATCTGCCCCTTGTAACTAAAATAACATTAATACAAATGAAACAACTGTATAATAGTAAATTAACTTAGAACAGTGATTTCTGGACTGGTTGGCTATCACAATTTAAATTAATAAGTAACGAAAAAAAGGGGGGGGGGAATAAAAAATAAGAAATAACAGAAAGAAGAACAAGAATATATGCATACATACACACACACACATACGTATATATACACATATGCATACAAACACTTTTTTTCTCTTTAATGTAACAGATCTATATAAGTTCAGCATTTTATTTTTAATCAGTTTTTTAAAAGTAAATATTGTTTTTGCATTGTTTATTTCAGTAGTTAATTTATTCCATAATTTGACTCCATATAGAAACACAACGCTCCTTTACAATTATCCTGTTATACAACTATCTCTGTCTTTTTGTAAATCTTTTTTAAACTTGCAGGAAGGTATTTTTTGTTTGCATTGTACATACATTTTAAAATGTTATAGTCCACTAGGTCATAGAATTTTAATGTTTTTAATTTTGGACGAATCTCTGTAGTTGCTCCTTGTAATGATTCTTATTGCTTTTTTTTGCAAGATGTAAATTGAATTTGTATAAGTTTTATATGTTGTTCCCCAAATTTCAATGCAGTAGTTCAAGTATGGTACAGTCAGTGAATTATATAATTATATATGAATTAATGTATTATATACATTTAGCATGTGAGTGTGAATGGGTGGATGACTGATTGTGTTGTGAAGCGCCTTGGGTGGTTGTAGAACACTAAGAAGGCGCTATACAAATACAGGCCATTTACCACTTACCCATATATAATAGATATAGGGAGTTATTATCCAGTGACCATTTCACTCTATGGAACATTGCGATTGTTTTAGCTATTTTAGTTTTGACACTGTTTATTTGTGGTTTCCAAGACACTTTTTCATCTATGAAAACTCCCTGCAGGGTTGCCGAGGCTGTGCCAGCTTTTGTAATTTGACAGCGGCCGGCAAAATGCAGCAAGGTTTTGTAAAGATCCAGAAGTTATTTCTTGTACCCCTAAAAAGCCACGGGTAAAGCAAGCTAGAGGCTAAAGTTTAGCTAACGATGCTAACGGTGAATTAAAAAAAGATAGTCGGCTCTAAAAAAAATCTCCAACTACTTTTTTTATTAATAACAACTTGATATTACAGTGGAATGTATTTATCTACTTATTAACTTACTGTGTGACTCATCATCTAGAATACTCTGGTGCTGATTCGTAGCTGGAAACAACCATGAAACTCAGAACGGGAGTGAGAAAGTCACTCATTTGTTTTAAAAATGGGCTGCAGTACCCAAATCTGACCACAGGATGTCATTACTTCACTCTTACATAATGCACCTTTAAGACAATGCAGCTGCACAATCTAAGTCAAATGAAACAACTAATCATACATTTTCTTTTCACAATAAAAGCAACATAAAGGTTGCTCGAAACATAACCTTTTGAAAACAATGATGTCATAGCCCCTCCTCTAACCTCACCTACAACCCCTCTTTTTCATTTGCCAGTCGTATTGTTGCATTGCAGAGCTACACACAGGCCTGGTATAGTCCTTGCAGAGTTTTGGATTGTTTTTGGTGTTTTGGTGTGGATGAAGACGTTACAAAACAACACCATGGGTACTTCTGGTTTTGTGCCTGGGCCTGGATTAGAGATAAGCTGAAGGATTTAATTCAGCAGGTTTTTTTTGTGGAAAGTAATAATCCTGCTAAAGAGGTAGAGAACCAGGTGTTTCAAATTCTATAGAAATATTAACCACCAACAATACCAGAAATATTGTTATATTTCTTGCATTCATAATTTTTCCCAAAGAGAGTGAATGCTTCCACTACTTTCCACTTAAGCTTGAGTTTGCACATAACGTGCAGAGCAGTTTACTGAACTGCCACATTTCTCATAAAAGAATCGACCACATGCTTTATGGGGGCCGGTGGGGGCTCACTTAAATCTTTGCGGGATCACTGAGCGTACTGTGAGGTAAGTGAAGTAGATCAGCAGTGATATATTGGCGCTGTTGGTCCTGTTTGATTGATTGGGCCTGACTGCAGAACTTGATTGATAATGTCTCAGCTCAGGGACAAAATTTAAAAAAAGAAAGCAGCGATAAAAGACTGGAGGCTTTAACTGTTTCTCTTTTCTTCCTCTCTGTTCCTTTCTTCTCCTTTCTTCTCTCCCGAATCCCATTTTTCCTCCTTCCAGCCTGACGAACTGACTGATGTGTTGGAGATCAGCAACATAGTTTTCACCAGCATGTTTGTGCTGGAGATGGGCTTCATGCTGCTGGCTTTTGGCTTTTTTGGATACATCCGAAACCCGTACAACATCTTCGACAGCATCATCGTCATCATAAGGTGAAACTCATCTGCTATTTCGCTCAAAGAAATATTCAAAATGTGTCACTGGCATAAAAAACTCAATAGGCAAGTTGATTTTTTGTTTTTGTCAGTGTGTGGGAGATAATTGGTCAGGCGGATGGCGGGTTGTCAGTTCTTCGCACGTTTCGATTGTTGCGGGTCCTGAAGCTGGTGCGCTTCCTACCTGCCCTGAGGAGACAGCTGGTGGTGCTGATGAAGACCATGGACAATGTGGCTACGTTCTGCATGCTGCTGATGCTCTTCATCTTCACTTTTAGGTGCTGATTTGGAAAACATCTAACTAGGAAATTACAGTTACAGTTACTGATGTGTCACATTTAAACCAACATCTTCCTCTGCAGTATACTGGGCATGCATCTTTTTGGATGTAAATTCGGTCTACGATTGGAGAATGGAGACACCATTCCTGATCGGAAAAACTTTGATTCACTACTCTGGGCTATCGTCACTGTATTCCAGGTGGGTTTTCATTTTTCTAAGTAACAGTTGGTCCCTGTACATCTGTTCATGCTTTACCCTCTACTCTTTCCTGTTGTTTTATCTGAAGGTGGCTGCTAATCCAAATTGACCCAAAACAGATTCTAGTTGTCATTACTTTGTTCTTTTTTCCACACAGCTTAGTAAAAGGATGTTTTTTTTTACCTGACGTGTTTCGGCTAGGAGCAGAGGACAATGTCGCCCTCTACTGCCCGCATCCTCCTTGCCGATGACACTGTCCCATGCGTGATCCAATGCATAAACTCCATTGTCTCCGTTCATGGTTTTGTGTCCACGTCTCCTTATGTCTATCACTTCTTATCTAATAAAGAGACGTGGACACAAACCATGAACAGAGACAATGGAGTTTGATCGGGCAGTAGATGGCGACATCGGCCTCTGCTGCCCGTGTATTAAAGGAAGGGACGCCACCAGCACAGGCAACTCTGATGCATTCTAGAGTTTTTAGCCAAAACACGTCAGGTAAAAAAACATCCTCTTACTAAGCTGTGTGAAACAAAAGAACAAAGTAATGGATCTTGAAGTTACACACAGTATGAATGTACAAAAGAGATTCTACTTGCCATTTAGGACACCACAAAGTAAATAAAGGAACTGATCAGACATGTCTTATTAGCTGATCACAGCTGAGCTACCACTAAAAACAGCTTTCTGGTCAGATCAAACACATGATGCAAATGGAAAGTCTGACCGTCCGATTATTTTTCCAGCAGTTCTGTGCTTAAATCATTTTTTAAAATGTTATGAGTTGAGAGTCTTGGGAAATTATACGGGCATTATATATTTTACTAATTGTGGACTTCTGCTTAGAGAGGCAGGCTTGAATATGTACGAGCTAATGGTGAATGGGCATAGGGCCAAAGCTTTGAAGGTGGTTAAAACAACTCAGATCTCCAAAGTTTCATAACCGTTCACACTGAATGGGATTTCCTGTTTTAAAAATGGTGAAAACATTTTCAACATTGTTGCCATTACTGCATTACAGCTAGCTGCTGCTGCGTTGAGAACTTGGCAACTTTGTTGCTATACTTGAGTTTTCTGACCTCTTTAATCACACTTTTCCAAAGATGTGACAAATATAGCAACCTTTTTTGGTGGTTTTGGATATTTTAGGGGAGTCTGATGTGAAAACATCATTGTACTCTCCTTAAGGCTCAGATGAAGCTGCTGTGGGTTCCTTCCTACCCCATCCCAAAGCACTTGCAGGTGGTCCAGTTATCATGCAGTAGTCCTCCTTCCAGTTAGATGTTAACCCCTCTGCAACCAGACTGCAGATGAATCTTGCATGCATAAAGCCACTGCTGGCTGATCATTTCAAATTCAAAAGCTAGCTGTGGCATTTCCTGTGCTAACTGGGACTCTTCCTGCAGGAAGTTGTTAAAGAGCTGGTTCACTGAGAAACATATAATGCTTGTTAATTTTTTTAATACGATTGGTCACGCTAAGTTACAAATGCAGACTGAATGTGAAAATAGTCTTCTACCTCTGGCTCCTGCATTAGCTGCTGATAGAAAATAGACGGGGAAACGCTCAGATCAGAAAAAGCCACACATATCTACGTCACACTGTAAACTAGCATTTGTGAACTCAACCATCCTGGCTAGTGACCGGGGAAGGCTGCGTTTATTTTTGCAGCCAGGAGAGAGAAGAGCGCGTCCAGGCTAGTAGAAGCTAACTGTTAGCATTAGCGACTCCACAACACAGCAGAACTCCTTCAGGCTTGTGTTATTTATGGAGCAAACGGAGTCAGTGGTAGAGTCGCGTCACTGTTAGCCAATCAGAGGCAAGGTGTCCTAATATCAGGAAATTATAAGAGTCCAAATTCAGCCGTTTTCTACTTCCTGAAACAGGAGCGCCAGAGCTTTTTACCTACAGAAATCGATTCAGAAGGCATTCATTCATTCATTCTAGAGACCACATCAAATGTATTGAAAAAGCTAGTGAACTTGGTCTTTAAGCCATTTTATTTTACCCCTTTATGCATACTTGAGTGAAAAAAAATCAAGTGAAGTGAGTGAACAAGGTCTTTAAACATTTTGACCAGCTGTATAATATAAAACTAACAGCAATGTAAAGGCTTTAAAATGGAGTCTGCATTAGTTGCAGTTAAATCCATCACATTAGAGTTGTTTTACAGTGGGACTAATCCACTTTAGTCATGGCTCCACTCAGACTAGCTGATAGCTTATCTACCCGATCAGATTTAATCCCTTATTCACAAACTGAGGTTGTTTATAAACAGTCCACACAGAAACCCACTTCAAAAGTTCAGAATCATATTGAGATTTTCTCTTGAAATGAAGTCCTCTAAAACTGGAACACTGATAGAAATGTGTGTGTGTGTGAGTGCGCGGGGGGCATTGGTGCGCGTGTGTGTGTGCCTAATTGCACCCAGCATCCTTCCTTATATGACTTCTAGCTTTTGCTCTCCCTCCCGATGGAGAAGTCGGTCAATTGCTCCAAATAGATCCTTATGTTTTTTCTTTGCTCGATGCGTCAGCAGGAGCTCTCTTTGGTGCTGAAGAAGCATTTTATCCAGAGCTGACTGTCATGTGAAGAAGTTTTCCTGGCAAGTGACCAGAATCCACTGAGATCCGTGCACACTCTGGTTCACACAAGAGCAGCAAAGGGGAATTCATTTGGCCCACCGTGTTTAATGAGTGGGCAGTCTTCAGGAAGACTGTGTGTATTTATAGAATCTGACTTTTATCTACAAAAATACAAAAATTCACACTTACAGTTCAATAGGTGAGACTTGAGCTTTTGTTGGGTGTGCAGTTTCTGTTTCACCTAGTTACAATGGGTACGAAAAGTTTTCACCCTTTTGTTACAAGTTGATCAATGTGATTTGGCTTTTTTGACTAAAATTATTTTAAAAACACACCTTTATTATCAAAGTGAAAACTTAACTCCTCGGCCACTGTCACCCATTTTAGTAAAAATTGGATATTCCTGTTACCGTTCTAACATCAAGATAAAATAGCACACTTGTTTCTAAACATTGGGTCATCTGGTTCAAATATATGAATTCAAAAGTAAAAATATACCAATTTTTTAAAAAATGTATTGTGCAAAGTTAGGACATCCTACAGGCGTGGTCTGGACCGACAGACTCAATATAGACAAGATCTGCACGTCCATGCGACGCTGACTGCTTGCAGGGTAGAAAACAGCATTTAAAATAAAACCCATAACTCTGTAATAACAGTGTTCAACAGAATGTAATTTTACAGTGTGAGAAGCCAATCAGAACGCATGGTTTCATGAACTTTGAAGCATTGTGGTCTTTAAGTACTTAAGTACATTACTGAGCTTTGTAAAGCACATAACTGAATTTGGGCTTTTGGTTTGTCAGGTGATCCCTCTATCACCCCCCCAACTGCTTTTTAATTATCCCTTCTGACTTATTCCATTTCTTCTTTAAAATGTCTCTTCTCCATTTCTCTCTCAAGTACTTTTAAATTTGCATTGTAATTCCAGATTCTGACCCAGGAGGACTGGAACGTGGTGCTGTACAACGGCATGGCTTCTACCTCCCCATGGGCGTCTCTTTACTTTGTTGCTCTCATGACGTTCGGCAATTACGTGCTCTTCAATTTATTAGTAGCCATCTTGGTGGAAGGCTTCCAGGCTGAGGTGAGAACGACCACGTTGGGTTTTTGAGTACACCAAAGGGTTCAGTTCAGATTTGATTTACTGCTGCTCTCGGTGGCATTTTCCATCATTCGGCTTGAAAGCTTTAAGTGAAAGGGGAACGCAGACACTTCATTCTGCTTTGGTTTGTGCTTTTTCAACAAAGTGCACTTTGAGATGCAGGGCTCTCTGATGTTACTGCACAATTTTCCTGTCTTTCTTTTTGCATTTCACTGGGTAATTTTTGTGGTTAAGGATCAGTGGCAATTCAGAGATGGCTGGAAGATCAGCTGTCAGGACTCAACATCCAATATTATTAAAGTGCTAAACCTTCTGAGCCGCTTGTTAAAATAACTGGACCAATAGTTCTAAATAATGCAAAGAAAGAGTTAATATGCGTTTTTGTGCTCGTTGTAGGGTGACGCTAATCGGTCAGAATCAGACGATGAAAAGAAATCGGATCATTTTGATGAGGATGAGAAGGTAGAACAGTTCAGAGACACAGGTAGGTGAAATGACTCCACACATTCAATTTATCTTTCATTGTTGTTTAGCTGCTTTGTTAAACATGTTTTATCTTTGTTCTGTAGAGCTAAAGATGTACTCTCTGATGATGACAGCTAATGGTCACATTGACCCTCGTGGCACTATGGCGCCCCCTATAATAATGCGCACAGCAGCGACACCCATGCCCACACCTAAGAGCTCTTTGGGACCCGAGTCCATCTTAGAGGAGGAACTGTTGTACAGAGAGGGGATATCTCAGGAGAGTGAGGTTGGACTGGGCTTCACCGAGGCAGGAACTGATTATGTGCAGTCTCGCCGTGGAAGCTCAACATCCGTGGACCCCTCAGCCTACGACCAGCGTTCTTTGGTGAGTTTTATTAACCCTTCGTAGTGCAAGTCAACACAATAGATAAACTTAAATTTGCAGCCTGTACACCTAAACATTTTAATGAAAGTAAAAAAAATAGTGAAAAACATTGTACAAAGGTAAGTAAAAGGTTTTTACAAGTAACAGAGAATGCAGCTGGGATCAGGATCAGCACCTCCAAATCCGAGGCTATGGTTCTCGACTGGAAAAGGGTGGAATGCGAACTCCGGGTTTGGGTTGAGGTCCAGCCTCATGTGGCTGAGTTGGGTGGGTAGTTTTATTATTTACTTTATTGTTGTGGATTATGCGGGCCCCTATTTTTAAGCCAACTTTGGCCTCTCGGGAGTCCATTTTACAGAACTTAGAACTTTGTGACTGTAAATTTCTAATCCAATGAGTTTTGTGAATAAATGAAATGAAATCAGTATCTCGGGGGCTTGTTCACGAGTGGGGAAACATGGGAGCAGCGCCGCCCCTCCCTACAAGTAGATCACGCACTCTGCATAGAGCCCCCATTTCCAGAGGGGACCTCCTTTTAGCTCCAGTGGACGCATTTATCGCAGCCATGATGCGAGCCGCGCGTAGAGCATCACTTGCCCACAGGAGAGAAAGAAAAAAAAAAAGACGAGTAATCTGAAATCACAGCGCGCACGCGTTGAGCCATGTTGGATTTCTGTTCACTAAATGCGGCCGCCGCATTGGTCTGAGCCGATCACGTGACAGCTGCTTTACTAATTTCTCATTATGCTCAAAACGAACTAGTCTCACAACAACACACGCAGGAGGTTGGGACGAAATTAAACAAAAACGGTATAAATACGCCGACAGGAAGTCGAATCTATGCAGGTGAGGAGATGGTGTCCAAACACAAACAGCAATACAAATTGGTAGCAAGCAAAAGAAAAAAAAAATAAAAGCAGAGTGCTTCAGCTGAAGATGGGTCTGTTGTAGAAGTTACAATAACTTTGGGGGGGTTTGACCATGGTGGGGGCCCCTCGATAAAATTCGACTTAGGGCCCCACTTTGACCAGGGGCGGGCCTGCATGGGAGTGAGAAAACAACAAAAAGGTCTATGTTAATAGGAGCCAGCTGAGATGGTTCAGGTATTTGGTACAGATGCCTCCTACGGGAGGTGTTTTGGGCAGGAGGACCCCAGGTCGACCAGGACACATTGGACAGCTTATACGTCCATATTGGCTGCTGGGGAGACTGTGGTTTGGCCCCTCTTCTGCTGCCGCTGCACGCCAAACAAGGATAAGTGGGTGAAAATGGATGAACAGAGAATATATGTCCACAACCTTTTGGGCTTTAATTGAATTGTGTTTTGGTGACCTGTGAACTTATTATGCTGTTCCTTTGAAAAACTGTATCGCATATAAGAAAAGCCACGCGTTTGTGTTTAAGTAAGTAGGTGTCTTTGAATTTGAATGATTGAAATGCTAGTTGTTACCATTCACTTACATCGTTTATGCTAAGCTAAAGCAAACAGAATACTGCCAGATAAGGTGAATGACTGGTCTGGTCACAAAATGCTCTTTCCCACTTATCTAACTCTGGGAAATACAACAACCAGATTTCATGGTAACACCTTACAGCAAGGGTCCCTTTATTAACGTTACTTTGTGCATTATTAGTTGGGGGGGGCATGCCACTGGACCCTCCACCTTTTTCACCCCTGACCTTTCAGTGCTGGTGCACCATGGGGGTAAAATAACTGGCAGTATTCTTCAAAGACACTTTTAAGATACATGGTTCGGTAAAATCAGGGTGGAGGGCTGTCATGTGTCTGCGTACCCCTCAGAAAGTAGATAGTTGCACCCCTGCAACCAGTTATTCACACACACACACAGGCACACACACACACACACACACATTCACATGCTGGTGGTGATGAGCTACATAGTAGCTACAGCTGGGGCACACTGACAGAATTGAGCACTGGCGCCCCCAGTCCCTCTGACCACAGCAGACAAGATGGGTTAAGTGCCTTGCCCAAGGACACACCAACTGCAATAAGACTGAGCAGGGCTTGAACCTGCAATCCTCCGCTTACAGGAGGGATGTTTAACTCGTCAGAATCAGAAGGGTTTTATTGCCATATGTGTGAGAAATCACAACATTAGGAAATTGCTGCGGTACTTGGTGCAAAAAGAAAGATAAAAAATAAGAGATAAGCAAATATAGGAAATAATAATATACTCATGATAAAATAATTATTATAAAAAGTGTCAATAATTAGAGAAGCAGCTACTATATACACAGTGCAGGTACTAATCAGGTACAAACACAACACCGGGTCATGTGACTGGGACCAAGCGACTGGAGTAGGCAGCCCTAGGATTGACATTCATGAGTCCAACAGCAGAGGGGAAGAAACTGTTCTTGTGGCGAGAGGTTCTGGTCCGAATGGATCTGAACCTCCTGCCAGATGGGAGCGGGTCAAAGAGACAGTGTCCAGGGTGAGTCGAGTCAGCTGTGAGCCGACCTGCACGCCTCAATGTCCTGGAGGTGTACAGGTCCTGTCTGCCACCATCACCCATTTCGTAGGTAACCAAAGAAACCCATAGGTCTAAAAAAACAAAATTTCACTGAGACTGAAATCGAGGTTCTTGTGAGGGACGTAGAGGTACAGCAAAATGGTTCTTGCCTTCTGTTGGCAAAAGGATGTATTTGCAACTTCTGTATGGCAGACTGCCCTGTTGACATCTGTAGTGGTGAGTACGTCACGTTGTTCGTTTCCAATAGCATACGGAGACACTTTGAATGACAACTGTAGATTCTGTCTGAACCTGTCTATGGGTCATGGCCAGACTATATATTAACATATATAGGATGGCTTTTCCTGCTAGCTTGAAGCTAATTCCTGCTGGAACAAACTGGTTGCAGCAAACCCAGAGAGTGGTCAACAGCTGCCCGGTTCAATCGTCACATACACTCATTTCTAGACTAGAAAAGGTCACTAAACTCTTTACTTCTATCACCCCTTAGACCAATTCATGAAGATGCTGCCTTTAAGGGAGGTGTGATTTGTCCCAGCAAGTATAACCTTTGAATGTGATAACATTTATCTAGGCACAATAGAAGGTGTGTTAAATCTGACTCAGAAACTATATCCTGTCTGCAGAACCTCTCAAGTCCTGGAAGACGTTCCCCTCTTCCACTCCGTGGCTCCGGCAGCTCATGGGGAAGCCGACGCTCCAGTTGGAACAGCCTGGGACGAGCACCTAGCCTGAAAAGGCGAGACACCAGTGGGGAGAGGGAGAGTCTGTTGTCTGGAGAAGGTGGAGAGGAGGAGGATGGACTGGATGAAAACGAGGAGGGTGGAGTGAACAACAGATTAAAGCCAGGGTCTTCGGAGCTGCCGCCCTCGTCCCCCATGTGTCCTTCCATAATCACAGAGTATGGCGACTGCAATGGAAGAACTCAAACATACGACCTAAACGTAATCGCCGACCCTAAAGATGACTTCTCATCGGAGGATGACATAGATGATGACGTAAGTTATCAAGAGTCAGAGCTTTTACAGTTAGGGCAGGGGTACGCTGAAGTCCACCATCATTCACGTTCATCTTTGCTAACCCGATGCGTAAGTGGTTTGCTGAACTCCTTTTGATTCCTAATAGCTTTGTTGTTAAAAATGATAAAACCACACATACATGAAATGTAGCAGAACACCTATATTAGCCTAGAAATTTAGATAAACAGTAGCTAAAGCAAAATGATTTTGCTCTGCATGTTGGTCTAGCCATGCTTTATAGGAGCCTCAGCAGGTCTGAGCAGTATTGTGTTATGCCAATCACAGTGGGATGTTACTGTACTGTAAAAAACAAACATAATTTATTAACAAACAATGGTTAATTAAAACACAAAACACAGGATAAACTGGCGGAAAAACAGCTAAACACAAACATCTCAGGAGTTATTAGCAAACCTCACCACTTGGTTTCACTTCTTTGGAGCCACTACCCCAAAGTGAATGCCACATTAAGTTGACATCACATTACCTCCATACAGGTTAACTCAGTGAAAACCACTAGTCTGCACTTGACAGACATGTTTAAAGACTACACCCAAAAGGGTTAACACACAGTTTAGCTAAAACCTTAAACTCACTGACACAAGCTGTTAAAAATCAAGAAAACAGAATATAAACACCGCCAGGGAGTCAACAGGACAGAACTCCTTCCTGTCCTGCCGCTCTCAGAACTGAAGACAGGCTGGCTTTATATAGCAGAGCCAAGCCTGATTACAAGCAGGGACAGCTGGTTCTGCTGAGGTGAGGGCAATCAAGGAGAGCAGTGCCAGGTGCTGCAGCCCTGCTCCCTTACACACACAGGGAGGAAAACAGAGAAGGTTAAAAATTACAAAACTAAGGCCAAGGGCCGTAACACTTCCCCCCTTAAAAAGAAATTAAAGCTGTAGGCTTTAATTTCAACAACAACCTCCCTACACAGCAAACAGTCCCAAAAAAAACAAAACAAACTGCTCATTCCAAGGACCGGGGTGGTGCGATGTGTAGCGAGGGAGGTGACCACCAACGGCGAAGCGGACCAACACAGTTCCCAGATGTCCATCAAGACACACTTGTCCCTGTTCAAATTTGGATTACAATGAAGGGCTGATCGAAGGCAAACCCACTGTCCAGAACCTCCATCCTCCTCCACATTTACGAGTCCATAGCAGGGCACTTCCCCGTCCACGATATGGTAGGAGGCGGTGTCGTCAGGGCGACGCGTCACTGTCATAGGATACATCTTTCCCGACACATCTCCTCACGTCCCGAAGGAGGCAACAACAAGCGGGGCCACTCACCCGCAGACGACGCATCAGGGTGAATCTTCGTCCACTCCAGCCTAGTGTCACCTCCCACTCGCACACCCCCACAGGTACCAAACAAAACCAAAAGTGGATGGAATGGAGCAGCTGAAAAATAAACCATAGAATTAAACGAGCAGTTGCTGGGTGTTGGTGTGTTCTGGTTGGAGTGGATTATTGAGAGAGTTGTTCAATCATGGCAAGTGTTCCTGGCACAAGCAAGAGGCACGCTTCTGATGTTTGGGAGCATTTTGATTTGATATCTCCTACAAAGGTGAGTATCTTGTTATCAAGTACAGACCATTTAGAAAATATTCAGTTTATCCAGGAAATGCATAAATCAGTAGGTTGTGTGCAACTGTTTAAAGTAGTAATGTTTAAAATAATACAATATTATGTTTTCTATCAACCAGGTTCGCTGCTTGCTGTGTTCTAAACATCTGTCCTATGGCAATAACACTTCCTCAATGTGGAGACACTTGAGGAGTAGTGTACATGCCCGTGACGCAACACTGCCTGGAAATGTGACTGCTCCAGAGAATGCTCAAGGTGAAGTTGGTGAGTGAAGTGTTATGAATTTATGAAAAATAAAGTCCATCTTCAAACACCAGTGGGCTATGTGGTTAGGAAAAACTATACAATTATGTGGTAATACACTATTGGTTGTTGGTTACTTATTAATGTTAAAATATTTTATGTTTGCAGTTTCTAGACAGAAAAGAATCACTGATGCTCTGGTGGACTTGATAGTGAAGGACGCACAGCCCTTCTCCATAGTTGAGGATGAAGGCTTCAAGGCTTTAGTGAACATACTGGACCCAAGTATTGTTCTTCCTAGTAAGTACACTTGCATAACTGCCAAATAATGGAACTTTGTTCAGTTTATTTGTAGGTTGCTTACAATTGTGTTATGTGTTTTCTATAGATAGAAAGGCTTTGAAAACCATGGTGGAGACACGTTTCACAACAGAAAAAGAAAAGGCTAAAGCTGAGGTGGCAAAAGCAGCAGCTGTAAGCCTGACAACAGATATGTGGACATCAATGAATATGGATACCTATCTTGCCATCACATGCCACTATATAACTGAAGATATGAAGATGTCCACTGTCCTGCTGGGAGCGCCAAAATTCTCCACCTCTCACACAGCTGCTAATTTAGCAGAAGCAAAGGAAGCACTGCTGGCAGAGTGGGGAATAAGGGAGAAGGTGGTGGGAATGGTCACAGATGGAGCTGCCAACATGATTGCCTCAGCAAACCTCCTCAACCTGAGACAAGTGCCCTGTTTTGCACACATGCTAAACTTGGTAGTGAAGCGCTCTCTTTCTCAAATCCCAGAGTTGGAAGAGATACGTACCAGGGCAAGGAGAACTGTAGCTTTGTTCCAGTTGCACTGCAAAAGAGCAGCTTGCTCGTGTTCAGATTCAGATGGGCAGACCACAGCTGAAACTCATCCAGGAAGTAGAAACAAGATGGAACAGTACATTTGCCATGCTCCAGAGGCTTTATGATTTAGGAGAGCCACTGGGAGCAGCCTTAGCTGGTTTACAGACAGACATTGTTCCTTTCACCTCAGAAGAGTATGCATCAATAAATGACTGCAATGCCATGCTGAAGCCAATCCACCAAGCCACACTGGAGGTTTCTGAAGAAAAAAGGGTGTCATGTTCAAAAGTAATACCACTCATCCGGATGCTAAAATACAACATAGCAGCTAAGTGTTCACAAAGTATGCATCCAGTGGCTACATCCCTTGCTCATCATTTACACGGTAATTTAAGACAAAGATTTGGCCAAGTAGAATCACTCACAGCTCTCACTCTTCCAACACTCATGGATCCACGATTCAAGGACAAAACTTTCTGCTCTGCTACTACTGCCCAAGAAGCAACCAGAAGACTCACTAGGGAATGTGTAAACCTCATTGAGGCAACAACAACAACTAGTGATGCCACCCAGTCAGCTGCAGAGTCAGGCACCTCAGCTGAAAATGCAGCTGATCTCTGGGGCCTACATGATCGGGAAATCGGACAGCAGCAAGTGACCAGTGCCACTGCAACCGTTGAGGTTCAGAGGTATGGATCTTTTGTTTATTTATTGGCATGTGTATTAACAAATGGAGTAATGTTTTACTTTTTCTTTGTCTAGATATTTGAAGGAACAACGGCTTCCTAGGTCAGAGGACCCATTAATGTACTGGACCAACCACAAGGACCTGTATCCACACCTGTACAAGTTGGCCATGCAGTATATGTGCACCCCTGCATCGTCTGTGCCATGTGAGAGGATCTTTTCCAAGGCTGGGGAAATTGTTAATAGAAGGAGAAGTCGTCTGAAGCCAAACATTGTAGAGCAAATTCTGTTTCTAAATAAAAACTTGTAATGTTTCCCAATAAGTTAATCGTGTGTCGCAAAAGTATTTTCACTGAATACATACAACATGTGGCCTTTGTTGGCTTGCACAAGCATATTCTCCAATTCACTAATTAAAACAATAACACAGGCACATATTGTCAACAGACATTAATCATAGAATAAACAATACACAGAAACTGCATTTTATTTGATTCTACAACTCCTGGCTGGGGGAAAAAATTACACACGGCTACCAAGGCTACGTTCACACTGTGTCTTGATGCTCAGTTCCAATTTATTTGACTAAGTCCAATGTTTTTGTGTGGCAGTCACTTTCAAAAACATAAGCTATGTATCAGAATAAAGTACCATAAATGAAAATGACCTGAGTTGGATTTGAAGAAATCCAATCTGTGCTGTTCAGACTCAGGAAAAATGTGGATTTGATGCACTTTTGCCTGCACTGACATCCTCACACACAATGTGTGAGGCATTTTAATGCATTGTAATAATTACCTAGAACCACCAGATGGCACCACAGCTAATGGGTTCGAGGCCTCGAATCATGTATCGGCACATTAGAGAATGCTTTGAAGCGCTTCATGAGGCTTCATTGGCACATCCCTATCAGAAACCATCAAAAGTGGATTCCCTTATGACCTGAGTCTTCTTCTACAAGGGAATAAAACAAAGCAGAGATAAGTTGTTAATCAAATCCTTAAAGACAAATCATACAAAATCTTAAACCAAAATGCCACCAGGGACACAACAGTGCATAGCACCTTTCTGCCCTGCTGCTCCCCTGAACCGAAGACAGGCTGGCGTTTTATAGCAGAGCCAGCCTGATTACAACCAGGGACAGCTGAGGTGGAGTCAATCAGGGGGAGAGGATCCTGGTGTGGCTTGACTTCTCTCACACACACAGGAAGGGAGGAAACCAGAGGAGAAAATTAAAAATACAAAAACACAAAGCCAAGGGCTGTAACATGGATGGTTATTCGTTTGAAGTTGTTTTCATCTAAACTTCAATTACTACAAGAATAAAGCAGTTTGTACTATTAATAATGGCACTATTCAACAAAAGAGATGGTTCAATCACATTTTTTTGCTCCCAATCTGAATCAGAGTCATTTGATTTTGAGTATCTGCCAATACTGAGATACTGCAGCAATGCATTAAAATAAGAACAAAGGAGAACACATCCACATTGTCCTTTAAGGTTTTTATTATTTTTATTTATGTATTTCTTTCTTTTTGTATTTATGTAATTTCCTTAGTTTATCTGCCAAAATACATCACTCTTTCATTAAGTACATTCATTATAAAAGCGCGATTGTTAAGAATATATCGTTTACTCTGTGTGCAGCTGTTTTGAGTGATGCGTGCTCCCGCAACAGGGCAGGCACGGCATGTAAAGGCCGGCTGCAGGCTCGATCTTTTCTACAAAACACCTGTAGAGCTGCATCTGTAAAGTTGAGAAGCAGCTCACACTTCAGCTCAAGAAGACTGCAAAAGCCGACGTTTAAAACCAAAAGCAGTCCTCCAGTGTGATAAATACTGTCTGTAGACAATTGTTCTGTTTTATAACGAATACCTTTCAATGTTGGCTGGCTCCGTGTTTTTATCCGAGTTGCTGCTGTGAACTGAGAAGGGTTTGATTTTAAGGTGGCATATCAGATTCGTAGTGTTAAATGCAGCTCTACGTTTTACACCATGTGAAATACCGAGTATGAACTTATTACAAGCATCTGTTGCACTGTCTTCACTGTCCAGTTTAAAATACATCCAAACTGCAGACATTTTCTCTCTCCTGAGGTGACACATTAGCTCTGCATTAGCATGCTAGCTAACAGCTACATGTTATGGTGTCTCACAGTGGTGGTGTCATCAGGGAAACAATGAATATAGGCTATATGCCACAGACCCCCAGTTTGACACTTCTTGACTTTTTAGCCAGCTAAATTATTTCGGGGTCATAGTGACATTGGTGTTCTCCATGGAATTTTTAAGCTATGACTGCAGGACCTGCCGAGAATAACGATCAACAACGTACACTGGATAATCTAGGCCACAGTCAAATGAAGACAAAGGTTTTAACTTGTATATGTCCACCTACATTCATAAATCAATCAATCAAGGCTTTATTTATATAGCGCCATCCACACCCATTACAGGAGGCCAAGGTGCTGAAGAACAACATAAAATCATGATAAAATAAATTTAAAAATTGAACAATAAAAAATACATAAAAATAGGCAGACTTCAAGCATGTTCCGGAAACGCTAAACGAAAAAAAGGGTTTTCAGCCGACTCTTAAAAACTGGCAAAGATGTAGACAGCCTAACTGACGGTGGCAGCTGGTTCCAGAGCAACGGCGCTAAGGCTGAGAAAGCCCGGTCCCAACGAGTCCAACATCTAGTGCGAGGGACAACAAGCAGGCCCTGATCAGTGGAGTGCAGAGAGCGTGATGGCACATGTTTCTTCAAGAGTGCCGCTAAGTAAGGAGGGGCGCCTCCCTGAAAGAAATTAAAAACCAATACCAAAAGTTTAAAATGTGCCAAATAAAAGACTAAAAGCCAGTGTAGGGAGGCCAGCACTGGACTGATGTGGTCCCGTTTCCTGGCGCCAGTCAGAAACCTGGCGGCGCTGTTCTGCACAAGCTGGAGGCAATGAAGTGTTGACTGACCAAGCCCAGCATAGAGAGAGTTGCAGTAATCTAACTTAGAGATTACAAATGCATGGAGTACCTGCTCCAGGTGGACTCTCGGCAGCATAGGCTTGATTTTGGAAAGGCGTCGCAGGTTGAAAAAACACGATCGGATCACAGAGTTGACGTGAGCATCAAATTTAAGTCCAGAGTCAATTCTCACCCCCAAGCTAGTGACCACTTACTTCAAAAGGGGAGAGAGAGGGCCCGGATCAACTACTGAACCTCATAATGAATGTAGGTGGACACATCTACCTTTGTCTTTATTTGAATGTGGCGTCTTATATATGGCCTGGATTATCATGTTGACCACTATTGGTAGGTCCTGCAACGATTGCTTAAAAAAAAACACAAACCTGGTTCAAAAAAAGTCAGGAAAACTGGGGGTTCGTGACATAAACCCTGTTGATGTAGAGGAACTTGTTAAAATTAAAACTAAGCCATTGTTATTACATTTAAAAATCTCTATCTCAGAATGAATTTAAAAGTTTAAATTCGTTTATATTTATTTTCCACTTGATTCCGGATCCTTTGAAAATCACATGATCCGGCCCGATTGGAGTATCCCTAAAACCACCATACAACCTCCCAAAGGAATAAAACAACAACATATGAACTGCATATGCGTTTAAAGATGTCAAAGGGAAACATGATTAAAAAGTGTTCTGCACATAATTCTCATTTGAATTTGGGGACATTTTCAACATTTATCATTTCTTCCCCACAGGATCTCTACTGAAAAAATGTTAATCTATAGCATTTAAGAGTGTATACGTTTATAATGTCCTCTTCATTTCTCTTTGACCTTTGTTTCCCTTTTACTGTGAAGAATCAGGAAGTGTGTGTTTTGTGTTCTGGAGGGACACCGATTGTCATGCTTTGATTCATTTGCTCGGGTAACAATTGTTTTCTCAGTGGGTACGAAATAACTTGTGTTCATACAATCGTAATTATGGATGTGTTTGCTCACATGTGCGTGAAAAATCCAGAGAACTGTTTAGTCCCAGACTGGTTTAAGGTGACCTCTGTTGTGATGCTGCTCATGGTTTTATTGGCTTCAAATTGGGTTCATAAAACCATGAAATCCTCTGAAACAAAAGCCCTTTCCCTGGGCACACCGACTACAGCTCATTACTAACAGTGTTTTGGTGTGTTTTTGTTGAAGTGTTCATAAAATATGTGTTGTCACATGATGTGCAAAGTCAGATCATGTGCATGATGTTCTCTGTGTGTGTGTGGAGTTTCAAGATTTCAGCTCCTGGAAGGTCAGAGCTGCAGGTTCTTTCACACAAACTCATGGCTGTGTGCCAAATAAGCAGAGTCTGAGAGGCCTGACTCTGGGCTGTTTTTAATTAGAATCCTAAAGTACAGAAGCTGTGGACCTAAGCTTTCTTCTGTTTGTTTTATTACAAACTTTAATGAGCTCCACGAGACTGCACTGAGCTTGTTCACTTGCAGAGTTGAAAGTCCACCTGTTAGGTTCCAATTATCTGCACCTGATTATGCAGTGGAACACATGTTTGTTATACCCCTATAGATTTAAATGTGGAATAGCTAACATCAGCAACACTGTTTAAATTGTCCATTGTTCGGTGGTGTTATTCCTCTTGTTCTCAAAGACATTGTGTTCTTTGCCAGTGACTTGCACAGCATTTATTAAGTTTGGGCTGCACTGGTGTTTAATGCCGAGTAGTTCTTTAAATTATAGAAGTACGTACTCAAGAGTAAAGGGATAGTTTGGATCTGAAGTGGGATTTCTTGTCACACTTTCATGTTTCAGATAAGCAAATGTCAGCATCAGACAAAGAAAACTTGAGAAAATACAAATTGCAGTTGTCAAAGGTTGAGCTCATGTCACGGTGGTATCGTCTGCAAACTTGATTAGTTTGACAGACTCGTGGTTGGAGGTGCAGTTGTTGGTGTACAGGGAGAAGAGCAGATGGGAGAGAACACACCCCTGAGGGGAACCGGTGCTGATGGTCCGCAGGTCCGAGAAATTCTTCCCCAGCCTGACTTGTTGTTTCCTGTCTGTCAGGGAGTCAGTGATCCACCTGCAGGTTGGGTCAGGCACGTTCATCTGGGACAGTTTGTTTTGAAGGAGGTCTGGCAGGATTGTGTTGAAGGCAGAGCTGAAGTCCACAAACAGGATCCTGGCGTAGGTACCCGGGGAGTCCAGATGCTGCAGGATGAAGTGTAGAGCCATGTTGATGGCATCATCTACAGACCTGTTGGCTCTGTAGGCAAACTGCAGGGGGTCCAGGAGGGGGGCTGTGAGGGTCTTGAGGTGGGGGAGGACCAGGTGCTCAAATGACTTCATGACCACAGATGTCAGAGCCACAGGTCTGTAGTCATTGAGTCCAGTGATCCTTGGCTTCTTGGGGACAGGGACTATGGTGGAGAACTTGAAGCAGGCAGGCACATGACATGTCTCCAGTGAGGAGGTGAAAATGCCCGTA
Source organism: Aphyosemion australe (assembly GCA_006937985.1). Classification (NCBI taxonomy): domain Eukaryota; kingdom Metazoa; phylum Chordata; class Actinopteri; order Cyprinodontiformes; family Nothobranchiidae; genus Aphyosemion; species Aphyosemion australe. Next base: position 191,739 of record SSNS01000130.1, on the reverse strand, counting down.
AACACTGGGGCCAGCTCTTCAGCACAGTGCTTCAGAGTGGCAGGAGACACACCATCAGGGCCCGGGGCTTTTCCAGCATTTAAAGTCTTGAATTGCCTCTTTACATCTGCCTCACGGATGTGTAGGGTTGTGGTGGAGGTGTGTGATGTGAAGACCTCCTGGGTGGGGGGTCGGGAGGAGGGTGCTGAGGGTAAATTTCACAATGATGGTGATGGCTCTGGAGTGGGGGGTGGGTGGCCAATGTCTCTATTGTTGGGACTGGATGAGGTGTGAGACCTGCCTGATGGCTCATCAAACCGAGAATAGAAATTGTTTAAGTTGTTTGCCAAGAGCAGATTATCAGTGGAGGCGGGGCTTCTGGGTTTGTAGTTTGTGATGCTTCTGAAACTTTTCCACACAGAGGCCGGGTCGTTCTCAGAAATTTGCTGCTGCATTTTGTCATGATGCTGGTGTTTAGCTTTGACCAGTTCTTCACTGAACCTGTATTTAGCGTCTCTGTAGGAGTCCTTGTCCCCACTTTTGAAGGCTTCTCTCTTCTCTAACCACAGCTGTTTGAGTTTTGGGGTAAACCAGGCTTTGTCGTTGTTGTAACTCACCCTGGTCCGTGATGGGATGATGCTGTCCTGGCAGAAGTGGATGTAGGAGGTGACGGTATCTGTGTACTCATCCAAACTGTCAGAGGCAGCCTTCATGACCTCCCAGTCTGTGGTCTCTAGGCATGTGCGAAGCTCATCTACAGCATCATTGTCCCACTGTTTTATTGACTTCACAACAGGTTTGGAGAGTTTTAGCCTTTGTTTATACGCTGGGATCAGATGAATGGTCACGTGGTCAGAAAGTCCGAGCGCAGCGCGCGCCACTGCGTGATAGGCTCCAGTTACTGTGCTGTAACAGTGGTCCAGGGTTTTCTCCTCTCTGGTTGGGCATTTAATATACTGTTTATATGTGGGAAGTTCCTGGCTCAGATTTGCTTTGTTAAAATCTCCCAGAACGATGATGAGGGAGTCCGGGTACGCCCGCTCCGTGCACAGAATCTGTTCCGCGAGCGCGCGCTGAGCCTCGTGTGTGTCCGCGTCTGGCGGGATGTAAACAGCGGCTAGAAAGAATGAGGCGAACTCCCGCGGAGAGTAGAACGGTTTACAGTTTATAAAAAGATATTCCAGAGAGGGAGAGCAGTGCTGAGCGATCGCTGTAACATCTGTACACCAACCATTATTGATGTAAAAACACACACCTCCACCCATGGTCTTGCCGGAGAGAGCCGCTTCCCGATCGGCGCGGAGGAGATGAAACCCCTCCAGCTGGAGCGCGCAGTCCGGGGTGTCCTCACCAAGCCATGTTTCAATGTAGCATAAAACACAAGATGAGGAAAAGTCTCTGTTTATGTTTCTCATCAGGGTCAGCTCGTTCATTTTGTTGTGGAGTGAGCGCACGTTAGAGAGGAAGATCCCAGGTAGAGCCGTGCGTAATCCCCTTCTCCTCAGACGCACGAGCGTGCCCGCACGTTTTCCTCTCCTTCTGCGTCTCACTTTCCAGATCAAAGTTTGTATTAAATCTGCCGCGGATGCAACAAAAATCGAGGATAATCCACCGGTATCATAGTGTTGTAACTTATGAGTTCTCTTGAGTAGGAGAACCCAGACACGCAATTTACACACAAAAACAAAACGAAAAGAGCGCACCAAAGTACCAGGGCATCCATCTGCAGCGCCATCTTGGTATTATTCCGTAGCTAGTGTCTAAAGCACTTCAGGCCCCATTTGGTTAATGTTAAGGTCATGAATTAACAATAAGAAAGAGACGAAGGACAAAAACAGCATCATGGAAACGCTCCAAGGCCAAATGCAACATAAAGGCCTGTCTCACGTTTACTAAAAGCATATTGATGAGCCCACACACTCTTGGGAAAATGTTCTGTGGACTGACAAGAAAAAGTAGAACTTTATGGAAGGCGTGTGTGTCCAGTTACATCTGGAGTGAATCTAATTCTGCATTTTCAGACAACAAAACTGCAAGATGGTGGAGTGAGTGGTTGACTGCTTTCCAGCCTCTCTCTGTGGAAACCTACTAAAACTACGATAAAACTTTTGGTTTAATGACCTTTTGGCTTTTTTTTTTTTGTATTAAATATATTCCGTTTTTGTACCTCCTGAAAGTCCAGTGATTTTAACTATCAGCTTAACTATGCCTCCTAAACGCATGCAAAAAGGAGCTGAGGAAGATATTGACGCGTCAGCTAAAGAGCTGAACATGGCGTCTTTGGCGGTTACCCTCCAAAAGTTCTTTTCAGAGGCGGAAAAGCACGCTAAGGAGCGCTTCGATCGTCTTGAATCGCAGCTCAATTCAATTAATTCAACAATCGACGAGCATGCGAAGGAGATTGAAGCACAGAAGCAAATAACCTCTTCCCTTCAAGTTCGGATGGGTCGCGCGGTCTCGACCCCTAACGGGGATATGCTGAGAATGCAAAAGAAGCTGATTGCTCTGGAAGATCAAAGTAGAAGGAATAACCTCCGGATCATTAACTTGAAAGAAGGATTTGAGCTTGACCATGCTCTTTCCTACCTGATGTCTAATTTCGCTGTGTGGTTTCCTGATCTGGCGGCTTCTCCTCCTGAGGTGATGCGGGCGCATCGGGTTGGTTCCCCTGGCAACTCGGCCTCTCCTCGGACCTTGGTGGTGTCCTTTCTCCGTGCGGCGGACAGAGATAGGATCCTGAACTTGGCAAGGAAGTCTCAGGTGTCTGTGGCTGGTAAAACTATTCGCTTCGCCGCAGACTACAGTGATGATACTGCCCGTCGCAGACGCCGCTGCTTCCCGGTACTGAATCGGGCTTGGGCCCTCAGGCTACAAGCTTTTTTGCTTTATCCAGCTACTATTAAGCTGATCAATGGATCGGATCAACTCTTCTTCCCAGACCCAGTTGAGGCTGCAAGGCACCTGGACACCCTGGACTCTGATGCTTAAAGGTTCTTTGGGCTAGCTTCGAGGATTTACCATCTTCTACTGGATATTATTGTCTTTGGATCGCCTTCAACGGGAGGAACGTGTTTTGTTTATTCGATTCCCGGACTGCTGCCATAAGGTCTGTTTATTTTCTATTTACGTAGTTAGTTTTCCTAGTTTTAGCCACCATGATAAATTATATTTTTATTTCAGGCTACTTATTCTGGTGGCTTTAAATTAAATTAAATTGAGCAGAGGGTGGACTGAGAACCTAAACCAGTGGTTGAGACATAATGAATATTTGTAAAGTGTCTTTTGTGTGTGTGTGTGTGTGTGTGTGTGTGTGTGTGTGTGTGTGTGTGTGTGTCTGCTTGGTGGTCATTCCTGTTCGTTTATCGCTCTACCTATTCTATCGTGGTTATTATTACTATTTACTTTCTCGGTTTACCATGGGTAAGGGATTACATATTATTCATCTAAACATCAGAAGCTTGTTTCCTAAGATCAATTTATTAAAAGCATGGCTTGAGTATAATAAACCGAAAATTATTACACTTTCAGAAACTTGGTTAAATGAAAACATCTCTAACGATGACATTTATCTCAATAATTATAATTTATTTCTTATGGATAGAGGGACCAGAGGTGGTGGTTGCCACCTATGTCTGCTCCAGTTTGGTATCTGAGATCATTGTACCGCCAGCCAAGCCAATGTATTTTAAAGCCATTTTTACTAAGATTTCCCTTTACGGAAACAAGCATCTTATCGTTGGTAACATTTATCGCCCCCCCACTTCTCCAAAAAATGAAGCAATTAGAAATTTATTAGCTACTGTTCAGTCTTTGAGCGATTCTAGGGAAATGATTTTATTGGGTGACTTTAACATCAACTGGCTCGATGAATCAACTTTACTAGAAAGGAACCTTTTAAACAGCTCTAATCTGTCTCAACTGATTACTGAGCCAACTCGTGTTGGTGCAACCACTTCCTCTCTTATTGACTGGATTTTAGTAACGCACCCGAATAGGATTTCTGAGTCTGGAGTTCTAGTTGACTGTTTCAGTGACCATTCAATTATTTATTGCTTCTGGAAAATATTTATTCCTCACTCTCCTCCAAAGATCATAAAATCTCGTGATTTACATGCTTTTAATATAGATAATTACTTGCAGGACCTGGAATCTATTAATTGAGAAAGACTGACACTTATACCAGATGTGGATTGCGCTTGGAATTTCTTCTATTCAGAGTTCTTACGGGTTCTTGACAAACATGCCCCTTGGGTCAGTATTAAGGTCAAAGGCAAGCCATTTGCCTTGGATTACTAATGAACTGATTGCTCTTTTTAAGAAACGTGATAAAGCATGGCAAACAGCTAAACTTAGTAATCATCCTAGTCATTGGGCGGAATATAGACAATAGACATTTCTGTACTGTGAGTGAGCAAAAAAGTATTTGTGGGAGTGACGGCAGTATATATACACAAGTATTTGTGTTCCGTTCTTCCACGGTAGCTGAAGGAAACAGGAAGCCAGACACCAGCACCAGTAACAGCAACACGACTCTACCACTGACTCCATTTGTTCTGCAATGTTGATGTTTTATCTCCACAAATAACACAAGCCTGAAGGAGTTCTGCCATGTGGTGGAGTTGCTAATGCTAACAGTTAGCTTCTACTAGCCGAGACGTTCTTTGCCGTTTTCTGGACGCTAAACCAACAACAGCCTTCCCCGTCGTGGGTCAAGATGGGTATGTCCATGAATGTTAAGTAACACTAGCTACGTTTACATGCGCCAAATTTCCCCTATCCAATTAAAATCTTGGTGGATCGGAAATTCCAAACCTCTGTTTACATGGACACTAACTGAAATGATCCGATCTTGCCGTGAGCATACATTCAATCAGATTAAATAGGTTGAGCATGCGCAGAGCTGTCTTTCCCGGAAAAAAAAATTGTAAACGCCATCTTGTCCGCACGTCTTTTCCCTCTCATTTTATTTTCTTATTCTCTAGCTTTGTCCACCGCTTTCAAACTTTTCCAGAGGTTTTTGATTTGGTCGATACTTTGGTGAATTCCTGGTTCCTGCATCTTTAGATGCACTTTAGATGCACTTGAGTGTATAACTCATCATTTCTAGCCTTTTGGCCATCGAGACGTTCAATAATATTGAGCTCCCGTAGTGTTTCCAGTAAAAGAAATTGTGACGGCAACAGAACACTTCTGTTTACCTCCCGCCATGTTTTCGACTTGTCCTATACCATCAATAAATAACAGGAAAAGAAAAATCTGGCCTATAGTTTTTTAACCCAATGATCTCTCGTTATCTGAATTTCAGAAATGTGTTCGAGCATGAACCAGGCTCTGTTTAAAACAGAAAATACTAAAACATAAAAAATTAATAAACTTCCAATAAAAATGTTGAATGTTTATTTTATATTTGCTGATGATAATTATATTAATAATAATAATAATAATAACTAGAAAATTTCTGAAAAGTTTTTAAAAAGGGACGTGCCACCTGGCACAAAATAGTGGCCATGCGTTATAAAGGCCCAAAATCTTGTTATTTGGGTGACGTTGGGGTGATCACCATAAAATTATACCATGTTTCCCACGGCCGAGCTGGTTGTTTTGATGTATCATTTGTGGGGTTGCACACTGTCATTTGAGCTGCATTAAAGGCAGGGTCCGTAAGATGACGTTGTCAGGGCGAGGAGGAGATTTTAAAGTTCAAATGGCTGTTGCTCACTCCCCCGCCCTTCCCGAAAGCCACGCCTCCTAACGTGCACGTGCAGTAAAGTGGAGTCAACAGAGAGTGTCACTACTTTGACCCAGAGCTGAGCTAGCTTTAGCAATGGAGCTTTCTAAGGTAAGGATGTTGTTTCCAACCAAAACTTGAGCTATTTACTGTTAACAAAAGGCATTTTATAGAGAATATCTATGAATTTATGTTTTAAAAAGACCAGTAACAGTTGACATAATCTATATTATAAATAAACCCACTACTATCAAATTGCTAGCATTTTATTATGAGTCACTAGCATATTATTAGTCTATCTTAGCATTAGCGTCATGGATTAGTTTACATTTTATCCTGATGTCATTCAAGAAGGGATGAATGTACATCATGGCATAGGAATTATTAATCAGGTACAACTCATGAGTAAACAGCACATTCTGTGTAGTCCTCCTATAATCCTGTTGGTACCAAAGGTTTACTGGTTACTTTGTGTGCAGGAATATTGTTTTACATTTATATATTTTTATTATAACACTATTTAGAGCTCAGTGATGGAGGAGTCGTCTGATGAAGAGTTTGAACCTCCTGTCACCTCATCAAGCAGACGTGGTTCAAAACGGAGCCACCCATCAGCCTTTTGAGGTTGTGGTGCCGCAGCTGTGAACCCTGGAGGAAGATTTACCTCAAGTTCAGAATCTTGGATCAGAACGCATAGCTTGAACGGGTAAGCACAATAATATTACAGCAAAAATAATACTCAATACTGTTGTTGTAACAGATCTTTCACTTTTATAGCAACGCCTACAGAACCTGAACCCTGAGCAGGCGAACGACGAGCTGGACGAAGACGCTGGTGTTGTTTGATGTCCTTACCCTCTGGTCCTCGTGGAACAACTTCTTCATGATCAAATCAAACTTCTTGGTCTGTATGTTCCTGCTAGAGACGCCAACTGATTTAGAAAAGGAACGCTGCCAGTAGTCTGCCCAGAACTGCATGCAACTGTCCCACACATGGAGTTTAAACTCCAAAACAGAGTTCTTCGCCTGGCCAGGACACCGTGGAACACATTTTGAGCTGCATCTTACAGACATGTAGCATGGCAGCCTGACAAACCTGAGGGAGGCTACAGAGTAGTAATTCCAAGTTGTGTAGTCTGAGGATGAGGGAAAAATTCCCTGACCACAATGGGAATTATGCTGGATTTATTCCAAGAAGATTTTAAGCAATAATTGTATCTAATTAGTAGTTTACATTATTGTTTGTTTCATTTGACTAATCTAACTTTTTCTAACTAATCTATCTTTTACTGTGATGTGTTCAGTGTTTTATAATAAAGTGTTATAAAGCATAACTCCTCTGTGTTACATTTGTAAACTACCGTAAATGTGAAACTCCTTTTGTATGACAACAGAATCTTCTCAACATCTACCTCAAACATTTTACATAAATCTCTAAATAATTAGTCAAAATTTCACCAAAGGTAATCTTTATTTTCAAATATATATTTAGATAATAATGGCACACAGTAAAAACAGACAGAATGTTTTGTTGCCCCCAAAACCTGTTTCTGCATCAAAGTGTGACCTAAAAAATTATAAGTCAAATAGAAGTGTATTTATATATGGGAGACATATGGCAGAATATATTTTACCATCTCCATAAGTCTGTTGTTCTAACAGTTTGTGTTGATGGTCCTGGGACTCCAGACAACGAACCATAGCATCTTAGATCATCAGGCCTTGGTTTGTAGTGGTGAGGAAGCCAAGTGTTTGTTTACCATCATGGTTTGAAGCTCTGAGATGTACGAGTCGTCTTTGGCCACCTTATAATACAGCCCCCAGCACCTTGTATCTGAAATGAGACATGCAGTTATTTGTAGTAGCAAATTAATCAGCTAGAAAAATTTATTTTTTTAACAAGACAAACGTACTGTACGGACCCTTCTGCTCTCCTCTTTGCTGCTGGGGACAAGCAGTGTGGCGTGGTTGGAGGTGAGGTCCAGTTAGATACTGGTGGTGATGGCAGAAGAACGTGGGCGAGAACACGGGTTTAATTCCAGGAAGTCACTGGGAGAAAACCAGAAGTCACAAGAAATCATAAAGGTCACTAGAATATGATTTGAATAAATACACATTTTTTCTGATGCATTGGAGAGATTAGAAATCTGTTTGATTTTATCCAGTTGTAACTCTTCATTTTATGGACAGCACCTATATCTATTTTTACTTGTATGTTTATATAATTACACGTTGTATTCCAACTTTATTGTTTATGTGCTTTACTTTTTCATTTTTTTCCAGATACACACTTTGTTTATAAACAATCACAAGCTAAAAGATAATCTCCTTGGCAGAGATATTTAGACAGCCTCCATCAGATTCTGCAGAAGCAGCTAATTATTACTCATTTTAATCAAATCTAGTATTCAAACAGAAAGCTAAGGCTAATGTAGCATTGAAGTGCTAACGAATTGCTGATGTTTCTGATACGTTTCTGCTCAGAAACACCCGATTCTAACAGCTGAATTACCTTCTCAGTCTTTAGCATTTCCTTGTAGAACTTTATAGTCACTTGCTTAATCAAATCTGTGGTGTTTTAACAGAGAAACATCTAAAAACGGAATGAAAACAACAACCGCGATGCTAATCGCTAGCTAGCGCTAATGCTACGTCTATATCCAAATTTAAACAATAGTCCGATATGGCGTACGGTTAAAGCCTACACTAATCATTAGCCTAAATACACAAATGATGAAATCCCCTTTCTTTCAACTCCTTTTCCACAGTTAGCTATTATTTTACAGCTTGACATAACTTCAGTGCAGGCTTATGTTAGCATTCAAGCTAGCGTTCTATATCAGCCAATTGTAAACACAGCAACATCTGCAACTAGTATTTCTTTCATTTTAATCAAATAAAATCTGTTACAATTCTCAAAAATACAATCGATTACTCACTATTTACTTGTCCAAAAGCAGCTTTGCACTTTTAAACTTTTACATTTTGTTCCAGAAGCTGAGGCAGTCGAGGAATCTGTAACTTCAGTATTTGTTGCTCTATTGCGGTGTGGAGCCGAGGCGCTGGTGACTGGACTCGTTCTCGTTGACTGACAGCTCCTCCTTGTATAAATACATTCTGGCCACGCCCATTTTTGATGACGACGTACTATGATGTCATCAACGACAACAGTTCTATTGTACTTGTCTACAGTTCATCAAGCCTTCAGTTCCCAGTAGGACCCCACACAGACAGTTGTGTTTGGTCGCTGTTCGATAGTTTTTCAACTTATCGTCTACGCATTATTCATCACTATGGATAATTTTTTCACTCACAATAATTACTCTGCAACTCAGGAAAAGGACTCAGAGAAATATATTACTATGGCAGATCGGAGATCGTCAGAGAAAGGTGGTTTGGTCTCAACAAAAAGAAAAGCCGTTTTTGACTATGAATGTCCCAGAAAAAAGATGAAGACTTGTTATGAAGACAGACTTTCCCCTAACAGCCAGTATCAGATAAACAGAGAAAAGGTCTCTGAGAGGTCTATCTCTGCAGATGGTGAGGGATTAGAGAAAACATCGTCTCAAACCAACAGAGATAATGCATGGTGGTGTATTAAGGCTAGAGAGCTTTTCAGCAATATGTGGTTTGGTTTCAACGAAAGAAAAAGTCATTTCTGACTGTGAACGTCCCAAAAAACGGAATAGGACTTCTGATGTTTTTGAAGGCAATAGTTCCCTTTCAGCTTTACTAATAGATTCAGGGAAGATTCAGAGTTGTGGTTTGGTTACATCCACCAAAGAAAATGTTTCTGATCACGAACCTCCAAGAAAAAGACCTAGGATTTCTCATGTAGATAGCCTATCCAGTAACAACCAAGATAAGATCAAAATAGACAAATTATCAAAGAAATTAACCTCCCAAGAAGGCAAGGAACCTGAGATTCTAGCAAAGATACCCCAACATTTAGCTCCTGAGAGTGCCTCACTTTCACCTGAAGAGCAATTTGAGGCAAAATACGAGCAGCAGAATCCGCTCGGAAAGGGAGGATGTGGCTCTGTATATGAAGGCTACCGGAGGGCAGATAATTTACCGGTAGCAATTAAATACATACCAAAGCGTAACGTTCTCTGGACAGATCCTGATGAGAAGGGGCAGCGGCTGTCCACAGAGGTAGCCGCTATGCTAAAATTGGAGACAGAAAGAACCAATTCAATAGGAAGTTCAGCCCCAATTTCGCTCCTCGACTGGTATGATCTGAAACAGAAACTGGTTGTGGTGATGGAGAGACCAATGCCTGCAGTGGATCTCTCCCACTACATTGAAAATAACAATGGGCCGCTACAAGAAAATCAGGCAAAGATAATTATTAAACAGCTGATCGATGCAGCCAAACATCTGGAGGATAACCACATCTTCCATAGAGACATTAAACCAGCAAACATATTGATTGAAACAGGATCAGACGTCCCACGACTGCGCCTTATAGACTTTGGACTGAGCTGTTTCACCAACAAAACATATGATGACAGACGCTTCTATGGTACCAGGAAACACGCCCCATCTGAATGGCTGTTCGAAGGGATTTATAATGCTGGAACCGCAACTGTGTGGCAGGTTGGGGTCGTTCTGTATGACATGCTGCATGACAGACGGTTTAAATCCATTGACTTTGTCAATTTCAAATTGACAATCAGTGGGAAGCTCTCTCCAGACTGTAAGAGTTTCCTAGGTAGCTGTTTCAAATCAGAGCGTCCCACCTTAGAGCAACTCCAGCATCACCCTTGGATTTTATAAAACACAGAAGCAAAAGTGCCCAAGGGTCTGGATCCATCTCTACCAGCACTAAGCTCGATGCCTCCTAACCAGCAGAGGTACCATAAACCCCTAAATCACTGATTATCCCCCTAGACGTCTCTCAACCCAAAGGAACACAACATACCACAGGATTCATGCATGTTGTGTTTGAAACATTAAAACAATGTTCAGCAGCCAACAAAGAAGAAAGCTACCATGCTAAAATGATACACTCTTTATTACACACAGACTTCATCAAAGATGGCCGCAGCATCACACTTCCTATATTCAGGTTACAGTGGATGCCAAAGAAACTATGCTAGAGATGTATTTTCAATGTTTTATGAAGTTTACAGTTTATACAAATACACAATTACACCCATAGTGAGACCATGTCAGCTAAATATCTCCTCGTCAAAGTAGAGAGAGATGCAGAGACGGGCTGAGAAAGGAAAACAGAGAGGTGTTATTTCTCTGTTACCTACCCATGATCTGTCGTCCATTTCAGCAAAGCCACGTCTCTCTAATGCAGGGGTGGGGAATCCCGGTCCTGGAGGGCCGCTATCCCGCAGGTTTTGTGTTTTATCTGCTCAAACACACTTGATTCAGTGCTTAAAACACCTGTGTAGCAACTCATCAAGCTCTGCAGAAGCCTGCTAATTGAAATCAGGTGTGTTGAAGCAGGGTTACAACCAAAACTTGCAGGATACCGGCCCTCCAGGACCAGGGTTCCCCACCCCTGCTCTAATGTTTTAGGATGATAATAACCGTAAGCTGTCACACCTGCAATATGTAACTTTATGCAGGGTAGCTCCAGGTTTGACATAGAGAAATTTAATATTTTATTTATTTCTTTTTAATGCCTGTTCAGTAAAATTTAATGCCATATGTATATATATATATAGGATATATATATATATATATGTATGCTCAAACTTATATCGTCTTCTGTCTGGGATGGACCCATTTAATCAACATGCTGTACTCTTTATGAACATGTTAAAAAATGTACCTTACAGCTGGTAACAATAAATGTGTAAAAGGAAACACTTTATTGATGTGGCTATAATTTTATCAGCTTGTACTCTAGTCATAAGAGGCCATGCTTATGTTTAAGTTTTTTTTATCTCCTACCACAAAACACTGTGAAAACGGAAAAAAAAAACGCTTCTTTTGATTCAAGTTATGCTAGCAGAAGATTGAACAAAAGATGTTTTAACAAAAAAACAAACAGAAAATATTGAACCCTATGGCAAACACGGTAATATTTGTTTTAAAAGACACAAATAAACATTTTCTTAGTTGTAATATGAGCTCTAAATGTATATATTTGTGACTTAGAAAAAGATCATATGACTGACTCCCGGCGTTGCCATGGAAACATGTAAATGCTGAGCATTCTAACTAAATAGAGCCAGCTACATGGCTTTAATCAAGCAGCTGGTGCTCTCCATTTTCAGTTCTGATATCTTTCTAGTCCTCGTAGGCATGAATGAATAATTCTTGCTCCGTCTGGGAGAAGAACGAGATACTTTCCGTTATCGTTTATCTGGCATCGATTAACAGGGGCTGCCTGTGGACATGCGAGCCTTGAAATTATACTGATATTTTAATAATATGGACTCTATATGGGTTATAAGGGTTTCCTCTCTTCCAGGAATGGGCAAAATGTTTTTGTCCATTCCTGGAAGAGAGGAAACATTACCAGCTGCACGCTCCTGCAGGTGCTGTTCTGGATTTGCAACTGTCCCAAATCCTGGCTGGTAACCATGGCAACAAGTGCGGTGTCGTAATGTGCATTTCGCCATATTGTTTTATTTATAAATACCAAATCTAATAGCGTTATGACAAAATGTAAGAGTTAACTATTTCTAAAATGAAATATAACATCTAAAAATGTAAAAAATAGTGCCCCTTTTCTGAAATGTAATAACTTTTTTCTGAAATGTAATACTTTTAAGGCCTTAAATTTTGCCATCCTGAATTGAATGATTTTTTAAGACTTTAAGACCCCGCGGCTACCCTGTTATGGCAAGCTAAAATATCACTAAGTTGGACATCATAACTACTCCAATATATGTGTATATATAGTCAGGCCACGAACCATTGACGGCTCTCAGTGGTGAGGCGGGATCTACGGTTGTCTTTCAAAATGTCAGCACGCAATTGGATAGCGCTAGGACCAATCAGAGTAACGAACAACGTGACGTAATCACAGCGACGGAAAAGCGGGAGGCAGCAATGGCGTCTAACATCAATGATTTCTGTCATTTTTGCATAAAAACATGTGAATATCAGGTGTACTGGGACATTGCACTACTTTGTTTGATAAAAATAAGAAGCTGCTAAGTATATCTGACAGACTTACGCACGTTGGAGTCTAAATAACCCAATGTTGATGACAAAGCCGTTTCAAAAGAACGTGGCTCCGGCGTTGCCGCCATGTTGCTTGGGTTTGCGGCCGCAGCGCTGACGTCATCGGCTACTCCCGCTCTGTGATTGGCCCAAAATATAGAGCGCTGTGATTGGCCCAACCAAAACTATAGCGAGCTGTGATTGGACAGCCACAGGCTGCGAGGATTCCAATGGAGCGTGCCTAGACCAAACTCTGCAAAGCAAGAATTTGGTCTAGTTCACTAGGCTACTAGTTTAGTGCAATGGTTCCAAACTTTTGAGCTTCATACCCACAAAAGAGAAATTTGTCCAGACATGTGACCCCAGATATTTCATATTTGACCATACAAACATGTTAAAAGAACTAAATAATTCAGGACATCAAGAAAATCATTTTAGCTCATCTTCACTTGCAGTGTTGTACCTGAACGCGTTCATTGAACGATCGTTCATGAACTTGTTTATTTTTTTTGTGAAGTGAACTCGCTCGTATTTTGCCTAATGAACGTTAAAGTGAGCGCGCTCATTCTGGCGTGTGTGAACGGGTTTATGAACGGTGTTCTCTCGCCATTCGAGCTCCAGATCTCCACAGAGCTAAAGCCTTAGCTAAAACATCCTGTGAACCATAAACTTTATATAAAGTAGACCCTGGAAAGGCGGCCACCATAGGCAAAGCTTCTAAAAACGCTCCTTTTTCTAAATTGTAACCTCTGACGTAACCAGAGGGAGTTCTAAGCTAGGCGCTGCCTCAGCTCAGTGTGGAGAGTGGGTAGTTTTAGGCTAGAGAGGTCGTGTTATCGAGTCAGCAGTGTTGGGAGTAACACGTTACTAAAGTAATGTATTACTGTAATGCAATGCTTTTTGCTGTAGCGTGGTATTGTAAGGCATTACTGAAAAAAGATCAGTAATATTTTACTCGGTACAAACGTCAGTAACGCGTGCATTACAACAAATTTTCAATTAGTGGATTTTCTTCAGGGTTCTAATTGACCTTTCGCCGAGCCCCGCCCCCCTTAGTTACTGTTGCCAACTCCGACAATAAGTGGATCAAATACTGCAGCTCCGCAGATTTCCGTGATGGAAAGAAGTAGACAGATGCGTGTCAGCAACATTTTTTGGAGCAATTCGTCCTCAATATCATCCAGATCGAGGCAAAAAGGGTTACAGTATGCAGTGGAGGGATATATTAGTGTCGGCTCTGCTGAGCGAAGTGTAGCAGGGAACAAAGAGTTTGGAGTTTGGGAGAAGGTCCGGCGTCTGGGCACGCGTGGATCCGAGGAGCGGTGTCGGGGATGCGGTGTCCCTGTGAGCTGTCAGATGTCAGCTGTCAGATGATCTGAGCTGCAGGCAGCTCTAACGGAGAAAAGCCCGGCGCTCTGCATCGCTCAGTTTATCATCTCAGCTGAGTCTGTATATAAAATGTAACTTTTTATGCCCGTGTTTACTTTTATTTTCAATATAGTTCCCGGCCGGAGCTCCGCATTAATTCATCACGTGATCTTGACACCACCCGCTGTTGCGCCAATAGGCTTAATGTGCGTTTATAAGACACACGGTTGAGGTAATATTACGCTGATTTGCCGGCACGGTGTGTCTTAAAGGGTCTTGGATAGTCTGGGAGGCGGACCTCCGCCTAGCCGCGGGCGGGGGGAGCACTCATGTTTGCTGGCTTGCTGGTTGAGCTCGATGAGGAGGTTCTGAAGGGAAACGAAGGAGACACGACTACTATCGAGGCTAATGCTTAGTAGTAAATTAGGCTTAGCTTCATCATTTTGTTTGGAATTGTCAGATAGTAACGGTTGCTATGATGTGTGATTGGACAATAGCCGTTCTGGGGGCGGGGCCGGCGAAAGGCTAATTACGGGGAGACTGAAAAAAAGGTCCGGTTTGGATATTACATTATTTATATGGACTCTAATAGCCTGGCAAGCCATCCTATATATGTGAATATATAGTCTGGCCACGAACCATTGACGGCTCTCAGTCGTGAGGCGGGATCTACGGTTGTCTTTCAAAATGTCAGCACGCAATTGGATAGCGCTAGGACCAACCAGAGTAACGAACAACGTGACGTAATCACAACGACGGTAAAGCGGGACCCACCAATGGCGTCAATGATTTCTGTCGTTTTTGTATAAAAACATGTGAATATCAGGTGTACTGGGACATTGCACTACTTTGTTTGATAAAAATAAGAAGCCGCTAAGTATAGCCGACAGACTTACGCACGTTGGAGTCTAAATAATCCAATGTTGATGACAAAGCCGTTTCAAAAGAACGTGGCTCCGGCGCTGCCGCCATGTTGCTTGGGTTCGCGGCCGCAGCGCTGACGTCATCGGCTACTCCCGCTCTGTGATTGGCCCACAATATAGAGCGCTGTGATTGGCCCAACCAAAACTATAGCGAGTTGTGATTGGATAGACACAGCAGTGGTTTGGGCTGCGAGGGTTCCTATGAAGCGTGCCTAGACTAAACTCTGCAAAGCAAGAATTTGGTCTAGTTCACTAGGCTAGGACTCTAACACACAAGGACTTCTTTTGAGCAGAGAGGACAGAGACCGCTGATGGTTCATGCGCTCCTAACGCACGCGCCGCGACCTCAGTAACATCCTCAAAGTCATGCCACCAAAAAAAAACAATTAACATGTCCACTTATATTCTTATATTTCTGGTACTTTTAATTGAGCCTGATCCGTGCTCCCTCAGCGGAGCTCATCTGTGCCCCAGTGACATCACCTCACTGCTGCGGCGCGCAGTGCACATTTCGCTATTTCTGCGGTGCAGATCCCTGAACTGCTTAGTTCAAAAATAGGTCACGATGTGAAAAAGTAGGAAATCCAGGAGGAAGCAGTTTTTCTGGAAGATTGAGAGGAGATGCAGGAAGATCAGAGACATGATCAATGATGATGATGAGTCAATCATCAGATTCTGTTAAATAAACTTCTTTCTTTTAATTTTTCTGCATCAGTAATAAGCATGTTTGAGTCATATCTAAGTGATAGGTCTCAGACTGTAAAAATTGGCACAGCAATATCACCACCACTGAAATGTTTTCTGGGTGTTCCACAGGGCAGCATTTTAGGCCCTTTACTCTTCATCTTGTACATTAATGATCTTTCATGTGCCCTTAATTTTTCCAGTTCACTTCTGTACGCTGATGACACTGTTGTTTTTCTGTCTGGTCCAAACACTGCCATAATCAATGACAAACTTAACTCAGACCTTCAGCACTTATTTGACTGGCTGCAAGACAATCATTTAACAATTAACATTAAGAAAACAGAATGCATGTATTTTTACTCAAATCGGACTCGGCTGTCAATATCCAATCCTGTTACATTATCCAGTCATATATTTTCAGTTGTCTCCACATATAAGTACTTGGGAGTCATTTTGGACTCACATCTTACTTATAGTAAACATGTTCAAACCCTAACCGGAAAGTTAAAACAAAAGCTGTATGTTTATAGTAAAATCAGGCCTCATCTGTCTTTTTCTGTTTCTAAAACATATCTTCACGCAATTGTTATGTCAACTTTGTCTTACTGTCTTCCTATTTGGTCACTTACAACAGAAGAACTTATTCAGCCAATAGTTCAACTCTATAATAGAGCCTATAAAATCCATAACAGGTTGCCATACTGGACCCATCACTATTCTGCTTTATCACAGTCAAATGCCTTGACATTCCAGTGTTATACCAAAAGTCTTGGAATTAAAATCTACTATCAAATCGTAAACAGCCACACGTCATCAGGCCTTACATCGCTGGTCCCTAAGTGCAGTTCAAGCTCTGTGCATGTTACTAGGTCGGCCACAAATGGTCTTTTACCTTTACCGGCCTTCAGGAATTCCTATGGACAGAGGTCTTTCTTTTATCACTAAAATCTGGAATGAGACTCCACAAGACATTAGGACTATACCATCGCAAAGTTTATTTAAAAGAAAATTTGTTTTTTATCTACAGGCCAATTAGCCTTTCGCCGAGCCCCGCCCCCCTTAGTTACTGTTGCCAACTCCGACAATAAGTGGATCAAATACTGCAGCTCCGCAGATTTCCGTGATGGAAAGAAGTAGACAGATGCGTGTCAGCGACATTTTTTGGAGCAATTTCTCCTCAATTTCATCCAGATTGAGGAAAAAAGGGTTACAGTATGCAGTGGAGGGATACATTAGTGTCGGCTCCGCTGAGCGAAGTGTAGCAGGGAACAAGGAGTTGGGAGTTTCGGGAGAAGGTCCAGCGTCCTGGGACGCGTGGATCCGAGGAGCGGTGGGCGGCGATGCGGTGTCCCTGTGAGCTGTCAGATGTCAGATGATCTGAGCTGCAGGCAGTTCTAACGGAGAAAAGCTCCCGGCGCTCTGCATCGCTCAGTTGATCATCTCAGCTGAGTCTGTTTATAAAATGTAACTTTTTATGCCCGTGTTTACTTTTATTTTCAATACAGTTCCCGGCCGGAGCTCGGCATTAATTCATCACATGATCATGACACCACCCGCTGTTGCGCCATCCATCCATCCATCCATCCATCCATCCATCCATCCATCCATCCATTTTCTCCCGCTTATCCGGAGTCGGGTCGCGGGGGCAGCAGCTTAAGGAGGGAAGCCCAGACCTCCCTCTCCCCAGCCACTTGGGCCAGCTCCTCCGGGGGAATCCCTGTAGCCGAGGATCAGACCGCCAAGGTCCCTGCCTTCGGCTACCGCCCTTTGCACATCGCACCCGACCCCTTTGGCCCCTCCCACGGGTGGTGGGCCCATGGGAAGGGGGACCCACGTCTCCTCTTCGGGCTATGCCCGGCCGGGCTCCATGGGTGAAAGCCCGGCCACCAGGCGCTCGCCAGTGTGCCCCAACTCCAGGCCTGGCTCCAGAGGGGGCCCCCGGTGACCCGCGTCCGGGCGAGGGAACACTGGTTCCATTCATTTTATTCATCATAAGGGGTCTTTGGGCTGCACTTTGTCTGATCCCTCACCTAGGACCTGTTTGCCATGGGTGACCCTACCAGAGGCATAAAGCCTCAGACAACTTAGCTCCTAGGATCATTGGGACACTCAAACCCCTCCACCACGATAAGGTGGCAGCCCAGGGAGAGGCTGTTGCGCCAATAGGCTTAATGTGCGTTTATATAAGACACACGGTTGAGGTAATATTACGCTGATTTGCCGGCACGGTGTGTCTATAAAGGGTCTTCTTGGATAGTCTGGGAGGCGGACCTCCGCTCAGCCGCGGGCAGGGGGAGCACTCATGCTTGCTGGCTTGCTGGTTGACCTCGATGAGGAGGTTCTGAAGGGAAACGAAGGAGACACGACTACTATCGAGGCTAATGCTTAGTAGTAAATTAGGCTTAGCTTCATCATTTTGTTTGGAGCTGTCGGATAGTAACGGTTGCTATGATGTGTGATTGGACAATAGCCGTTCTGGGGGCGGGGCCGGCGAAAGGCTAATTACATCTGTAACCATTGAGGAAGGCGGCTGCTTAACCCTCTTTTATTAGTGTCTCTTATAATTGTATAGATGCTGTATGATTGTTTTATCTAGTCCTGGTATGATTGAGTGTGTGTTTTGAGTTGTATGTTCTGCAGAACAGGAACCTGCTGAAAAACAGTTTTTTACTGAGTCAGGCCCAATTGTTTTAATCTTTTCCTGTTTAATAAATGAAATGAAATGACAGGAAAATAGTCAAATAAAAAACGAGAAAACTAAATAAAGTGCTTAAAAAGGAAAGAGATTTTTACCCACTATACAATTTAACAATATAAAGCAATAATGTATAAGCATGTAATATTTATATATTTGATAAAATTCAGATCACCTTCAAAACTCAGTTCCACACCCAGGGCCGTGTCAAGGCATTTGGGGACCAAGGCCAAATACAGGGTGGAGCCACCCCCCTTCCCCCCACTCCCCACACTCAATAAATTTAAGATGGCAGCGTGCTAAGTGTGCAATTTCTTGTTGCATTTATTTAATAAAAATTCATTTTCTGGGGGTCCTGGCCAGCTTTGGGCACTTTCATGCCCAGGGGCAATCATAAACCAGATGAGAGTAACAAGTAATACATAATGCATTACAGTTTTTTAACTTGCCAACACTGAGTCAGTGTGTGTGTTCACTAGTTTTGGATTGTGTTCATTTTGATAAGCTTTTGTTTGTGGAGGCTGTAACTCCAGCCTGTAAAGCCCCCTTCAGACAGGCCATGAAAAACAGAAATGTTCGGGACTCTGTCCGTAAGATGTTTGTGTCTGAATACAAATATCCGGTAAACCTTTTCCTGAATTAGACCGGACGAAGCCCCTAATAACAGGACTGGACTCATCACGGACAGCGTGGCTGCTTCAGACTGGTGAGGTCGAGTTCCGGACAGGGAGGAGGAGGAGGAGGAGGGGAGCGGGGGACGCTGGTGCGCACCTAGATTACATATATCACGTAACCGGGAAAGCAAAGTTTTTCAACATGTCTGACCAGAAAACTTCGCCACTTGGTCGTGAATGTTTCCATATACGCCGGGTAGCTCGCTCCTGTAGCATGCGGCGAACCATGGCAGCTCGCCTCCTATGGTACCGTCTTCTGGAAGCGCGACAGAGCGCATCACAGCGCTTCCGTGATTCCTTTATTAACCATTGAGCTTCATCATCCAGGTGACCAGGTCTCTTATGCGTCTTCGTGTGCGCAGAATTGTGCTTAACGTAAATCCGATCAGTGAGAGGAATTCTATAACATACTAGCTTTGTTTGGGGAAATGACGCATGTACGCCCACTGCATTATGCAATATCTGGGTACAGCCTTCCCACCCCCTCCCCCGCAGACATCTGGAACTTTTCCCTGCTGTGTGAAGGCAGCCGAAAGGACAAGTTCCGGTGCAAACGTGGTGTGTCTGAAAACACAGTTCTGGTTAAAGACCGGACTGAATTGTCCACACATATTCCAGAATGTCAGTCTGAAAAGGGCTTAACTGTCAGCAAATTTAACTTTTTTTATCCTTTCATGCAGTTTACACAAATATTTCTTTGCTAAATTATTCTAAAGTTGATGTTTGAATGACGTTTGGGTTGCTACAAAACTTTAGTTTTTTTTTTCTTCAGAAATGGTACCATCATTGGTCCTGCTAGTACACCTATTGCTAATAACACTAAACGTTAGCACGCACGACTACTAGAATCACAGGAAGAGACTGTCCACTAGTGTTCCTACCAGAACCAGAAATTTGTTAAATGCAGTTTCTGGTCCTCAGAGTGCTGTCCAATGTGAAGTTGCTCAAGTGTTGGCTCAAGAACCACTGAAACCAGTTTGGAAGCAATAGTGTTAAAACCTCGTTAGTGTTGCTTTAATAGGTGATAAATTATTTTTTCATTAGATCTTGGTCTTTTAACTTGATGATCTTTGCCTTTACCTCAAAAGGTTTGGATAGCCCTGCGCTACATTAAGTAGAATAAACATTTCATTAGCCATTCCTCTTTGGGATTAAAACCTCATTTTAATTCTGATTGTAGAAAAACAATCTTCAGACAAATCAATACAAGATTTTATTCGAGCTTATAACGTTGATGTAATGAGGATTTGATGTGTGTTGAGAAGTTTGTTTCATTGTTTTTAATTTAAAAAAAAATCTAAGTAGGTGACAAACTTAACGGCAGTGGAGTAAATTTTTTCTTATCGTGGTGCAAATGCCAGCTTTACAGCAATACCGGTTCTGGTTTATAGACGCATCAACAAAGAAACTAGTTGATGCCGTTTGGAGCTAAATGGATGTGCAACCTCTTGTTTGCTGCAGAGCCCGTTCTGCTACTGGGTCCAGAGAGAACTCCACAGCATAAAGCCTCGCTGGTGTAAGGAACACGAAAGCTGGACGCTCTACTTGTTTGCTCCGGAGAGCCCGTGAGACCCACACACTCTCAAACACACACTCACAGTCATATTTCAATTCTACTTTCATTTATGCACTAGAACAAGTAAAAACATGATACCTTTGAGTCCAACAGATCAAAATGACTAAATGCATTTATTATTGTCATTAATAACCGTTTTATTTTTCCAAATGGGAAAAATGGGATTAAATCAACAGATTTCATCCATACTATATAGACATCATTTGAAACATTTTCCTTTTTTCTGCTGTTGTGTCACTCAGTCATTTTTCCAATAACTGTATGCTGCAATAGATATTGTATTCATAGGTAATTGTATGTGTTTAGGGCTCGTATGTGGTGCCAAAGCGTGATTTCTCACAAACTGTTTGACCACGTGGTTCTGGTTTTCATCTTCCTCAACTGCATCACCATTGCTCTGGAGAGACCTGATATTCAGCCTCACAGCAAGGTGAGTTCTAATCAGAAGCTCTTTCAGACTCTTATTTTGAAAAAACAACTTGTTACCATGTCCCTTGAATATTTTAAGAGCTTACAGCAGAAATCCAGTTATACATCCTTTCAGGAATCATGCATGATTTTTTTTAGAAATTTCTATAGTCCTACCCTGTAGTGATATGACGTAGGCAATGCATACATTTGTTTTTGCTAAACCCACTCCCTGTTCCGTAGAGCCCCATGCAATTTAAATTGAGCGCTGCTCACCATTAACCAATAGCGTTAGAGATCCATCAATGTACAGATGTCAATCACAGAGCGTGGGCGCGTGTTTGTCAAAGTACCTAGACTGATACAAAGTTGGTGACATTTCTTATGGACAAGTAAGTTTTTGAAATACATAAATATGAATAAACAGCATAATGAGAGTAATAATTGTAAAACAATGTGTTTTAGTTCTGCTGGCCGGCTAGAGGGGCTCGTTCACGAACGAGAGGTGTTACTTCTAGCTGTAATCACGTAACGAGGGAGAGGGACTTGAAGAGCAAGTCACCACCCTACCAGAGTCTTACTTCACCCACCTGTCTTGTTTGAAAAATGCACCAAAAGGAGGTGTTGCCTTGCAGACAAACAGGGTGGCGCTACAGCAATGAACCAACAGCTGCCCACGATTTTTTCCTACCTCTAGATGGTGCTCTCTGACAAAGAAACTCTGGATTTCTACTTTACGTTGAACAAAATGAAACAAAAAATTGTAAAATTTTATATTTGGCTAATTTAATTAATTTATAGTAAACAAGTGAGGCCAGTATTTTACTGGATTGTGGCTACTGGAGAAAAGTTGCAAGGAATTTTAAAAAATGTCCTTCCAGTCCTCATTTTTCTCCTTTTTTTTGTTACTTTTGTTAACTCATTCACTGCCAGCCGTTGTCTGATCAGAAAGCCCCTGACTGCCAGCGTTTTTGAGCGTTTTTACTGTTTTTTTGAAGAGTCACAGAACATTGTGATCTATGATCATGTAAATGCCAAAACTACCAAAAGAAAGAGTAGACATCAGGAAGAATCACCGTATATTTCTAACGTTATCCGTTCTTTCACAATCTGGTGCCGAAGCGTGAGCTGCAGAAGCATTTCCGGTTGGCGCATCGTTTTTTTCACAGCAGCGCCCCAAAACAAACTCCTAATTCATTGATTTTCCGCTATGTGTGACATACACGGAGGAACAGTGTTGCCAACTGCCTTCGACAGAAAGTAGCTGAGGTTCACCCAGAAAGTCACCCAGATGTCGCCAGATGACGTCATACGCTAATTTGCATATTGATGACATCATCACGTCACATTGGTGTTAATTTCCCCCTCAACATCTAATATATATATATATATAATGTAATCACACTTGACTCTAATGAACTCATCTGCAGAGGTTTTTTAAACCATAGCACTTTTCCTCTTTTAGGGTCTGAAGTATTTTGTTTCTCAGAAATTTTAGTTTCTGATC
Organism: Aphyosemion australe; assembly: GCA_006937985.1. Lineage (NCBI taxonomy): Eukaryota > Metazoa > Chordata > Actinopteri > Cyprinodontiformes > Nothobranchiidae > Aphyosemion > Aphyosemion australe. The sequence goes on along the minus strand of SSNS01000130.1, from coordinate 169,060 downwards.
TTTAAGATTTTTAAAACATGTTAGTAGTTAGTTAGGATTAAAAGGGAGGAAAATAAAAAACTATTTTATTAATTTAAATGATTAACTAGTATGATCCAAATGGCCCAGTGTGCTTTGATGTGTAAAATAAATTATAAAAGTATAAATAAAGTGATATTATGGCAGATTTGGTGTGGTGATCCGGACATAGCTCAGACCTCCTGCTCTCCTCATTCTCACAGACGCTCTGCACGTTTGTGCATTTACCAGCGTTTTTTTCAACATCGGCTTTTTCCCCTCATAGTTTCTCCATTTGTCCGTTATGTTTTCTCTCCATCTAGATGGTGATAATAACGGCGCACACAGGTGCACCGAGCAAAAGGGAGCGGGTGTCTTATGTTAAAATACCATCCCCGTGTCACTGAGGGAAACTCCGATGAGCCACAGAGCTGCGTGTGTTAACGGGACGGTGGTTCAAATCCCGCTGACTTTATTCGCCAAATGCAGTCAGGACTGGACAAGGACGGCTGCAGACCCAGAGACAGCGGATTCACGCCTGCTCCGCCTCTAAACAGCAGCTTGAATCTGCAGCAACAGGCGTAAATCAGCGGTCTCCAGCTCTGCAGCTGCACATATCTCAGTGGCCTGGCCGAGAAAAGTTTATGATTGGTCAGTCGATGTAACGCGATCATCCTCATGCCACGGCTCTTGCACATACGCTTATCATTCCGTTTCCTGACTCATGGAAGAATGGTCCGGAGCGCAAACAGTTTTTCTTGCTAATCTGCAGGGAAAATCTACGAGAACGTTCTACAGAAAGTAGCAAAGGGTCCTCAGAAAAGCCGCTATGGGTTTGTCGCTAGGCGCTGTTTGGAATAAAAAGTCGTTGAGGGGGTTGAAAAGTCGTTAGAAACAGCGACGAAGTCACTGAGTTGGCAACACTGCGGATGAAAAGCCGCTTTAGACACGTGATGTTTGTTCTCACAGTGCGGGGGCTCGCTCCGACGCCCACCCCGTAAAAAATGCAATTGACGACTATAGTCGTCAAAGGCAGCGAGCGGCTGGATTTCAAATGACGACTAAAGTCGTCATTGGCAGTGAATGAGTTAAAAAGACTTGAAAGAAAAATAATCCTTGCACAACCTTAGTTGCTCGTACTTTTAACCTATTGGGCACATCTCCTCTAATAGTCACAAAGTCATCCTGGGTAGAACATACCTGGAACCCTTTATGGTCAAGAAACATGAAACGTTGTGTTGAGTTGGAGACCAAATCCTTATTAAATTAAATATACCATTTAAAAAAAATTATCCATCGAAAGCCAAACTGATTTTGGTGCTTGTTCACTAAAAAAAACTATTTTGCAGTAACATTTTTACAAAGGACAAAAGCCAATTGAAAACATTACCATGAAGGAATTTGTTGAACTGTTTTAAACATTGAAGAATCTGATGGAACTCAACAGAAACTTTGGCTACTTAAAAGTTTGATTTTATAACTAGGGGTGTCAAATTATTGCATTAATTGAGATTAATTCATTACAGCCACATTTAGTGCACTAATTCTTTTAATCGAGTTAATCTAATTTTTAATCTATAAAACTAAGAAGTCTGTTAAACAATAAACGACTTTATAAAGCCATTTTTTTGTTATATATTAATCTTTTCGTCTGCCACAATAATGTAATGAATTTAAATAAAAATACGTCAAAATGAGAGCTTTTCTCAGCCATTAGTAAGTGAGATTAAAAAAGAGATTAATTAGATTAATTAAATACAGGTCATAATTAATTAATCAAAAAAAAAACATTCAAAGGAAACACCTGTTTTTGTTATGTTGATGGGTTTGTGTAGTCTACACAGTATCTCCATTTCAGGACATTAAATCTGATTTATTCTTACCTTCAGGAGCGAGTTTTTTTGAGTGTGTCCAACTACATTTTCACTGTGATCTTCCTAGCAGAGATGGCCATTAAGGTAAACATTTTAGCTTTAGGACCACTCTCGAGTGAGATTTTCTAAAATGTAATATTGTTTAGGCTTTTTTAATACTTTCGTGTGTCCTCATCAGGTTGTAGCTCTTGGTTTCTGCTTTGGGAAGCAGAGCTACCTCCAGTCCACATGGAACATTCTGGACGGCGTCTTGGTGTTTGTGTCTCTGGTGGACATTCTGGTCTCTCTGGCCTATACGAGTGAAAACAGGATCCTGGGAATTCTCAGAGTTCTTCGCCTTTTACGCACACTTCGTCCGCTCAGGTTTGTCTGATATCACCGGACACAAGAACAGCACATTTCAGTTATTATTTTAACCTTTTTAGTTATAATTTGAATAATTCTGATTTTAGGGTGATTAGTCGAGCCCCGGGATTAAAGCTGGTTGTGGAGACACTCATCACCTCTCTCAGACCTATCGGAAACATCGTTTTGATCTGCTGCGCCTTCTTCATAGTGTTTGGGATTTTGGGGGTCCAGGTAAACCACAAGCTGCTCTCATTATGTGTTGATCTATTGCGCTCTTTTACCCTTTGTTGTTTAAAAGTCAGCAGTGCTAAGATGCTGCATATATAATTGTAGCTTCAGGGATTTCAAGTGACCTGAAGATCCAACAGGTGTGGGGGGAATACAGATTTGTTAAGTATGCGAAGAAAAAACATAAATCCCTTGCCATTAACTGTTGACTGTTTAATTTGCACTTTGGCAACTGAGCTAAGTAAACAACAACCAAATAACCCTGAACCTCTCTGTCCTCATATTGTCTATTTTAGCTGTTCAAAGGGAAGTTCTACCACTGTGAAGGTCTCGACACTAAAAACATCACCAACAAGTCTGATTGTCTACAGGCCAACTACCGCTGGATACGGAGAAAGTACAATTTTGACAATTTGATTCAGGTAAGACGAGTCATAACAAAAGTTGTTATACAAGAATAAATATATAAATATTAATTTTTGTGAAATGGCTCATTAGTATTTAAATGGCAATAGTCAAGGTCTTTTGTTGGTCAATGGAAGAAAAAAGTTCTAGCTATTTATTTTAGACGAGAGAAATGTCCTTTAATATAAATGTGTTGCTTCACCCCCAGGCTCTGATGTCTCTGTTCGTACTGTCCTGTAAAGATGGCTGGGTCAACATCATGTATGATGGGCTGGATGCAGTGGGAGTGGGTCAGCAGGTAATTTCGTCTCAGGGCATGTGCACTGTTACTTTGTGCACTGGAAAACAACAATGGAACTTGTTTCAGAATTTTTGTCAGAATTGTGTAGATGAAGATTTTTTTTCATACAGTGTTGTAGACAGGGCCTCTATGTTACACTTCAAAATGACCAAAATATCCCAAATAACCCATTTAAATCCTCAAAGGTTAGTAAAAATAGTGTTTGTTTTTGACATGGGTGTCATGAATTGGTGGAGTTGTAGCAGGACCCAAAACGCAGGAAAATCTAAAGTTTTATTTTAAGGCAGTGGTTTGGAGCAGAAACAGGAACAGAAGGACAAAAACATGAGGATGAAAACACAAGGAACCAACCAGGAGCTATAAACAAGACTGAGTTGAAATACTACTGAGGTGGTGAGTGAAGACAAAGGGAGCAGGTGCACTGATGACTGATTACAGATAGAAGACAGATGTGACTAATAAACTGAGCAGGGAGGCAATACTAAAACACCTGAACTAGAAAGGTTGGGACAAACAATGTCCCAAAGGTTGGGACAACACATTCATCCCTAGCTGCAGCTAGGGATGAATGTGTTGTCTGAATGAAGGAATCTAAGGGGACAGGAAACACAAGGGTGAGGGGAAAGAAATGGAAGGAACTGGGGGGACGAAGACACAGGACATGACAATGATGTTAAAAAATAACCCCTGAAAGTCTGTTACACTTTATAATAGTACAGTTAAACATTGACATTTCTTACTGTTTATAATATTTCATTACTGATAAAACATTTAATAACAGATTAGATTTTAGTATAATCCCATAATAACACCACGTTGGTATTAATGGAATTGGCACTCGCTAGCTGTCAATGTTAGATCCTCTATCAGAGAAAAGTTGCAGGATTTAAAGCTACAATACATAACAATTTTACAGTGAAATAATCACAAAACAGTCTGTCTCAATCATGTTGGAAGGAAGGTTATACTGAAACAGATTTCCTTCCCAGACGGTGACAAAAGATGGACATAGTGTTTATTTACAATCTGTGAGCATGCCGGATTTCCAAGTCTGCAGCAGCATTTGTAATTGGGCACCGGCACCAGAGTTGTAGAAATAATGTAAGCCAGTTAAAGGAGCAACCCAGGAGTTATTTCTTGTACCCCTAAGAAGCCACGATATTCTTTTGTTTTACTCGGGTAAAGAAGGCTAGAGGCTAACGTTGAGCTAACAATGCTAACAGTGAATTAGGAAAAAACAGTCACCTACTTTTTTTTACTTACAAAAACTCGATATTACAGTAAAATGGATTTATCTACTTATCAACTTACTGTGTATGACTCGTCTTCACTCATCATCTCCAGTCTTCAGGCACTGATCCGTAGCTCGCAATTGCCAATTTTACCATAGGATGTCATTCTTACTTCTTGCACCTTTTAATACAGCTGTTTTTTGAGAAAATCAGACGTAGTTTGTGGTATGAAGCTGGATGATGAAGTTTTTGATGTGTTAACATGCTGCAACATAAGGTAACTTTTGCAACAACCTAAATTAAATGTCAAGAAACAAGTAAATCAAACATTTATTTTTCATATCATGAGGAAAGATCTTTGAACTGATGCCGTGGACTGACAATGGACTTGCAATTTATGGGATTTTTGTGAAAATGTACAATTCAATACAAGTATCTTGGAACCCTTGTTGTAATGCTTAGGGTACATTTTCTTGGGTATTAGCATTTATTTTCTGCTCTACGTTTTGTCTTTACACAAACATACATGCTCTCATCACGAAAACTGAAAGCCAGATCTTGTCCCCCTCAGCCTGTGAGGAACCATAACCCCTGGATGCTGCTCTACTTCATCTCCTTCCTGCTCATCGTCAGCTTCTTCGTCCTCAATATGTTTGTTGGCGTGGTGGTGGAGAACTTCCACAAGTGCAGACAAGACCAGGAGGAGGAGGAGGCCCGCCTGCGCGAAGAGAAGAGGCTCAAAATGATTGATAAAAAGCGCAGGAGTAAGGAGAATGGAGGGGCTGGTCGGTAGTCTATTTTTCTGAGCACTGCCTGCTTTCAGAGCTTGAGAAACAAAGAAAAATAATGAAAGAAAGAGAGAAAACAGGGAAACAAATGCAGCCCTAAATAGAAAAAGGGATAGCTTAAAAGACTGGCTAGCTCACACAAAACATGATTGATCACTGACAGAGGGTGTGGGCTATGCCAATCTGATGCATGTAACCGCATGTCTGCAGCCCTATACCAACCCTCCCCTTTACCCTGCATGGAGAACAATGAGTAGCCATGACAATTAAAACAATTGGGTTACACCACAAAAAACACAACCAAAATCCAATTTTACAAATTAACACCTTTGTGGCACTTTGCATGAAGTTTCTTAGAGAAAACGTTCTATGTCTCAGGAAATTTTACTTGTAAAATGTTCCTTTGTGAAATGCCATCACCCCTTCCCTCCCTCCAAATGCATGAACAAGACCCTGAGACACCTCTCGACTCTGACTGAACCAGAACATTTCTTCTACGTATGCTTTGACTGGCAGACTCAGAAACATAGCAGACATTCTAGCTGCTATACCTGCTAACAACCTTGGTAATAACTCGGGTAACGTAGATGTATAAATGATGTTTTAGATCTGTAAAAAGATTATGAACAACTATTATCTTACTTGTAAATAGCTCTTTGAACAACCCCAGAGTGGAGAAACAGGTTGATTCTGACTGAGTTGATGAGCTAACAGCTAATCTGAGCAGAGCTAAGATCAAAGTGGATTTAATGTTGAAGACAGAGTAACTCAATGATGTACCACAGTGCATTTATGAAAGTTCGTTCATTTGATTTTCTCCGCTTATCCGGGTCGTGGGGGTAGCATCTCAAGTAGGGCATCCCAGACAGCCCTCTCCCCGACCACCTCCACCAGCTCCTCTGGCAGGACCCCAAGGTGTTCCTGGGCCATATTGGAGATGTACTTGCTTCAACGTGTCCTTGGTTGACCCGGGGGCCTCCTGCCGGCAGGACATGCCCAAAACACCACCCCAGGAAGTCGTCCAGGCGGCATCCTGACCAGATGCCTGAACCACCTCTGCTGGCTCCTTTCAATGCGGAGGAGCAGCGGCTCTACTCCGAGTCCCTCCCAAATGACTGAGCTCCTCACCCTATCTCTACGGCTGAGCCCGGCCACCCTCTGGAGGGACCTCATTTCGGCCGCTTGTATCTGCAATCTTGTTCTTTTGGTCATTACCCAAAGCTCATGACCATAGGTGAGGGTTGGGACATAGATCGACCGGTAAACGGAGAGCCTTGCCTTTTGGCTCAGCTCCCTCTTCACCTCGACAGATCGGTTCAGTGTCCGCATCACTGCAGATGCTGCTCCAATCTGCCTGTCGATCTCTCACTCCCTTCATCCCTCCCTTGTGAACAAGACCCCAAGATACTTAAACTCCTCCGCTTGAGGCAGGACCTCTCTCCCGACCCGGAGTTGGCAAGCCAGAAAGTTGTTGCTATAAATCTCAGAACTAATTATTTTATTCCTTTTTCATGTTAAGGTGCCTTCATAGTATAGCCTAGGAATCTAGACAGTAGCTGAAGCAAAAAGATTTTGCTCTGCATGTCGGTCTAGCCACGCTCCATTGGAGCCTCAGCAGGTCTACCATTGGCCTGAGCAGTGTTGTGTTTTGCCAATCACAACGCTTTATCGGTTTGGTGTGCGTGATGATGTGACGAAGTGGAACAGCTAAGATGGCAGCGGCTCGTTTGAAACAGTTTTGGCATCAACTTTGGACTATTTAGACTTGGGCTTTTCTTTGAGTCAAGAGCAGATGGAGGTACTTAAGTCCTTTATTTAGAAAAAGGACATATTTGCACCTTCTTTGATGGAGTATGGCAAACTGCCCCGTTGACTGACAGCTGTAGCGGTGAGTACGTCACGTTGTTCGTTGTCCAATAGCGTGTGGAGACAGTTTGAAAAACAGTCGTAAATTTTGCCTCACAACTGAACTCCATCTATGAGTCGTGGTCAGACTATATATTCACACATATATGATGGCTTGCCAGGCTATTCATAGTATGCTTTAAAGCATGCATTATATGACGTAACTGCTGGCCAACAGTTGCAGCACATCACTCCTTGTTGCTGCTTCGAATAATTAGGAAACATTTCCTCTCAGCTGGTTGAAAACAATCAGGTCTTTAAGTTTATGTATGTAATTCTGAAGCACCCATTTAAGATGTAGCTAGCTTATTAAGTAAGCTAGCAAAAAGCAGATACCACTTCTAAATGGGAGTGGTGATCAGCAATGATATTTGTCTTGAACGTCTGTCAGCCTTTGCCAATCAGCTATACCATGGTGGTTTGGTATGTGTTTCTGTACAGCTACGTCTCTGGAGGTAAAACATCAAACCCCCACTCAGATAAAAGACGCTGTGCATAGTGGAAACAGTCCTGAACCATCCAAAGACTGTATCAGGCATGATCTAAGCACTGCATTCTCTAGTGTAAAGTGGTGCACAGGATGAACTGGTCCAAGAGTATGTTGGCCCAGGTTTTCCCTTGTACTGACTGTAATTTAGGTCCAGCCAAACTCACTTACATGTTTCTGACTTGCCCTAGCTTGTCCACATTTTGGGAATTGGATTTATTTTCAGTGATCTCATCTGCTAGAGTTCTACAGCCACCTCTGACCGGTCTGTTTGGGATTCTCCCTAAAACACGCTGATCGCCATCCCATTTTGTCAAACTTGTAAATTTCCTGACATTGATGGCCAGAACAGCCATTCTGATGTGTTGGAAGGACTCTCACTCACCCAGTCACCCCCACTGTGTAAAACAGTACCCTCTCTTTTATGAAGCAAATACTTCCCGAGCGCGGCCGTGTCTGCAGCTCACCGCTCTCCATGGGGATGGGTCAAACGCGGAGGACAATTTTCACCACACACCAGTGTGTGTGACAACTGATGGCTTTAATCTTTAATGAAACTGGAAATGATTCAGTACTCCTTCAGAGGGTCTGATAATGAATTTTCTTTTCAGGAGCAGGTCACTGACACTAGAGGTGATTCTGTAACTACAAGGGTTTCTCCTATTTTCTACTTTTCCCTTTTCTCTTTTTTGTATTGATTATATAAACTGCAGTGACCCTTTGGGACTTTAGTTGGCCCCACAAGGTTAGCTGTGATTAGCTAATTCAGTCAGAGCTAATTTCTCTCTCTACAAACTGAGGTTGTTCAAAGAGCTGTCTAGAACAGTGTGGGTTCATAACCTTTCATAAAAACCCACATAAACAGATCTGAATCACTTTGAGTAAGTTAGATCGGGCTGTTTACAGTTTTAGATAACACTGACTGAGTCGCTGTACATACCAGTGGCATTAAGTAATGCTTCACATCTAAAGAATCAAAGGAAGTAACATTGCTCATAGTGGAAAAAATGTATCTCTATTCAGAGTTACATTTTAGGGCAATGTAGGATGTGGGCAGAAAACAAGTCTTCTTATCTTATTAGTACCACGTCTCACTGGTCCAAAACTTCAGCAGAACACAGGTAAACTCTACTGTTCTAGTGCAAACTTCAGGGTTTGGCCATGCAACCAGTCCAAACTCATCCATCATTCCAAAGAAGAACATAGTTTTGAACCATTGAGGTTTTATCCTGTAGCAATGCTACTGGACAAGAGAGCGACTCCAGAGTTTGTTCAACTTCACACACACTTTCTCTAGCATGCTTGGTGAAAGATTCAGCAGCAAGGCAAGAGTGAATGATCAAAATGAAACAATTCTGTTAAATTTAAGCACTTCTATTATTCTGTCGGTGTGAATTGTGTTGTTGAACATAACCTGGGTAGATCCTATTTATCACACACTTCATCAAACATAAGCATGCATTGGATAGACAGGGCATGAAGTAACAGAGTCTAATAGATTATCATCATGGGCATGTGATGAGTCACACATGTAAAGAACCTTCTGTAAAAAAAAAACATAAAACGCAAACTCAAACATCTTCATTTTAAGTCTGTTTCTCGAAAACACATCTATTAATTAAGACATGGAGGAGTCATAATCTCAGTAGGGGTTACAGATAAGGCACAAATGAACCACTATGTTTTATTTAAAGCGGCTGTCAGGAGTGTTTCTTTTAACTGATGGCACCATCTAGTGGCTGACAAGCGTATCACACCAAGAGTCGGTCAATTCGGTTATTTAAGATGGCGACTGCACGTTTCTTGTTTATGAATGTGCTTCTGTAGCCAACAAACAGAGCTAAAACACGTTGTTTTACAAGTATTATTCTCATCTCATGTTGTGTTTTCATATATTTATATTTTAAAGACTTACTTGTCCGTGAAAAGTTCATCAACTCTGCATCAGCCGAAGTGCTTCCTTAAATCTGGAGCATGTAAGCGGTAGTCTAACACTATTGGTTAGTTCTGACCGGCGCTCAGTTCATATTGCATGGAGCTCTACGGGGCAGGGGGCGGGCTTAGCAAAAAAAAAAAAAGACGTATTGCTTACATTCTATCACACTACATGATAAGACGATCACTTTTATGAGTTTCTGAAAAATCATACATAATTCCTGAAAGGGGAAAACTCCGGACAACCACTTTAAACGAGACAGTTCATATTAAACAACCTAAAATGTTGCTGTAAATACATTGGACTTAGCAAGGTGCTAATTTCCATCCGGAGTGTCATAAAACAAACAACACGACACACCTAAATAACAAACACTAAGACAACACCATTGTAATACAAGTTAGTTTCCAGTTAATCTAAACATGCATGTTTTTGGACTATGGAAGGAAACTGGTGTTATTTTTTTACCTGCTCATACATTAAACATGCAATATTTTAACAAAATAAACAAAGTATGCTTTTTGTTAAAAAAAAGTATCAGTAAGGGTTTCTGGATATAAAACAGATCTCATACGTTTACCTCAATAGAAGAAAAGTATTACATTCCCTGTATTTGATGGGTCAGTTGTTGCAATGTTTGCCCTATGCTAAGAGGTGCTAGTAATGCTAAGCTATTGCTACATCCAGTAGTTAAAATAAAAGAAAACAAGGGCATTATGACCAAAAACCCTGACGGTTGGCCTATCTCATTTTCGTGAGTACAGCTTCAGCCCTAACGATTCAAAGGAGGTGTCAATCATCCTATTTGACCATTTAGTCATGAAGTTAGAAGGCTGCGTAATGAAGCTTCTGGAGTAACTCCACCGTATGTGCAGCTGTATTTTTACACATGACATGCAGCAGCAGCAGTTCAAAACAACTTTATTTGTCACAGAATTACTTTACATTGCTTACAAAGATGGCTAAAAGGTTAGAAAAGAAAAGATACCCCATGGAAGGAGTAGTACAGTTGCTGGAGGAGAAAATCTGACATCCCTATGTGAATCAGTCATCATGAGAAAGATGTCCTACAGCATGAACGCATAATTATTTCAACAGATAACTTTTTTGTGAACGCCCATCATATTTTATATATATATATATATATATAAACTGCTGCATTTGATTGTATTGAATCCATTTAGTGACATAGTAATTAAAAAAATATTATTATACAATAGAAAAGTCAAACAGCGCAGATTGTGCCATTTGAGACCTCGCCTGAAGTGTCTGTATATAAACCTCTGTAAAATTATTGTTCTTCACTATCTCAGACTCAAACTTTGCACAGCTAATGTCAAGATGATACATTATAAATTCATTGAGGTTTGAAGCTACTTCTGCCTTTTTCCAAAGAGCAATAATTCCTGAAATCAAATTTTTTCAGGCAGCAAAGAAAAAAATCTACTTTTTTACAATGTTCCATGTCCAGTTACACTTCATCAATAACACAAATTCTAAAATTTTCACATCTCAACAAATTCCACAAGGGCTTCTTTTAAAATGACACCAAATGTAATCAAATAGGCCCTGTGGTTACACAAATACACTCATTAAAGTATGAGCATGTCATTTTCGACGAGCTTTCACAAAAAATGCCTAGGTTTAACTTGCTGAGACGTTTATATGTGTGTGTGTGTGTGTGTGTGTGTGTGTGTGTGTGTGTGTGTGTGTGTGTGTGTGTGTGTGTGTGTGTGTGGGTGGGTGTGCGCGTGCATGTGTGTGTGTGTGTAACAAAGAAAGTCTGCCAAAAACAAAACACCGAAAAAGCTGTGCACCTAATTCTTCCTTTCAAAAGTCGCTGAAGTTAAAAATTGTATGTCCATCAATAAAAAAGCATTAAAAGCCCCAATCTACTGACATTAATACCAATGAAGAGTGAATGCAAACATCTGACTTCAACTGTAGTTAGTCTTTCTTTTATAAGCCCAACTGTTACTTCTATGTCCTCTCATATTTCAAAACACAAGCAGTGGTGTGCACAGACTGAGGGACTGGGGCAGTTATACAACAGGGGCACCACCTTCATGACTATCGTTAGATAATCAGAGGAATTGTGTGACCTGCAAAAATACTTTGACAATTGAAAACACCAGCATGTCTTGTTGTGTTGAATTAAAATTCTAAAAGGAAAATTTTCCAGCCTGTGAAACAAGTGTGGTGACCCCTCTGACTGTGCACGCTACTGAGCACTTAACATTTTACTGTCGAGTTACTCAGTTTTCAGCCTCTCATTATCTCTTTGTGGGGTTTGTTTATTTGTTTCAGAAGCCAAGCAGAGGCCGTACTACGCAGACTACTCTCCTTTGCGTCTGTCCATCCACACACTGTGCACAAGCCACTACCTGGACCTCTTCATCACCTTCATCATTTGCATCAACGTCTTCACAATGAGCATTGAGCACTATAATCAGCCACAGGTAAAATATTCTCCATTAAATCAGGCCAGGCTCTAGTGCAGGTCGAGAGCGGTACAAAGCATATTTACATGGCAAACACGCGACTTGGGTCTCTGAATAGTGATACAGATCATCTAATCATTGTTCGCTAATTTTTCACGGACCTCTAAAGGCCTATCATACTTGGCGGACAAGGCTGAGCCAGAAACTAAGAGGTCAATAACCTGGTCTCCCACTTGACAGAAGTCTCGTCATAATAGGTGCGTTTCCTTTATCGGAACTTCAGAGTAAATATGTGAGCGTGAAATTGACCGGGAGATCCGAAGCCTCGGTCCTCTTAAGCTGTCCTGTCTCCATATATATTTGACCCTGTAAGGAATTTGATGAAACGTCAGCACATTGAGACCGCTGCGCAGTGAGTTACGCCACCAATCAGCGCAAAACGCGCGAAAAGCAGTAAATAAAGATCGACACAATGGAGGAAGCAACAATAGTCGGCACGTTTATGTTTGCTATGTTGTTATATGCAGCGATGGCTTCCATCGCTCGTCTCTCTAACAACTCGTGTTTTCCTAAATAACGGTTCTTGCCACATATAAGCATTTCCTATTTCCTCCTGAGTTGACATAATTTCCAACTGAGTTACAACCAATCAGCAGCGTTCCCGCCCAGCGTCTTCACCAGGCCTTTTATCGGGCCATTCCGAGTACCTACCCCTGATCAAGTACGCAGAAGGTTCCAGAAAATGGCCGTTTGGCGCACGTCGGGAACTTCCCGTAAATTTACCAGGAAGTTCCGATAAATCAAACGCACCTAATGTCATTTCATGTTCCTCTGTAAAACAGCAAAATGCTTTTTAGCCAGAGCTTTTGCTTGACAAACCTCTCATGAAAGCTTTGCACATACTTTGTCGCACTTTTGAAATAAAATGTTGTCTTTCAGAGCATTGAGTGGTCCCTTGAGCCCTGTAACCAAGTACTAGTTTATCTGGAGTGACTCCTAAACTGCATCATGAGCTACGACTAACACAAACAGTCCTTCCAACTTTTTTCAGTCATTAGGCAGTATGTACATAGGGTACATGCATTTCAGGGTCTGAAACAAATGTTCTGCGTTTATGTAAGACTATATTAGTTCTATATTAGGTGTGTTTCCACTGGCTGCGAAGTGTTAGGTTTTGGAAGCCTCCCAGAAGCGTAGGTACACATTGCTTACACTTTGAGTCTATTTTTTACACGCTACGCTTCCAGAACGAGACAACCTCTGCAGTTTAGATCAGGTCAGACAGGAAGTCAAAAATGAAAGTAGTGTAAAACATCTGGAAACCTTTACAATAAAGATCTCGTGCAGAATTCCATTTGCTTAACTAGTAAAAAAAAAAAGAAAAGTACGTTATTTCCTGTAAAAACCTACGTAGCTGAAGTAAACAGAACAGAATATAAACCAAAGACTTTTTGGGATATGTGCTGCCATTTTTCTCCTTGCTTGTTATGGCGTCAACTGCCAAAATCACGCATGGTCTTGCATATTGTTTCTGATTATAATCAGTCACTCTGTGTTTTTCATGCAGGCTGAACATGAAAATAGTCATCTACATCTCCTGCATTAGCTTCTGATAGAAAACAGACGGTGAAACTCTAGGATTAGAAAATCCTGACAGATCTACATCACACTGTCACTTAACATTCATGGACTCACCCATCTTGACTCACGACGGGGAAGGCTGTTGTTGGTTTAGCGTCCAGGAAACAACAGAGAACGTCTCGGCTAGCAGAAGCTAACCGTTAGCATTAGCAACTCCACCATACGGCAGAACTCCTCCAGGCTTGAGTTATTTGTGGAGATAAAACATCAACGTTGCAGAGCAGAGTAAGTGGTAGAGTCGTGTTGCTGTTAGCCAATCAGAGGAGAGATGTCCACATATCAGGAAATAAGACTCCAAATCCTGTCGTCTGAAGCTACTTTCTCCTCCAGCTGACTTTTACTTCCTGAAACAGGTGCATCTGAGCATCAAAATACCTTTGTGAAAATTATTTTCTATTGTAACTTTTTCATAGAGTTAAACCAGAACAAAATTCACCACCCAGATCATTTAATGACAAGAATGATGCAGTGTCTTTCAAAATACAAACAAATTAAAATTTCCTACCAAAGGTTTTGATGCTAAAAGGAATATTGAAATATTCTGCTGACCAACACATTTGCAACCAAAATGAAACCTTTTAAATACTCTTACGCAAAAAATGGATAGTTCAGTAGTTCTCTGTAATTTTAGATGCTTATAGTAGAAAAACAAAGTAAAATAAAAAGTGTAACTCTTTCTCAAACCAGTCATTATATTCTTTGTATATTTTTGTGTTTGCAGTATTTAGAGGAGGTTCTGAAGTACTGTAACTACGTCTTCACCTTCATCTTCATCTTCGAGGCCCTGCTAAAGCTGGTGGCATTTGGCTTCCAAAGGTTTTTCAGAGACAGGTAAAACATACAATGAATGCCGGTAAATTACATTTTATTTTTCTCACACAAAAGTAAAAGTAAAAAATTGTCCCAAATTGTCTTCACCTCCAAGAGAATGAGCTTCTGGCTTCCTGGATCTGTGGCTCATTGTTTAAGTAGATCAAACTCAGAAAGTCTGACATGTGTTTATCTGATCCTACGGTGCCTCAGTGGGGCCATATTTGAGTTAAACAGTGTCTCCTCCATCACTGGAATTAGCGGGTGGGTGGCTTGTTATTTTAAATACTCAGCTCAGTGTTTACTGCAAAGGTCAAGCAGAGCTGCTATTAGCTCTTCCTGCTCTCCTCCTGATCCTGTTTTAGCCAACCGTTTGGTTTTCTGGAAAATGTGTTTCAAATTGATTATTCAGTTATGCTAACCCTGCTAGCATTAACAAAGAAGGGGGAGTGAAGGACCAACTCACTCTCTTTAAGGAATTTTAAATCTTGGGGGAAATTTTGATCAACAAACGCCTGAGCGTATATTTTACAAAACAGAATATTCAAAGTGTTCCATCCATCCATTCTCATCCGCTTATCTGGAGACAAGTCATAGGGGCAGCAGCCTAAGCAGAGAGGCCCAGACTTCCCTCTTCCCAGCCACTTGGGCCAGCTCCTCCGGGGGAATCCCAAGGCGTTCCCAGGCCAGCTGAGAGACATAGTCCCTCCAGCGTGTCCTGGGTCTTCCTTTGGGTCTCCTCCCGGTTGGCCGTGCCCAGAAAACCTCACCAGGGAGGCGTCCAGGAGGCATCCTAACCAAATACCCGAGCCACCTCAACTGGCTCCTCTTGATGTGGAGGAGCAGCAGATCTACTCTGAGCCCCTCCCGGATTACCGAGCTTCTCACCCTATCTCTAAGGCAGAGCCCAGACACCCTGTGGAGAAAACTTGTTTCGGCCGCTTGTATCTTCAATCTCGTTCTTTCGGTCACTACCCAAAGCTCGTGACCATAGGTGAGGGTAGGAACGTAGATCGACCGGTAAACCGAGAGCTTTGCCTTCTGGCTCAGCTCTCTCTTCACCACGACAGACCGGTACAACGCCTGCATCACTGCAGATGCAGCAACAATCCGCCTGTCGATCTCACGCTCCACCCTTCCTTCACTCGTGAACAAGACCCCGAGATACTTAAACTCCTCCACTTGGGGCAGGACCTCGTCCCTTACCTGGAGAAGGCATTCTACCCTTTTCCGACTCAAGACCATGGTGTCGGATTTAGAGGAGCTGATTCTCATCCCAGCTGCTGTTACGGGTGGATCCAGGTAGCAGCCCAAAAGCAGGAAACACACGCCACTGGACTTCGATCCAAGTGTCTTTAATAACACAAAATCACCACAAAGGGGAAAACCTAAGCTCCTGAAAATAAACTCGAAATACTACTGGCACACACGGTGTTCTTTAGACAGCATTTCAAACAACGCCACACAGAGGAGCAAAACCTTGTGGCTCATATAGGAAGGTAATTGTCTGATGGTAGTCAGCTGCGGCCCTCTGGAGAACACCACAGGGGGAGGGGCACCCAGGAGGAGCCGCATCTGACCTGTACAGGTGTACAAGAGAAAAAACAGGATTAGAAAGGGCAACCACAACACCCAGAGTAAACCCAACTACTACTCAAAAAGGACGGAACGTGACATAACCCCCCACTCTAAGGCCGGCTGCCAGACGGACGACGAGGCTGAGCAGGGTGGGCCCTGTGGAACCGGTCGATCAGGTCGCGGCTCAGGATGCGACGCTCCGGGACCCACTGGCGATCAGCCGGACCATAACCCACCCAGTCCACAAGATACTGGATACCACGCCCCACTCTCCGGGAAGCCAGTAGTTTGTTGACAGCGTAGACGGGACCACCATCCACGAGGCGAGGAGCAGGAGGCGACGTAGGAGGCGCCTGCAGGGGACTATGCCTTACAGGCTTCAGCTTGCAGACATGAAACACAGGATGTACCCGCAGGGTACGTGGGAGCTCCAGTTTGACCGCCACCGGGTTGATGATCCGGGAGATGGGAAACGGGCCGATGTAGCGGGGGCGCAACTTCCGAGGCCCACCCTTCAGTGGGAGATCCGCCGCTGCGAGCCAGACCTGGACACCCAACTTGTAGCTCGGAGCCGTGGACCGACGGCGATTAGCCACTGAGGCGAATCTCTCCTGGTTCCGAACCAACTGGGAACGGAACGTAGCCCAGGTACGACGGCAGCGTCTCACAAACGCTGCAGGACCACTGGAGGCAGCCAACCCCTCCTGGTGGGAGAAGAGAGGTGGCTGGTACCCATAGGCGGCCTGGAAGGGAGAAAATCCAGTAGCGTTACACAAGGAGTTGTGGGAGTACTCAGCCCAGGGAAGCTGGGAGGCCCAAGTGCGTGGATTCTTGGAGCACATTGCACGCAGGGTGGTCTCCAGGTCCTGGTTAAAACGTTCCACCTGACCGTTAGTCTGAGGATGGAATCCTGAGCTCAGACTAACCCTGATCCCAAGGAGCCTGCAGAACTCCTTCCAGAACGCCGCCACAAACTGGGGGCCTCGGTCAGAAGTGACATCTTCAGGAAGACCATGCAGTCGAAACACATGCCGCACCACTAGTTCAGCCAGCTGTTTTGCTGAAGGTAGCTTCTGTAAGGGTATAGCATGGACCAATTTTGAAAACTTGTCCACAACTGTTAGGATTACTGTGCTACCTCTTGAGTTAGGTAGTCCGGTGATGACGTCCATGGCAATGTGGGACCAGGGTCTAACTGGAATGGGTAGAGGTTGTAGGAGACCTGCTGGTGGAGTCCTTGGCACCTTGACGCTGGCACATACTGGACAGGAGGCGACAAAGCCCCGGATGTCCGAGGACATGGTGGGCCACCAGAAACGCTGGGCAACCAGAAATGCAGTCCTGGTTACACCCGGATGGCAAGCCAGGCGAGAGGAATGTCCCCATTTCAGCACCGCTGGACGAAGACCTGAGGGAACAAACAAGCAGTGTGGGGGACAACCAGACGGAATGGGTGCGAAACCCGACCCAGCAGACTTGACCCTGCGCTCCAAAGCCCAACGGGAGACCCCCAACACCAACTTCGGAGGTATAATGGTAGAAGACCCAGGCGACTCAACAGTCTCAATCTCCCGCTGGTATTGTCGGGACAGGGCGTCTGGTTTGATGTTCTTGCTGCCAGGGCGATAAGAGAGGGTAAAGTCAAAACGGTCAAAAAACAAAGCCCAACGAGCCTGGCGGGGGTTCAGGCGCTTGGCTG
>SSNS01000130.1:106471-150682 GCA_006937985.1 Aphyosemion australe | reverse complement strand
CATGGTGTGAAACTCACATTTCTCGGCTTTGCAGAACAGCCGGTTCTCGAGTAGGCGCTGTAGGACGGCTCTGACGTGCTGCACATGTGTGTCATGGTCTGGGGAGAAAATCAAAATGTCATCAAGGTACACAAACACAAACTTATTGATCATGTCCCTGAGAACATCATTGATAAAACATTGGAAAACTGCTGGAGCGTTGGTGAGCCCAAACGGCATAACCAAATACTCAAAATGGCCGTTGGGAGTGTTAAAAGCAGTCTTCCACTCATCTCCATCCCGAATGCGTACTAGATGGTAGGCAGACCGCAGATCTAGTTTGGTAAAAACCCGGGCCCCACTGAGCAGATCAAAAGCAGACTGTAAAAGAGGCAGGGGGTAGGTGTTCCGAACCGTGATATTGTTCAAACCCCTGTAATCAATGCAGGGGCGTAAACCCCCATCCTTCTTACTCACAAAAAAAAACCCCGCTCCAGCTGGAGAGGACGACGGGCGAATGATGCCAGCCAGTAAGCTCTCCTGTATGTACTCCTCCATGGTCATGGATTCCGGGCCAGACAGCGAATAGATGTGCCCCTTGGGGGGCTGTGTGCCGGGTAGGAGGTCTATGGCACAGTCATACGGGCGATGGGGGGGCAGAGCCTTCGCACGAGCCTTGCTGAACACCACCGCCAAGTCCTTATACTCAGAAGGAACACTCTTAATGTCAGGAAGTTCTGCTGGAGCCAAGTTAGAGGAAGGAGAGCGAACAGCAGCTGCAGACAAACAGTTCAGTAAACAAAAGGAACTCCATGTTTTTATGCTACCTGTAGTCCAGTCAATGTCTGGACTATGTCTACACAGCCAGGGGTACCCCAATATCACTGGGGGCATCAAGGAGTCAATTACAAAAAAACTCCTGAGTTCAGTATGATTACCTGACACAGTCACCTTGACCGGAACAGTGCGTGTGGTGATTACGTGAAGGAGAACCCCATTTACGGCATGAATATGCAAAGCAGGAGATACAGCCAGAACAGGTATCATTAGAGCGCTTACCACAGCCTGGGACATCAGATCTCCATCCGAACCAGAGTCCAACAGAGTCTCATAATCACCTTGCCTTGTACCGCTGCTCACGAGTATCTTGGTGGAAGCACGTGAGGGCGGAGTGAAGGATGAAACACGACTCGCTAGCTGCCCTCTCCCTAGCGAGTCTCGGCGTTTCCCGGACATTGGCGCACCTGATGGCCGGGTCGTGCGCCGTACAAGCACAGCCCCTCTCTCATGCGTCTCTGGCGTTCCGTCCGGGAGAGTTTCCCCGACCCCAGCTGCATGGGCTCCTCCGCGGGAGACCGTCTGGCTGGGGGAGCGCCGAGAGGAAACGATGAGTGCGCCGCCGGTGGAAAGAGCAGGGCGGAATGCGTCCTTGGTAGCTGTTCCTCTCGGTCGCGCTCCATTCTCCGTCAATCGATGCGGGTGGCCAGATCGATTAAATCCTCCAAGTCCTCCGGTATCTCCCTCGCAGCCAGCTCATCCTTGAGTGCGCTGGACAATCCCTGAATAAACACATCGACCAATGCGTCATCAGGCCAGCGGGTGTTGGCCGCCCACGTGCGGAACTCCACTGCATAGGTCGCGACACTACGTCCCTCTTGTCTCAGCCGAAGAAGCTCAGAGGCGGCGGCCCGGTGAGGAGTAGATGGATCAAAAACGGTGCGGAGTTGACTGGAGAAAGTCCGAAACGAGCGGGTGAGCTCCGTGTTTCGGTCCCACTCCGCCAGCCCCCACCTTTTGGCTCGTCCAGTCAGGTAACTCACAGCAAAAGCTACCTTGCTTTGCTCGGACGGGAACTCTCCGGGGTTGAACTCGAAATGGAGCCGGCACGAGGTGAGGAATGGTCGGCAGTCCACTGCACTGCCATCGAATGGCTCGGGATGACCCAAACGCACCAGTCGAGTTGACTCAGGGGCCTGTTCCAGTCTGGATAGGCGTCCGTGGAGTTGTTGCATGCCCGACATGCAGCTGTGCACCTCCTGAACTAGAGCCGGAAACCCGCTTCCCCCAGCGGATCCCTCCTCAGGTAAGGGGACCTCTTCAGCTGGCTGTCCTGCTGGGCTGGACATAATGGTGGCGTTGTAATGTTACGGGTGGATCCAGGTAGCAGCCCAAAAGCAGGAAACACACGCCACTGGACTTCGATCCAAGTGTCTTTAATAACACAAAATCACCACAAAGGGGAAAACCTAAGCTCCTGAAAATAAACTCGAAATACTACTGGCACACACGGTGTTCTTTAGACAGCATTTCAAACAACGCCACACAGAGGAGCAAAACCTTGTGGCTCATATAGGAAGGTAATTGTCTGATGGTAGTCAGCTGCGGCCCTCTGGAGAACACCACAGGGGGAGGGGCACCCAGGAGGAGCCGCATCTGACCTGTACAGGTGTACAAGAGAAAAAACAGGATTAGAAAGGGCAACCACAACACCCAGAGTAAACCCAACTACTACTCAAAAAGGACGGAACGTGACAGCTGCTTCACACTTCGCTGTGAACTGCGCCAATGAAAGCCGGAGATCACGTTCTGATGAAGCCAACAGCACCACATTATCTGCAAAAATCAGAGCCCTGATCCTTAGGTCACCAAAACGGATCCTGCCACCACCCCATACTCCCAGAGTACCCCCACAGGGCCCCCCGGGGGGTGCAGTCGAACGCCTTCTCCAGATCCACAAAACACATGTAGACATACATTATTTTTTCCTTAATTCAAAAATCAAAAGGGGTGTTTACCTTCTTCCAGCTTAGAAGAAAACAATAAATAATGACAACAACGTGTCGGATTTTATAAAAAACACAAACAGCTGCGTTTATAGTTTCAAAGTTGAAAGAACATTTTAAGGCTGTATTTTTTCACAGGGTTGAGTTGGTGGTCCTTCAGAAAAAGTGATTTTCCCTGTAATGTGACTCCTTCAGTACTATTTGTTTGTTGTTTTAGGAACCTAAAATTACTCCTCTGGTGTTGTAGGTGGAACCAGCTGGATGTAGCTATTGTTGCATTATCCATCATGGGCATCACACTGGAGGAACTAAAAATGAAAGCAGCGCTGCCAATAAACCCTACCATCATCAGAATCATGAGAGTACTCAGAATAGCAAGAGGTACACACACACACACACACTAGCCGGGATTTTTTCTTGTCATCCAGATTTGACTTTTTCTCTTTGAAGCTGATTTTTTGATCCCTTAAATAAATTTAAATGTAACAAGTAGAATTTTTGGTTTTCTACACACCTGCCTGTAAACGTGACTTTGGTTCTCTCTCCTGCAGTGCTAAAACTTCTGAAGATGGCGAAAGGAATGAGAGCTCTGCTGGATACCGTTATGCAGGCGCTGCCACAGGTACTCAAAAATGCCTTTCACCCTCAAAAACTTAGCATAAAAGTAAAGGAATTCTGATTGGCTGATTATTTCTTTGTGCTTTTCCAAGTAAGGGAACTCAAAGGGCTTTACAATACAACCATTCACACACACTTTGATGGTTATGAGGTACGCTGTAGCCACAGCTATCCTGGGGTTGCCAAACACAGGCACCACCAGCAGGCAGGGAGGGTGAAGTGTGCCCAAGTAATGACTGGCACGGGCAGAGCCTGGATTCAGATAGGCAACTCACCAATTAGGAAAACAAACGTGTTCATCTTAGCCACCCTTGCCCACAAATGACCCTCTACTTGGGGTGGGAGGTATGGCGATATGGAATTGTGAAGGATTTGAAAGTGTTGATTATCTGCCAAAGCAAAGAGACCATAGAATTGTCACATTCTCTCTAATAGAGAGAGAATTGTTTCTACCCGGACCGTTTTAGATGTGACACAGTCTGATCTCTTTAGTGCATATCACAAAATTAAAGCAAGCAATGCTAAATATGTCTTTAATTAGCAACAATCTGTCGTTTTTGTTTGTTAAAATAACCTGTAAAGAATTGGTGATTTACACAGAGAGCAGCTAAATTGCCAGCTGAGGCATAACGTTAGCCTTGCTAGCACATTTTGGCATCATGGAAGCTAATCATTTAACCTGGAACAGTAGCAAAAGGCTTTGCTCTGCAGGTTGGCCTATAGTCATGCAGGTCTACCATTGGCCTGAACAGTTTTAGGTCCAGCCAATCACAGCGCTCTATGATTGTAGAGAGATGTTTAGCGGGTTTAGCACCCTGCTGGAAAAAACAGCAGCTGGTTTACAGATGTGGACAAAATTGTTGATGCACCCTTTTGATCTATGAAAGAAAAACCCACAATGGTCACAGAAATAACTTGAATCTGACAAAAGTAATAATAAAGTCAGACATTGCGTCTCAGCCATGCTTCAATAAAATTATTTAAAAAAATTAACTCATTAAATCATTGTTTTGAAAATTAAACATTTAGATGACATTGTGTATGTAAATGCACACTAATATTTCTAAAGAAAATCAAGTGATTTGTGGTTAGGAAGCAACAGGATGCAGGTTTAAGCAGCTCTACTCACATGTCTTTATGGTGACCTTGAGTTTGGTGTTTACCTTTAAACTGCTAAGAGTTCAACCTAAAGGGAGACAATACATGTAAAGTGAGGTCAAACAGAAGTACAATGAAACAATGAGATAAATGCTAATCCTTCTTTTCTCCCGGAGCTTCAGACTAAAACAAATGTTTTTGTTTTCTAACTCGCGTTTTCCCTCCAGGTGGGAAATCTCGGCCTCCTCTTCATGCTGCTCTTCTTCATCTATGCTGCTCTGGGTGTGGAGCTCTTTGGCAAACTGGGTCAGTCACGCTTTTATTAGAAATTCAAAAAAAACACTCATCTCTCAATGGTCTACTTGCTTCAGCAATAAAAAGAGGCCCTGGAATTACCGCAGTCCTGACTTACAGATGATTTTTAATTGTTGAGGCCTCTTTAACACCATCTCTCTCCATTTTTCCACTCACTCACATCAGAGGCTTTTTGTTGTTGTTTGCAAAACTGTATCACTTTTGCATGATCGCGTATGTTTTTGCTTCCTCAATAAGCAGACTCATTTTCTCAGAGAGGATTAGTGAAGACATCTTGGGAAACAACTTTGTTTTCTGAGAAATGCCATTAGGGTTCCTGTGCTCTTGAAAAAGAGAAAATTACTCTAGCTTGTAGTCAGTAGATGTTACAGATTTCACCCCAAAATGCTATTAAGTATATTTTATCATTCCTTGATTGTGGTTGGTTATTTAGCAGAGGAGGGGTGCTGGTCAGTGTGGGCTGGTCTGGTGATAAATGAGACATCCATAAAAACAGAAATGGTTTTGCAGGTGGAGGAAACACACACACCCCACCCCCATTGTTTTTTACTGCCTCTCAGTAGTTTTCCATCTCACTAAGGTCAGTGTCACTACTGCTAGCATGAAGTGATACCTGGACCCTACAGATGTTCCCAACACAGTCTCAAGAGCATGCAGGAGATTCCTGGGGCCTCATTTATCAAACGTTCGTAGAAACATTCCTATATTCCCTTCTACGGATGAAATTTAGAATGTGTGTATGAACAGTCAATGTCCTGATTTATGAAACATGCGGTGGCCTCTCGTACGCACGTTCCTTCGCAATCGTCTGATGATAAATCCCACCTGTGCGCATATAGGAGCTCGTGCCTGGTTACCGTCATTTACATACAGAAACGCCCTGAATTAACCATATTTGGTCACACTACAACCTCAGGTCGGGAGGGGATTCCCTGGGTTCTTCCCGGAAAAAAAAAGACAAACTTTATTGACAGCGAGATCGAAACACTGGACACTTGACAACGCATGATCGGGGAGCAGAGGAGGTTCTGGAGGTTGTTTTATTTGTAAAATAGAATCTGAACTGGAATCGGATCAGGGCGCTGCGCTCACGGAAGAGCCGTTCCCTCCAGAGTGCACTCTGCTCTGCTAAATCCTCCAATAATAATAATAAGAATAAGAAACGATCTTTTATATAGCGAATCTCAAGCAAAATCACGATGCGATTGACAAGGACAAAATAATCAAATTAAAACAAAATAAATAAATGAATGCAAAATGATTTAAAACATAAACATGGTAAGAGTAAACATTGTGATTACAAAATAACATGAAATCAGCCGTTCTACAGTCAGATTCCCGTCGGTCATGGGTATTTTATCACCAATAATGTGACACAGCTGTTTATCCACCAAAATAATTATTTATTGGGTAAAATAATTAGTGGATGAGGAACACGCGTGGATCACTGAGACCTTCAGAATTGCTGTTCCCTCGTTCTGCCACTAGATGCTGTTCCTACGCATGGTCAGAGCTGTTCTTATATTTAGGAGCGTTTTCACGCACAAGTACAAATTGGTAAATACCACACAATGCGTAAAATTGTTCCAACGCATGAAATACGCACAGATCTGTACCTAAGTACGGTTGATAAATGAGGGCTCTGGAGATGATGGGATACATACACACTCAAAAAAGGCAACCAATCAGGAAGATGGGCCCTGATTGGAAGAAAGGAAACATCTGTGAAGATGATCACAGGATGCATCTTGGCAAATACAAACAGTAGCAGACAAACTAAAGCAGATGTCATGAATACAACACACATAAAAATTTACATCTAGGAAAATTTAAATGGGAAAAAAAATGCCCTAAAAACACAAAGATGGTTTGCAAACAAATTGGCACCTTACTGCCACCTTGTGGTAGTGTTGATAAAGATGATGATGAAATCTTTGTTTCAGATATATACAACCATAAAAAACAAATGTAAACTGGGAAAAATAGTAAATTAGAAATAATGATAACATAAAATAGATGAAATAACTTTCGTATTCAGTTTGAAAAGGAGTAGGAAGAAGCCAATGCTCATTAAAGGACACTAGTCAGTTTTGGCTTGTTTTTAGCACCCCCTAGTGTTCATTGACAAAACCAAAAGTAAAACTTATCTCCTCGCTGTGCGTTCGTCTTTTTAACACCTTAATCTAACTGCTGAAATGTCTCCTCAGCCTTCATTAGTGTCTACAGGAGCGGTTCATCACTAAATTAAACAAATCAGCTGTGTGACCGGCAACTGTGAAGTTGCAAGTGAAATATTCTGGCCACAGGGGGCGACAGGGTCTGAGTGACATTTCATTACCCCTGTAAAGGGTCATTTTAGCACATACTGGCTCAGGAAAATGATTTAAAAATATTAAAAAGTTGCAGTGTTCCTTTAAGCTCATCCAGTATACACATCACAATAAACGTACAATTGAGTTGTTCTCAATGTCACAACTAACCCGCATGCACCAAACCATGTTCACTACTACACCCAACAGTATGCTCGCTGTCTGTTGTTAAGTAGTGGGTAATAAAAAGGGACTGCCTTTTATCAGCACTAATTATTTAAACTCAAATATTTTAGTGACTCTGAATACTCTTGAAAATGTTGCCCATCTTTGGTTTAAATCTTGTGTTTGAGCTGCCGCAGACGTCTGTTTTCAGACAACTGAGCAGATATTGCGATGTATCAAGGGACAGCCGTGGTGTTTACATACCAATATTCAAAATGCAATTCTAATTTGAACTTTTTAGCATAGCAAAAACACAAGCTGTTTCATTTTGAGTCAAAAACTAAATCTAATTAATAATCTCTTTTGATCTACTCCCCAGTGACTCACCATCCTCTCCAGTATCCTCATGTCCCTCCACCGTGAGTCAGAGACAGGGAGGGGTTCTTTTATTGTCACAGGAATTGGTCATAAACGAAAACTTGACTTTAAATTAAATCGTCATAGGTCGTAAAGGTGTGAGTAGCATTTCTTTGTGACACACCAGAAAGAATTCCATTTTCCTGTTATATAAAGCAGCTTTACGCTTCTTAGCAGAAGTGTAGCATTGTTAAATTCTTCCCATCCTGGTAGCTGATCCAGAGATACAAGCTATATTATACTCAAAGGACAGTCTCAGTCTTCTGTAGCTGCCAGTTTTTGTGACCTGGGGCTCAAAGCAGCTAAAGATATGTTCTGGTTTTGATTTTGCTCACTGCCTCCTGAGAGCTTTTTATTTTTTTGTCAAAACTGACCAAAAGACCTTTTACTCAAAAACAATCCTCTTTTCTTCTGTCATGTCCAGAGGATGGAACACTTAGCAGCTCTCAGTTCAGATCAGATTTTCTATAAGGACCATTTGTAGTTAAAGTATTAAACAAAGACCAAAAACTAGTCAAAGAATTCCTTTGATGAGTTTGGCACCAGATGGTTTATGACTTAACGGTTAGTTAAATGAACTGTCCAAAAACCTTTACACTCACATTCTAGCTCAAATAGAACTGGAACCAGTTAGTAAAATCAAAACAGCTCACCGTAGCCAATTAGGAGAAGAATGAAACATCTTTTCTACTGGGAAATCCTTCCATTAGTCAGTTGGTTAAGAGCCCCTTTACTCTCCATTAAAGCTGCAATAGCAAAGCTGCAAAACAAGCTAGCTTAAACACGGTCACGGAACTCGCACCCCTCCCATTGGCTATCGTCTCTGGGTCATGTCTGCCACATACTGGAACCCGCGTTGCCAGAGGAAACGAGATAGCGCTAAACACCAGTCATTTCTAGGTCCAAACGTCTTTTGTTGTCCGTGACTTCAAATGGTGTTTTTCTTTTTGGGACTCTGGTAGTTTGTCCTAAAGTTGAAGTGGTAGCAGCCGGCTGTTTCTCCTTCTCTGATATTACTGAGTGGAGAACCTCTCACACCAGTGGTGTTCTGTTGCTAAATGGTCGAGTGCGTAATGAGTGAAGGACCCAGGGAAGTGCAGAAGTGTGGCGGTTCGGCCAGACCGGCAACCGGATGGTCCAATAGTTGCTTTTGTTGTTATTGGTGGAGGTTTTTAGATAAATGTGAGAAAACCACTTAATTATTTCTTTTTTATGTCCACACTATAATTATACTATGTTGGAACGTTGTTAAGAGGCATGAAGAACAATGTTTTAAGCTAGCTTGTTTTGCAAATTTGCTATTGTAGCTTTAAGAACCTGCAATGCTCTCCACGACGTACATGACCTATTAGAAAGTGACTAGATCTCTGCAACTTTTCTAAATACCTTTTGTGTTAATGCAAAAAGCTTCTACTGTCTTTGTACTTGCCAAATATATTTTACCACCTTTCCATCTGAGATGCTCACCCAGACCCAAAGGCTGGGTGAGCATTCCTACTGACCTTTGACGCTGTGTGGCCAAAAATACCCATTTATGCACATTTAAATATCTGCAGCCATTCCCTGTCATAAAAAATTGTTTATGTTCTCCGTTTGACCCGTTTTTATTTTTTGACAGCAGATTTTCTTTCCCCCCTCAAACCCAGCTGTGTAACTAATGTCTTAATACATTGTTCCTGTTGATTAGAGTGCAGTGACAGTAATCCGTGTGAGGGTCTGAGTCGTCACGCAACGTTTGAGAACTTTGGAATGGCTTTCCTCACGCTGTTTCGGGTGTCCACTGGAGACAACTGGAATGGGATTATGAAAGTATGAACACACACACGCACACACACACACACGTACTGAGAGAGACTCCCATGAATGATGTGTTGATTATATCAAACCACCGAGAGAGCAAATGACCTCTAAAACCAATTATGGAGGAATAAAGTAGCTTAGAGCAGAGCAATGTCAACATCATCACATCCCTTAGTGTTTGTTTTATTCAGGATGATGAAAGTGTAAAATACAAATGTTCTTCCATCAGACTGTAGTGAGAATAACATTGTTCATCATGTTGATTTTACAGGCTGTAAAAGGTTGGATATCCCAATTTCAATAAACAGATTTATGATTCATGACTGGTTAAAACAAGCATTTCCTTCTGTACCAATTAAAACAAATGTACACCCTTAAACCTTAGAATGTTCTTACAGAATACATCTCAAAATAAAAAGTAAGTTTGTTTTTTTGCATTCATAATTAATAAATTAACAGTTTTAAAAATATAATTTTTTTCCTTGAATTTTTTTCTATATCGAATCAGATACATTTTCTGTTTTTTCAAAAATCTGTGATGGAACTGATTCAAATTCAGGCTCA
Organism: Aphyosemion australe; assembly: GCA_006937985.1. Taxonomy (NCBI): domain Eukaryota; kingdom Metazoa; phylum Chordata; class Actinopteri; order Cyprinodontiformes; family Nothobranchiidae; genus Aphyosemion; species Aphyosemion australe. The sequence continues at coordinate 140,634 of SSNS01000130.1, read as the reverse complement.
AAATGTTTAATAAACGCAAATGCAGGACTGTAATGGGTCTTTACAGTTTGACATGTATTCATTAGAGCTGTCAAAGAAAAGCAAAAAAAACTCACTGTTTGGCCAAGAATAATGATGTCAGCTAGCATATAGGTCAGGCCTATTCAATTACTTTCTCTACTGGGCCAGATTTCTAAATCGCGGATCAGCTTAGGGCCGGATACCCAAATCTTTATTATGTATTTTACTGACAACATTTAAATATTAAATTTTAATATTTTGACTGATTACCTCCACCACTCCTACAAATACAACTAAAATAACAGCAATGCACGTCTTCTTATTGTTTTAATGATGGGCATCAATTCAACAGTTGCAGAGCTGGTAATACAAACATTTTTATGGTTTTTAACCTGCATTAACTCGATCGCAGCTACTAAATGAAAATTAACAATAATAGCATAGCAGCTATGCAAAATAAACATATGTGACAAGGTGGACAAAACAGGGCCCAGGTGGGACTCGAACCGCGGACTTCCAAGGTGGGAGACACGCACGCTAACCAGTCAGCCAAACGTATATACTTGTGACCCAGCAGCCCAGGTGCATGATCAATCGGGATCCGGTGACAGGATGCTCATTGTCACACATATTTTTCCATCCAAGCTGGATTAAAAGCGGATTTTAGATTTTTTTTTTTGGGGGGGGAAGCCTCCAGAAAACAAAAGAAGATGCAGCAACAGTGAGTTATGGGGTAAATTGTCATGTATGCGGTCCAATATAATGTGTTTACAGTTTATTTTTAGTTTATTTAGTCCTTTTTTTGTATTTTAGAGACTTTTTAACACGGACACATTTTTTTCCCTCATTCTCCACCTCTTCATGCACTCGCCACCTCTAAACCCACGTTTCCCGTCATTTCCGTCCACGAATAAAACGCTTGCTGCTCCTTTTCCCGTCTTCCAGCTAAACAGCTGAGCTGTCAGCTGGACATCCTTCCTTCTCATCCTCCTTTATACAAAAAACCACTAAACTACAGAGAAGTAACTATCTATCTGTCACAAATTGCTCCAGTATCTAAAGTTTTGCCGTCAATGTCTGTCTCAGTGTTTTCTCCGCTCCGTGACAGCGCCTCAGCGCACCTTTTGACACCTGCTGTCAGATCACGCAGCAGCCATCCTCTCCCTCAGCAACAAAACGCTACTGAACCCATTCTTAGTTTAATTATTTTAGTATAACTCTGGTTTTATTTGGTCTGTTAACAAAAATAAAACGGGTGTGTAGTCTATAATCCGCATTTTAAGCATAAATTGAAACCAGAGTCTTGCTGCTGCGGCGTCCCAAAGGTGTGTTTTTATTGGTCAACTGCAGACATAGACATGAGTACGTAGATGGGCAGCTCCAATAGGCAGCACCAGTCCACGGGGTGTCTACATATATATGTCTGTGATTGCTAAAATGGTGTTGCGTTCAAGTGCAATATCAGTGTGGGAATTTTGAAACTCGCACGCAAAAACTGTTTTTAACTGGGTTTTTTCTGTTGGTGGTTGGGGGATAGGGCCAGGCGGGCCACCTGGTGAGGGCCCGCGGGCCGGAAGTGGCCCGCGGGCCGCCATTTGAATAGCCCTGATATAGGTCATGTATTGTTCTACCTGTTTAATGTGAGTCTGATGTCATTTAAATATTTTTGGTTAATATAGTTTTATTAGTAAATTAAATGAAGAATAAATCAACATGAAGATTGAGTCCCAGCTGGCTTTTCTGTGAGAAAGGCAGAAGTGGGCAGGGAGCAGGCCACCGGGAAATATCCCGGTGCACCTCACCCTTATCCCGGGCATTCGTGGGTTTTCCCCAGGTACTCCGGCTTTTTCCTACAAACTAAAATTATATCTCCTACTTTAATTGGCGACTCTAAATTTTCCCTAGGTGTGAGTCTGTGAATGGTTCTTTTTCTTTGTCCTCTCACCCGATAACCGCTGAAATTAAGCACCAGTACCCCGTGATCCTACGGAGGAGAATCTGTTTCGAGAATGAGTGAGCTCTGACCAATCAGAACCCTGAATATCGTGACAACTAAAGGTGTTCTGGGATGCCTGGTACCAAGGTTTTTTGAGACATACCCTACCACTTTATTTATAGAGCGCTTTTAACACGGCATTACAACCGACCAAAGCGCTGCACATAATAAAAGAACTAGGGGTGGGACCCGATTAAAAAAATTTATGAATTAGAGGCTTTGTAATTAATTAATCTTGATTAATCGCATTTTAATCGTTCAAGAAAATTTGCCCGAAAGCAATTTTTTAAAATTAAAAATAATGAGACAGAGAATCCAACAACAGTCATTGATATTGTTATTGTAATTTTTAATCTTTTCATTGTTAAAAAAAATGCTTTTAAATTGTTTTCAGTTCAAAACAGGAGAAAAAAAATATATGTAAATCACTGACAAAAATAGGACAGACCTAAAAGTACAATACTATTTTAAGTACATTTTGATAATGGTATTGTCTTTATAATAATAATAATAATAATGATAATAATAATAATAATAATAATAATAATAATAATAATAATAATAATAATGGGTTGATAGAATGTGTGTGCACTTTGATTTGATTTAGCATCATTAGAGACAGAAATGAAGGCAAAAACACATAAAGAGGGATTTCTGATCACTCATTTGATTGTAGTTTTAGTTGTGTTTGGAACACATAAAAAAGGTGTACATGGTCTTGTAGCCATATTGATATTTAGGGAATGTATTTTGCTGCTAAACTTCAACATCCCTCAATTGGGGGACCCGCTGGCTTAAAGGGTTAAATGCGTTAATTTTTTAACGCGTTATTTTTTTTCTAATTAATTAATCATAATTAACGCGTTAAATTCCCACCCCTAAAAAGAACACAAGCTAGAATAGTCATGTATGTCATAAAAACAACTAAAAAGAACAAACGAAATAAAACCAATAAAACAAGGTAAAACCACAATATAAAAATACACAGATTTAAAAAATTCTAAAATTTTCTTGGTGTTCAGAAATATTCAGGCCATTGTAGATCAATGTTGCTACTGTCTCACCTACTTTTGTTTCTTTTTCTTTCTCTATCCTGTTCTGTTTCTGAAGGACACCTTACGGGAGTGCCACCCAACGGACCACCACTGTTTCTCATACTTGCCTTGGATATCGCCCATTTATTTTGTCACCTTTGTGCTCATGGCCCAGTTCGTCCTGGTCAATGTTGTGGTGGCTGTTTTGATGAAACATCTGGAGGAGAGCAACAAGGTACGAAGAGAAATGCAGACATTATTGATCAAATACTCTCTGTACTGTGAGTGGTTAGATTCCCACACGTCTCTCTCTCTTGAGTTGTTTTAGTTTGCAGTCTTTAAAGTAGACATTGACCTGATTTCACAGGAGGCCAAGGAGGATGCAGAGATGGATGCAGAGATTGCCTTGGAAATGGAAGAAGAGAGGCAACGCAGACAAAGCACAACTTCCAACAGTAGCTCGATGGGAGGGACTTACATTGGGCCGTGCCCAAATTCACCTGAACAGGTGAGACCCCTGAATGGACCACAGAAATGTTATCAAATGCTAGCTCTAAACTACCACACCATACTGTTGGTATTTTTGATCATTTTCTGAAAGGCGTTGTTAGATGTCCTTCAGGTTCTCCTGAAGTATTTTCTTAATTCTACAAATTTGCCAGTGACATTTGTGACAAAAATGCATCAGCAAAGGAAATCTGAAAGGGAACAAATACTTTTTCCACAACACTGTAATGGTTCTCAGACATTTGAGAGCAATGATCTAACTGGATTTAATCCAGTTTTACAGCCTGTAGTTTATCTGTGCCACATGAGCTTAATGGTGTCTGGCTCCCTCTGCAGGAGGAAGAGGAGCAGCACAACGACCAGGACCTGAAGATGTCCGTGTCTAGGATGCACTCCCTGCCAAATGACAGTTACATGTTTCAGCCTGTACGGCCCGCCAGCGCCCCCTACCCTCTGAAGGAAGTAGACACCACCTCTCAGCATCAGCACTCAGGTAACGTCAAACAGCAACCTTCCTAAAGATTATGTTTTTCCCAGTGTGCTCACGTGTCACAGACATATGAACCAATCAGAATACTGGTTACTAAACTATATACAGTATTTTTCCCTATGATTTATGAATCTAAACACAAAAATAAAAATTTGACTAATACATTTCACCTCATTATTAGGTATATTTGTACAAATGCAGTGTTTTACTCCGTGATTTTGATGCATTTATAGTTTTGCTCTTATCTTTTATATTAATAATGCAAACTCACATTTTTAAATTAAAGACATGCAGAGAAATAAGGAGCTGCAAATATACATTAGCTGAACCAGAATAGAAACCTTTACAGGATTAATTCATTAAAAGGGTCTGGAGGAGATATTTTCTGCCATCATCTTGTTTGAAGTGCCTGTTTACATAATGATGGTAAACAATAAATTAAATGTTCAAATCCCCTCTGAAATATTCAATATGGAAAAACCTAATCCAATCACTGTGAATCATTGTATGTTTGTTTTTCTTTCCAAAATGTAGCTTGCTTGATTGGCTTTTTCCAGGATCGTACATTCCACCAGCCCACAGAGATGCTGGGTAGACAGATTCTTTTTTGGGATAAAGATATCAAATCTTGCATCGGCCTTCTCGGGTTGTGAATGCAATTAGATACTCTAACAGTTACATGGTCAATAAATGTCCTACTAGGATTCAGAACCAATATTACTGATGATTATGATGCAACATAATAAAAATATCTACAGGGTTGGGATGTGGATGCGAAACTGAAATTCCAGGCTACTACCATAAAGTTAGATTTTTAAACATTAAAGAGCAAGTTCACTGAGGAACCATTTTTACTTGTTATTTTTGAAATACAGTCAGTCACTCTAACCCCGGCTTTCCACATGACGTGAAAGTGGCGTGCAACGTAATAGCGTTGTTTTACCCGCGAGCTCATTCCCAACCGGGAGCGATTCTGACGCAAAACGGGAGCGAAAGCGTTCCACACAGCTGATCCCGCAAGGTCACAAAATCACGGGAGAATTGCAACACCACGCATGATTTTAGAAGTTCACACTATGACAAGCAAGGAGAAAGACAGCTGCATGTAGCCAAAAAGGTCTGTGGTTTATTTTCTGTTCTGTTTACGTCGGCTACGGGGTTTCCCAGGAAATGACGTACTGCACGTGCCTTTTATTTTGGAAGTGTTTGACTTCCTGTCTGTCCTGATCTAAACTGCGGAGTTTGACATGTTTCAGAAGCGTAGCACGTAAAAAATAGACGCAAGATGTAACGATAGCATCCCGTCGCTTCTGGGACGTGTCCAAAACGTTACACATAGCTGCCGATGGAAAGGACCCTGTCCACAATAATGCGGCTAAGTGCTGCGTAGCACGTTTTGCGCCGATTTCACGTCCTGTGGAAAGCCGGGGTCATTTTCACATGCAGGCTATTTCCTGCATTAGCCGTCAAAAGACAGTAGATGGGGAAACACTTGGATTAGAAAAGCAACATTAGCACGTCACACTGCAATTTAGCATTCATGGACTCACCCACCTTGGCTCGCTACTGAGGAAGGCTGTTGTTGATTTAGTGTCCAGGAAACATCAGAGAACATCTTAGCTAGTAGTAGCTAACAGTTAGCATTAGCAACTTCGCAATATGGCAAAACTCCTCCAGGCTTGTGTTATTTGTGGAGATAAAACATCAACATTGCAGCGCAAACAGTCAGTGGTAGAGTCGTGTTGCTGTTAGCCAATCAGAGGCAAGATGTCCAAATATCAGGAAATAAGACTCTAAATTCTGACATCTGAAGCTCACCTCTTCTCTGGCTCGCTTCTACTTCCTGAAACACCCCAGCATTTTTCCCCACAGAGATCAACTCCCCAAGTATTCATTTATACTAGAGACTATAGCAAATGTGTTGAAAAAATGAGTGAACTTGGTCTTGAAGTTATTCATTACAACTAAACATATATCTGTATTGGAACGAACAGAATCAAGGCATGAACTACATAAATCAACAGAATTCAAAATCGATTTTTATTTTATCTAGTCAGAAAAATATCCCGTTTACATACATGGAGGGGGCGGGGCTTAAAGCATACTATAGCTAGCCACTGGGGGCGGTTTTGTTTCTTTTGACTTAATTTTCCATGTTGCGTTCCTGTATCTGGTTGTATTACACCTTTATGATCTTGGCAGCAACAAACATGGAAACCTCACACCCTCTTTAGTCTGAGAATACTTTGTATGGAAATAGAATTTTTTCTTCTACTTTGTTAATCCATAAAGAATGTCACTTAATTTTTTTCACTTTTTTCCTGTATACAATTAAAATAGAAGAAAAAAGGAAAACTAACAGAAGCTGTTTTATCCATAGTCAGAGTCTAAAGGCATGTTGTGGCCCTGCTGTGGACAGACCAAACTCTGTCCAAAGGTACTGACTACAGCCGATGAGCTGATCCACGTGGATCTCTGCAACCTTCACACAGGCTCATCTGTGAAATAGCTGAAAACTAAAGGAGAATTAATTTCATAGACAAGCTGCAAAGTCACTAAACAGGAAATGTGCCAATTACAGGAGCTGTGAGCTTCTTGCTTTTCAACATAAAGTGACTTTACAGCTTGGGCTTAAATGAACTCAAACTCAAAGCTACTCTGACATCTGAACTCACAGGTTTATTGGACCTGTTGGTACAGAATGCCTCAGACTCTGGTTACATAGTAACTATGATCAAAGTATTGGAGTTCTGTGTGCTTGATATTATCAAATGAAATTCTTACTACTAACCAGAATCTAAAGCATACAATAACATATTAAGGTCATTGTGGATAGAAAAAGCAGACAGAGCTGGAGGAGGGGTAACAGTTTCAAATTAAGATTTTTATTAACAAAAACTTAAAGTCCTGCACCTGGTCAGGTCTTCTACTGTAAATTGGTCCTAGGCGAAGGGCTAGACACTAGCGAGACTTTCATGAATGTAAAAGATGAGAGTTGGAGTACTCTGCTCAGAGGGGTTCTGCCCTGGGGCCGGGCCTGGGGGACCCCCATGGGGCTTAGCCAGAACCAGATATGTAGGTCCATCCACCTGTGGGCCCACCACCTGCTGGGGGAACATAGAGTTTGGGCATCATGGACTGGGTTGCAGACCAGCTAGATATAGTTAGACTCACCTCATCACAAACAATTGGCTCTGGAACCAAGTCTTTGGGATGGGTTGGACTTTCTGTTACTCTGGGTGAGAGGCAGAGGGCTGGGGTGGGTTTCTTGTTAGCCCCCAGACTCTCTGCCTGTATGTTAGGGCTTACGCCAGGGGACGAAAGGACAACTTCCCTGTGCCTTTGGGTCAGGGACCAGGTCCTGACTGTTGTTTGTGCTAATGCACCAGATAAAAATTCAGGGTACCCTAACCTTTTGGAGGCAGTGGGACAAGATGGTGTTCCAACCTAGGACTGGATAGTCTCGCTGAGGGACTTCAGTGCTATTAGGTGCGTTTCCTTTATTGGAACTTCGGGGTAAATTTACAGGAAGTTCCCGACGTGCGCTTGTCTCCACTTGACCGGGCCGGCCGTATGGCCGTTTTCCAGAACCTTCTGAGTACCTGATCAGGGGTAGGTACTCGGAACAGCCCGATAAAAGGCCCGGTGAAGACGCTGGGTAGGAACGCTGCTGATTGGTTGTAACTCAGTCGGAAATGATGTCAACTCAGGAGGAAATAGGAAATGCATAAATGTGGCGGGAACCGTTATTTAGGAAAACACGAGTTGTTAGAGAGACGAGTGATGAAAGCCATCGCTGCATATAACATAGCAAACATAAACGTGCCGACTATTGTTGCTTCCTCCTTGTGTTGATCTTTGTTTACTGCTTTTTGCACGTTTTGCGCTGATCAATGACGTAACTCACTGCGCAGCGGTCACGATGTGCTGATGTTTCATCAAATATATATGGAGACAGGACAGCTTAAAAGGACTGTGGCTTCAGATCTCCTGGTCAATTTCACGCTCACAGATTTACCCTGAAGTTTCGATAAAGGAAACGCACCTAATGTTGGCAATGCTGTATGTTTGGGAGGAGAGGCCTGCCTGACCAGAACCTTATTGGACTTCTAGTCACACTTTGGTCATTAAAAACACCATGTTTGAAGAAAAGGATACACAGGGTACCAGGGCAGCCTAGGCCGTAGGTCAGTGATTGACCAGTGGCTGTGTGTTTCGGACATTCAGGTGTCAACTGATCCCCACCTAGAAATAATGATACAGTCATAGACTCAAAGGCTCTTGTGTGTAAATGGTTTCATGTGTGGATATCTGGAATGAAACAAAAACATGCAGGCGACGTATGACATTTATCTCTGTACCCCTTACTCCAGCTCAGTTTTTTTATTTACAGTGACTCTAATATGTCTTTGTAAATGCAATACCTTAAACTAATCCTATACTCTGCTTCTAATCATTCCTGCTCTGATTAGCATCAAGTGCTAACAAGTTTCATTAAAAAAAAAAACACTTTATTTTGATAGGCTCAACACACTGTCCTATTAAATATAATTGAATATATATCTTGCAGTTTGTCCTGCAAGGTTTTCCTCTTTAATTCCAAATGTTCTATCAGAATAAAGTGTTATTAAAATGTTTGAGTAGGGGAGTAGATATGCCTAATTATGCATGTTTAAAATGCATGTGTGTATGAAGGCATACGTGTGATTTGAACTATCGTGATGAACTCTTGAAACCATTTGTCCTACAGTCTCAGTGATGTCGGTCCAGTCCCAGCCCTGCGAGAGCCGCACTCTGCTGCAGGTTCCGGACATTTCCCCTCTTCATCCTCAGTCAACTCCAACCCTCACTCTTCCTCGCATTGCTCCACCAACACCCGGACTCTCACCACGGGCCCTGCACCGACAGGTGAGAAGACCCGCGTCCAACTGAAGCTCACATACATGGACTTAGATACGTGTTAGCAACGTATCCAAGAGTCCACCTCTATTATGGTTTGGCATCATATCAGTGCCGTTGGTATAGATGAGGTAAACACCTGTGATAGCCAGTGGTGCGTATTGGCAAGAATCTGGCGATACGATATAAATCATAATACAGACCAGCTGATACGATATGCTTGTGAAACTAAAAGACAGATGATATTAGCAATTTAAGACCGAATTCAGTTGGAAATGTCAGGCCAGTTGCTTCCAAGACACATCCAGTGTTATCACAGGATCTCGTTGTTTCGTCAGAATGAAGGTGGTAAATACTGCTGCCACCTAGCGTTTGGAGTTTAAGTTGCATCATTGCATCATGCAAAAGAAATACAGTAACCGTAAGCTCTCAATAAAAAAAATCTATTCACTGCTTTTAAATATTGATTCAGTATCATAAGACAAAATATCATGACATTTCAATATATTGATATTTTCTTACATAGCAGAGCTGCAGTGATTAAAGCAACATACGTTGCCTTTAAGAGAAATACCACCCACTTTATTAGGTACACCCTGCTAGTACTGGTTTGGACCTCCTTTTGGGTTCAAAACCATCTTTTATCATCCTGTCATAGATTCAAAAAGGTTTTGGAAACATTCCTCAGAGGTTTTGGTTTTTACTGACATGACATCGTCACACAGTTATTGTGGACTCTCCTGTTCCACCACATTCCAAAGGTTCAGGACTGGACTGAGATCTGGTGACTGTGGAGGCCGTTGGAGTCCAGTGAACTCATGGTCAGGTTCTAGAAACCAGTTAGAGATGATCTGAGCTTTGTTACATGGTACATCAGAAATTCACCCTGCCAGTCTAGTCGATGAGGCAGAGACGCTGTTCTGCAGACCTTGGTAGGAACCAGTGGTTATGTGAGCTGCTGTTGTCCTATCATCTAGAACCAGTCTGACCAGTCTCCTCTGACTTCAACAAGACATTTTCATCTACAGAGCTGCTGCTCACTGAATATTTTCTCTTCTTTGGACAGTTTTCTATGAGCCATATAGATGGTTTTGGGCAAATATCCCAGTAGATCACCTTGTCTGGTACCAACAGTGAGTAGATTTCCCATGGACATCTGTATTTTTAACAAGAGTTAAACCCAAACTGGACCCACCCACCTGGAACTGTTAATAAAAGGCAATCAGTGGAAACTTTTTAACTGCAAACTACTCCATGCACCATGCACACGTTCATACATTAAAGGAAAAGTTCGCTTTTTTAGACATTAAGTTTTATGTGTTCCTTCACCCACCCAGTGCTCTGTAAACTTTGACCCATTTCACACACACACCCCTGCCCAGAGATTTTCAGGGGAGAAGTGATTCATAAACGTAGTTCTGGCTAGTTTCGGGGGCGCTTTATCTGCGCCGTTTAGCCTCACAAAAGGATTAGCCTCTGAAAGCATGGCTAATTTACATCTCACAAACAAAGAGAAAAAATTTACAACGTCACATTACAGCGGGACTAGTTTTTGTCATTCGTATCCCTGCGCCGGTCCCCGCGGATATTAAACAGCGCTTTGTATGTCAGCTGTTTCACTGCCGAATGCCGAAAACATGTCAGACTCCGTCTCATCTGATGACGAATTTCATTTTAACACTATATCAGATGAAGAAGAAACTTATTTTACTACTAGGATATCTTTATGAGCCAGAGTACACGGATGAAGAACTGCATTTGCTACACAAAACACACACATCAACACAGATTGTTGACAAAGCTACTGCAGTCTATGATCAACCATCGGTGTAAAGATGATTGCATAAATAATGCGCTAAAATGCGAAGATGATTGCATGAATACAGCAGACATAGCGGAATAAATAATTTTTTAAAAACAAAACTTACCCAGATTTCTGGTACGGCCGAACTCTTCAAAAACAGTCTTTCACTTTTCCCGAACTTTTTCCTGATGTAATCATCCTCTTTGAAGTGTGCACTGCACAAACGAAAGGTTTTGACTCGTTCCAGCCGAGTATCCTTGGAGTAGCCGATTGCTAAAAGCCACTGATGCCTTAGAGAAACGTCCTTAGCAGGAAAAGTGTCAAACCGAAAAGGTGATCCTGTAACATCCTTATTGTTACAACCCGGGAACCTGCAGGTATGCACCATGGCTCGATATATTTAAGAAAAACTACTTTTAAGTGAATTTAGAAGTTGTTGTTTCACTCATACAGCTAGGATTAGCAGCCAGACACGAGCCCGTTCTATAGCTGCGGTGACCGGCGCAGGGATACGAATGACAAAAACTAGTCCCGCTGTAATGTGACGTTGTAAATTTTTTCTCTTTGTTTGTGAGATGCAAATTAGCCATGCTTTCAGAGGCTAATCCTTTTGTGAGGCTAAACGGTGCAGATAAAGCACCCCCGAAACTAGCCAGAACTACGTTTCTGAATCACTTCTCCCCTGAAAATCTTTGAGCAGGGGGGTGTGTGTGAAATGGGTCAAAGTTTACAGAGCACTGGGTGGGTGAAGGAACACATAAAACTTAATGTCTAAAAAAGCGAACTTTTCCTTTAACATGTGTTTGTTAAGAACAATGAGACCAGAGTGTTGAGTCATGTCTTGGGAGGTAATCTCAACTTTACTAAATGATAAAATGACTGACCGTTGGTCCTTCTGTGTTGCAGGTTGCAGTTAAACTGGACTCTGTGGAGTCTCAGGGTGTTGAGCTACAAGGGAGGTCCAAATCTACTCAACTACCCTCCCGGTCCCCGTCCCTGTCACCTGTCCCTCCTTCCTCCTCTCCCTCAGCCCTCTCCTTCCTATCCTGCTCCCCTTCATCTTCCCCCTTTCTACCATCCCCTTCTTCCCCCTCTCCTCTGTCTCTACCATCTCCTCCACCATTCCTCCTCCCTCCTCCTCCTCCTTCCCCTCGTCTCCCATCTCGTTCTGGGAGCCTTCGTAGACCCAGGGTACCATCTGCCGTCTCCCTCTCCGACCCGGCTGACCAAGAGGTGTATAACATCACCAGCTCGGCTCGCTGCAGGTGGAAGGATGAGGAAGGGGGTGAGCAGGAGAGCAGACGGAAGGCCGGTCGCAGTCACTCCCTGTCCCCCTACACCCTTCCGTGCTCGCTCAGCTTAACCTTCAGCTCCTCGTCTCCTCCGACTCTACCTCCTTCCTCAGCAAAGAGCACACACAGTCTACTCGAGGAAGGTCTGAAGGACGTCAGGAAAGGCTTCAGTGTGGACAACCACGGCTTCCTGGAAAAGCCACCGTCGGGACCTGCAGGTTACTGTGACGATCAGCGGCGCCACTCCATTGAAGTCTGCCTTCCTCAGGCCCTCAGCCACCACGTATCACCGGAGAACGTGAAGACGTTTCCTGTGAGGGTGCAGTCGGTCGGTAGCAGCCACAGGAAGAAGAAGACCAGCCCTCCCTGCATATCCATCCACCCACCATCAGAAAGGGAGCACCCCCGACTCCCATCACCTCCAAAACTGGCCGACTGCAACACGATGCTGAGACGCAGGACGCCTTCCAGCGACCTGATGCCCCAGTCAAAAGATGCGCCGGTGGATATCTGTACGCAGGTGCAAACGCCGCTGACACCAATCCACGTACCACTTCAGTCGATTTCCCCGACCCACACCCTGACACCCACTCCGACACACACTCTGCCTCTTGCATCCGCTCCCTCAAACATCCCCATTAGTCCAAACGTCTTCATTCAGCCGCATGCGCCACTCCTACCCACCGTCATGCACTTCTCACAAACACACCCTGTAAGTTCTGCTGCGAGGCACACCCCGCTTGCAGGAGACTGCATCCCCCTCCCTCGATTTACCTTTGAGCAACCACAATCCAGGTACGTGAGCGGCATATCGGCGAGCCTCTCAGACCCAGACCCGGCCACATGCTCTTCTCCTTTCGACAACCGACTGGGAAGCAGCGCAGAATTCAGCGCGAAGAATCGGAGGACCGCTCAGTAAACACACGGTGTTGCGGTCTGGGGGTGAAAAAGCTGCAGAGTTGAATCTCGGCGGACCTCAGCAGAGGTTTTAGGAGAAGGAATGAAATATAGAAGTTGGCTGTGCAAACTTTTTTTTTTGTTTGTTTGTTTTTGTTTTGATAAATAATAAAAAATATATATATTGATCACTTTTTCCAGCTGGAACAGACTCTTCCTCCAACGACTGACAATGGATCGATTTTTTTTTTGTGGTTTTTTTATTCTTGCTTGAAAAACAAGATCCATGAACTAATCTCAGTGTGTTAGCGGCTGATCCTCCTCAAACACACACCGGGACTGAAGCCACTTTACTCCGTAGCCAAAGTTTTTTTCACACACTGTCCTCACTCACGCGAGCCAATCAGGAAGCAGCGTCTGGCTGATCGCCGCCGACCCTTTATTTTTCGGGGAGCAAAGCGGTTTGTGAAATGCGAGCGTGAGCGGTGGTTTTGTGGGATATGCAACTTCAGGTTTTTCCACAGAGTTTCTGCTTGCCCCCCCTTCCTCTTGCTCCTCGATCACATTGATCCGAGCTGAAGTGTGAATGAGTGCGTGTGTTTTCATACGTGAGGGGAGCAGGACAGAGCTGTGTTGTTAGTTTTTTCTTTGTCAAATGTAAATAAAAGGAAACAAAATAATGTATTTGGTGAGATTTAAAAATAGCTCTATCCATATGCACATATTTTTATAGAGGTCTAAAATGTTTTTGCACACAGACTTAAACTTCAAGTTGCTTGTTTTTTTTCCCTCCGTTGTCTCCTTGTGAATGTATGTATCTTCAAAAAAAATCTGAGTGGTGAAAAAAAAACTTTTTAAACTGCAAAGTCAAGGAGAGGGATTTTATTTTTCTATTTTGAAAAAAGAGTCAGAGGAAAACAGGCGAGTCGTGTGTTTCTGTAGTTTTGTCTCAGACTTTGTATCCTTTGTCTAAACCACATAACATGGGCTCAGTGCTGCAGGTCAGATTCCCTCTAGGTGGAATTTCACATGATGAGAACAATTCAATTAAAGGGATGTTTGTTTTTGAAGTTTTCTTCTGAGTAGAAATAATTACTACCTGTGGTTGATTGCTGGTTCTTCTGTCCTGATGAACGCCAAACACCAACGTGTATTCCTGCCAATTTAACACAGCTCTGATTTTAAAAACTTCTCAGTTCATGAGATTATTTTATAAACCTTTAAAATGCTGTTAATTGTGCATTATATGGTTGTTTCAGCAGCAGTGTTAAATTCCTGCTGGAATTGACCAAAGGATCCACCAAACATTCTCTAGTTGCTGCTCATTATTATGCTACCATAGGATGGATGGGCATTTCAAGTCATTTATGGATATTTCATTATACTCTCAATATTTAACTCTGCCAAGCAAAAAGGCTCGTACAGACTTTACACTGTGTCCAGTGTTAATTATTATGTCAGTGTAACAAACAAACTGCAAGAAACGACAGAGCGGAACTAACCTACTGTAACACATTTCTTATTTAGGTTATTTCATTCATGATATTAATGTAGTTTAAGCTAAATTTTTGCTAGTTTCATGTTTTAGCCTGAAAACTCACCGTGTACTTAAAGTAGCTCTCCGGAGTATTTCTTTTATCTGATGCCACCATCTAGTGGCTGACAAGCGTATCACACCAATAGTCGGGTCGACTCTGTAATTTAAGATGGCGACTGCACGTTTCTTGTTTATGAATGTGCTTCTGTCGCTGACAAACAGAGCTAAAACATCAACGCTGCATCAGCCGAGGTGCTTCCTTAAATTTGAAGCATGTAAGAGGTAGTCTAACGCTATTGGTTAGTTCTAGTCGCCGCTCAATTTCCTATTGCACGGATTTTACGAGGCAGGAGGCGGGCTTAGCAAAAAAAAAAAAGACGTATCGCTTACATAATTTCACACTACATGATAAGACAATCACTTTTACAGATTTCTAAAAAATCATACATAATTCCTGAAAGGGAAAAACTCCGGATTGCTGCTTGAAATTAGGAACAAAGACTTGTCAGTAAAGTTCACTTACTGTATGCTCTACTAATAAAAGAACCGTTGGATGGAACCAAGGAGCAAACTCCAACTGCCGAAAGTGAAGCCAACACGGAAGTCACAATAATTGCAGTTCCCCCCTCATCCACTAGGGGCTGACTTCAGAAAGGAGCAAGTTCCCATTGACTCCCATGTTAAAAATGCCAAATTCAAAGCAGAAATACATGTTTACAGCCTGGTGTCAAGTTGGTGTTAAGGTCCATTTCTATGCAGATGACTGCCAGATTTATTATCCTCTCTTGGGGGGCAGGTGGCTCTGTGTCTTCCCTAGTGGACTGTTTAAAGGAAGTTAAGTCCTTTAATCATATTACCCCTTTGCTAGTGTCTCTGCACTGGCTCCCGGTGTATTATCGGGCGAGATTTCAGATTCTGTACTATGTCTATAGGGCTCTCCAGGGCAGTGCTCTGCCATATTCGGCTGCATTATTACAGAGGCGTGTCCCCTCCTGGGCCCTTCGCTCTGCTAGGCGGGAGTTCCTGGAAGTCCCGCGCTCTACGCTGAGATCGAGGGGGGACTGGCCCTTCTGAGTTATGGCACCAACCCTTTGGAACAAGCTCACTCTGGCAGTAAAGCAGGCTCCATCTCTTCAAGTGTTGAAGTCTCGTTTGAAAACCCATTTTTACTTGTTAGCTTTCCCTCAACGTGATCGTTGACACTGGCTTTTTTAAATTGGCTTTTATTTTGCGTTGATTTTAATGCTCTTACTTGTCTTTATCTGTTGTTCTTATGCTATATTTATCCTTTTAATTATGACGTCCTCCTACGTTTTTATATAGTGTTCAGCACCTTGGACTTCCGTTAAGGTTGTGAAGGTGCTCTACAAAGAAAATGTGCGATGTGATTGAAGTTTACCGTCGTGACAGCTCTGAGGGGGATGGATTTTTTGTAACTCATCCATTTGGATGTAATTAAAGCTTAAAATTATGAAATACTAGAGTCATGTCCTTTAGATTGACAGGTGTCAGATGAGCCATCAGCGCTAGCGGCTAGTCACCTTGCTTGCCCCAGGGAAGGCCTCAGCGTCGACCCCATGTTAAAAGTGTTAAGGCAGAGCAGCAGAGTCACTTAACCGCAGTTTTCTGGCTAAAAGCGCCCGCCAACCTCTGTTAGCTTCGGTCAGCTCAGTTAGCTAGTGGCTACGTTGGCTCAGAGTGTTTTCCATCTTATATATACACTCAGTGGATAGACCAGAATTTTTGGGAACGACAGTGTTCAGCTTTGCTTTGCTGCTAGTCATGGACATTTGTGCTCATTCATTTTCACCAGATGAATGTCAGATGAATCAGAGGGGGGTACATGAATTTGGTCAGAAAAGGCATAGCTCAACAACGGCCATGGATGGAATGCAAGAAGACATCAAAATGGGTACTATTTTAAGACAGCAGCAATACACTTTGGCCTTGGCTACACTTGGACAACACGCTAGCTTATCAGTCTAGTTGGATGTAAACTCAAAGTCGGCTCAGGTACTAGGATTTTTTTAATTAGCTTTTACAGAGACACACAAAAAAATAGCCCAAATGTCCCTTTAAATATTTGAAAGCATCCACATCAACACCACACCGCTAATCTGCAAACGTGTGAACAAAAAAACAGACATCCCTGGATTTAAAAGCTGTACTTTGCTGTGTTTTTGTGATTACTATGGGTGGGGTGGATGTGGTAGCACCATCGAAATCTGAATATGAGGATCTTGATGCAGCATCACTGAGCCTACTGTTCTTTAGCTCTGACTCCTGTGTTTCTGTACATCTAAAGACAACCAAACTAACTTTTTAAATACGTGTAGCCAGAGTGCAATAATAATAATATATACTTGTAGAAATGATAGTAAAATCCACACAACATCAAACAGCCACATTCTTGTATTCATACATACTGTAGAACTGCTATAAATAATATAAAACCTTTTTTTTTATATGACGCTTGAACATATTTCTATTTCTAGAGGTCATGCTACTACTGTAGGTACTCGCACCATAATGTGATGGGGTGGGCATGGCTATGTGGGGGTCAGATTTCCCTAAAAGCTCAGGCTCGCCTGCTGATGGTGTTACTGTGTAAACAGAAGAGTGACGAACATCTCTACTGACGACTCAATAAGCCATTCCACATTTGTTCCTTCATCTTCTCATTTCACGTTTTGATGCATTTGTTTCCGTTTCCACTGACTGCTGTCAAAACTATCCAACTCTTGGTGTGAATGACAGAATAACCAGTATTTTCTTTGAGGGGCTGAATGTTTTCTTATCAAGCCATATTTCTATTCTGACTCAGCACAAAATATCCTTTATTCTTTTCGTGCACAGTCTAGGGTTTGGCACACCGGCACAAGAAAGTAAACGCTTGGAAGTGTTTTAGTGTGGATTTCGTAAAAGAGCTGGCTGGGACAGCATTGTTTTCTTTTCTTTTGATTTGACGCGATTATTGTGAGCATGAAACATGCACAAGTATTGAGCAACCCAGTGAATAAAAACCAAAGTGCTTTGATGCTGTCCAAAGTCACTTGAATACTTATGATGTTACCAACCCAACCAACACTAAATACTTGTGGGGTCATTATAAGTTGATAAGACATTAAATAATATCAGAGTTGTTAGTTTTCTTGTGAAGAGCATATGGTTGTCATGCCCATCATGGAACACTGGACCAGTTTTTTACCTTGACACAGATATTCATAGGTGCACTGGAGTTTGCCCAACTAGGAGGAGACTTTACAATCCTAGAAATGACTTGGCTTATGACCATGTCCCTCATAATGTCCTCTGGGGGGTACGGCAGGAGACTGGGGTGTTGGGTTCCTTAAGGGCCATTCAATTCCATGAACTGGAGGAGGAGCTTGGTTGCCAGTAAATAGTTTTGGACGCTACCAGGGTTGGCCTAGCTCTCAGATTCTTAACTGAATTTCTAGAAACCACCAAAAGTTGCGTGGACTTGAAATTCTATCAATACCTTTTGAGGAGAATGTGGTTCTGTTGATGTTTCCAGCTCAAAGAGGCAGACAGGTAGCCTGGCCACGACCCATAGACAGATCTCAATCGTGGGGCGGAATCTACGGTTGTCTTTCAAACTGTCTCCACATGCTATTGGACAACGAACATTACCTACTCACCTCTACAGACGTCAGTCAACATGGTAGTCCACCATACACTGTCAAAGATGACTCAAATACATCTTTTTTCTAAATAAAGGACTTAAGTACATCTATCTGCTCTTGACTCAAAGAAAAGCCCAAGTCTAAAAAATCCAAAGTGGATGCCAAAGCCGTTTCAAACAAGCTCAATCGATCAACTTTATTTATATAGCGCCCTTTCATGGCCCAACAAGGCGCTGCACGGCAAAAAGTGACACAAACTGACATAAAAGAGTAAAAACATTTAAAAGCAATTAAAAGATCCAACAAAAACTTGTAGTACACTTTAAAAACCTTAAATGAAATTCTAAAAGAGACCGAAAGCCAGTGTAGGGATGCTAAGATAGGCTTGATGTGCTCAGACCTCCTGGTACCGGTCAATAACCTGGCCGCCGCATTCTGGACCATCTGAAGTTTCGCTATGGAGGCCTGCTTGATGCCTGCATAAAGCAAGTTACAGTAGTCCAGCCTGGTGGTGATGAAGGCGTGGATGATGAGTTTCCAGATGTTTGTGGGAGAGAAACAGCTTAATTCTAGCTATTCTCCTGAGATGGAAGTAGCAGCCATCTTTGTTATTTCGCCCAGTCACAGTAACACCCCGCCCACCAAGCTGAGATCGCTGTGATTGGCAGGACACAAGATTGTTCGGGCCTTCTGAGGTTCCAACGGAGCGTGGCTAGGCCGACAGATGCATTGGGGCAATATTTTCAAAGTTGATGATGCTCTACATCAGTGGTTTCCTTGAGGACCCCCTTGCTCATGTCCAAGACAAGCCAGGACCCCCCTAACCCAACTCCTACATGCATACACACATTAAACATGATCATTTACTAACTTTATACAGAGTTACAACTTTAGGTTTGGGAACCACTGTTCTGCATGAAGGCAATGCTTCTGATTTTACCAGTTAATGTTCAATCCCTGGGCATGAGTTGCAGATGATGATCCCAAGAATCAGATCAAAAACACAAGTGACTGAAACGAGCTTCCTCCACAGAGTGGCTGACTCACCATCAGGAGCAGGGTGAAGAGTAGAGTTGCTGCTCCTTCAAACCAAAGCTTGTTGATTTGGTTTGGGAATCTGCTAAACAAGCCCTTTTATACCTAAGTGATTCAAGTGTTCACGGGAGATCCAAGACTCCCTAGAAAGATCATATCTCACAGTGGTGACACCTTTGAAGTCCTACTCGATGTGCTAGAGGAGCTCTGGTTTTAGGTCAGCGGCAGAAGATGGATGACCATTGGAACTTATCATTACCATTGATTATCAGAGTCATGCTCTTCCTTCACTCCCATTAGATTCTCCTCTCCCACATGGTGTGCTTCTAGAGGTCAGAATTGTGGGAATAAACTTCTGTGGATCACCTCTAGAGCTCTGTTTGCTTTTCAGGCATTATTCATCTGAATTCACCATTCGTTAAAACAGAAATCTCATTGTTAGGCATGAAAAAGCTTCACTCACGATCACAGCTTGCTCATTTTCTCCTTCCAGTTCTGACACACCGAAGCATTAAGTGGACTCTGAGGTCATCGTCCACCCTGAACACAGCACAGTTGGTCATTTCTCTGGATTGAAATCATCTTTTATAAACGGTTTTGTTTCCCGTCCTCTTGCTGCACAGATTGTCAGTGATGAGTAGTGTGAAGACAGCCTTTTTTCCTGTCTCACTCTCATCTGATTCAGTGCAGAAGTGTCCGAACCCAACCGACCCACATGGCCCAGTTCAGTTATTCAGTACACTTTGGTAGAGTGGCTACGTAAATGTTAGGATTTACAGATCTTTGGATCTTTATATTTAAATCCTGTTTTTGAGGAAACAGTTTTGGACTACTGCATGTTCTGATTTATAGAAAAAAAAAGTTTGGGGAAGAAAAATCTGGATGTTTTAGAGATTTTGATATTTGCATTTTCAGATGTTTCCATTTGTAGGATGACTTCCTAATTGCACTGGGCTCTTCTTATTTTTTCTGATTAAATACTGATTATTAAATTCTTTAATGTCCAATGCAATATGGGATGGTTACTTACTGTATAGGGACCATTCTCGTCTTTATACCATTTTATAGAAAGAAAACTGAAACCTAATTGGTTCCATTTTGACTGGAACCAGCATTATTAAAGTAAATGAGCTGAAAATGCTTTTGACTTTTCCTCATGATGCTCTGAACGTACTCTGGTGATGGTGACAATGATTATCTGATATATATATTTTATGTAGAAGTAGCCTTGGACCTGACACTCCGTAAAGGACTGATTAGATTAGCAACCAGTTGCAATTTCTTGAGAAATGTTTTTAAACACAAGAGACGAGAGAGTTCAAACTGTGACAGAACTTGACATTAATAAAATAAGAAAAGAAACTTGTGTTTTCGTTTTACTTCTATTCCCCCCAGCCCCTCAGTGGTTGACCCCCTTTAAGCCTTACATGAAGGGGTAGGGGGTGTACTTGTTCTGTCTGTCTGAGGAGACTCAGTTTGTCTGCAATAAAAAGCCCTTTCAACAGATTCTTCCCTTCGCCAGGGCGAGACATCGGGATGTGGCAGCGTTTAAAGACTCAACACACAGATGGGATGCTTTCTATTGTACTGTTGCTGATTACTGTGTGATTACCAAACATTGTCCTGAAAGATGTTTACCTGTCAATTAAAAAAAATACAAGACTTTTTCATCCCTGACACGTTCTTTTACTTTGGTGTTTTACTTGGCTTCTAAACCTCAGTTTCTGAAATCTCATTCATTAACTCATCGTGTCTTTTAGCAGCAGATGAGAATGACCTTGGTTTGTTTGTCAGCTGACGGTGCTAGCATGAACCACTTGATGGATTTTAAGTAAACTTTCAGAAAGTCTTATTTGGAGGTTTATCTACAACACTGGTGTCCAATGCTGATCTTTGAGGACCACCATCCTGCATATTTTAAAAGTTTCCCTGCTTTAACACACCTGATTTTAATCAGTGGTGAGTAACTGCCTTCTGCAGAGCTTGATGAGCTGCTTAACAGGTAATTCAGCTGTTGAATCAGGCGTGCTGGAGCAGAGGAACAACTAAAACATGCTCGATATGCCCTAAGCAGGGGTATCCAGCATGTTTTAGAGGTTTCCCTGCTTCAACACAGTTGATTCACCTGTTCAGCAGCTCATCAGGCTCTGCAGAAGCCTGTTAATCACCTGCTGATTAAACTCTGGTGTGTTAAAGCAGGGAAACCTCTAAAACGTGCTGATAGCGGCTCTCCAGGACCAGGGTTCCCTGCCCCTGCTCTAAAGTTACAACATCAATGCATTGCCACTAACTGTTGATATAAACTCGGGTAACACTTTAAAATATGGGTCCCTTTATTAACGTTACTTAGTGCATTATTAAGCATAAATAAACAAAGTATTAACAGCTGCTTAATATTAATGTTAAATAATGCATTACTCTCCTCTTTGTCCTAACCTTAAGGACACTTAAAAGTTAAAATATCGGGAACGTTAATAAAGGGATCCTTTGTTAATTAATGCTTAATGATTCACTAAGTAACATTAATAGAGGGACATTGCTCTTGACTCAAAGAAAGTCTAAACAGTCCAAAGTTGATGCCAAAGCTGTTTCAAACAAGCTGTCGCCATCTTAGTTTCACTCAGTCGCAGTATTATCCCGCCCATCAAACCTATAACGTGCTGTGATTGGCCAGCCACAAGACTGGTCTGGCCTGCTGCGGCTCTAACGGAGCGTGGCTAGACCGACATGCAGAGCAAAATCATTCTGCTTCTGCTACTGTCTGTCTAGATTTCTAGGCTAACACAACCCATGAAGCACATGACAAATTTCATCAAAGCTCTCAAAAGTCATCATTGGATGTACGTCTACAGTTAGAATTTGGAAACAGTCTGTTTTAAGACAGTGGAGTTTTAAGTGAATTTGACTTATTTAATAGGTTTTCTGACCAAAAGATAAGAATTTAGTGGTTTGGGGTCAGGTGTCCCCAACCACCAAAACACGGACGGGTACCGCAGGCTGTACACAAACTTATTTTTACACTCATATTGTGTTCTGTTCAAAATGGACTGATTTAAAGCAACACCTTATAGACCCCTTATTTGTTTGTAAACAAAGCAGATGCGTGTGCAGCCAGCTTGCAGAAACACAATCCGGTTTTGTCTGGTTTTCATTGTTTTTTGCGGTTATCTTGTGGTTGCGTTGTTGTGACGTTGTCAGGGTATCACACCCTAGCGATGAAACTAGTTACGCTGTAAAACTGACAGTCAATGGGACACCTCTTAAAAATCCATATGCGTTACAGCCAGGTGATTGGATCAATAATGAGAAAAAATGGGCTAAACTTCAGCGGCCGGACATCAACTCTTACCTGATCGACACGCCAAGCCTCTATTCCCGGGTGAGCCTGAAATCCTACAAACCCCTGACGCCTGCAGCTATGTAAGAACAACCATGTTCAGGACATAATATTTCATGATTATAACACTGAAAACTTCGTGGCTATGAAGACTGAGGTGCTGCCTAAGCATATTTACTGAAATCAAAAGCTATTTGAATCAACTTTTACAACATTTTAACTGTTTTAACAGGTCACGTTACATGTTGACATAGGACCCCTTATTTGCTAGCAGCTTCATAATTCTTGCATCCATTAAACTTGTGAGTTTCTGGACAGTTTCTGCTTGAATGTGTTTGCAAGTTGTCAGAATAGCCTCCCAGAGCTGCTGTTTGGGTGTAAACTGCCTCCCACCCTCATAGATCTTTTGCTTGAGGATGCTCCAAAGGTTCTCAATTGGACTGATGTCCAGGGAGGATGGAGACCACACCATGACCATGACTTATCCCCATAGCAACCACTGATGCAGATGTATTCCTTGCAGCATGAGATGGTGCATTGTCATGCAAGAAGATGATCTTACTACAGAAGGCATAGTTCTTCCTTCTGTACCAGGGAAGAAAGTGGTCAGTTAGAAACTCAACATACTTTGCCAAGGTCATCTTCACACCTTCAGGGACCCTAAAGGGGCCGACCAGCTCTCTTCCCAGGATCTCGGCCCAAAACATGACTCCACCACCTCCTTGCTGATGTCGCACCCTTGTTGGAACACAGTGGCTGTTACGGACCCCATAATTTCACCTCTCTGCCCTCTGTTTGACCTGCTGCTGCTGCATCCCCTGTCCCAGCATTTCAACCCTTCATCACCAGAGACAGCTCCTGCCTGACTCTCCTTCCCAGCCAAGCTCAACTCCAGCACCTTGGAGAGAGACCTGCCGAGCAGTGTGACAGCAGCTGGGCCAAATCAGCACTCAGCCGCACCTGAGAATATTTAAGCCTTGCCTTACAGTTATTCTGAGAAACACAGAATCAGTCTGTGGTCTCCAGAGCTGGGAGTAGGCTTTTGACATAGCAAGTGGTCTCTGTTTCTAGACAGCTCTGCTAAGATTTAACTGTTGCCTGTTGACAAACCCTGGTCAGTATATTTTGATACACTTTTGATCAGTAGAATCTCTAGTCCTCAGTTTAGCTTTGTTTTGTGTTTGTTCACTGAGGATTTCTAGTTTAGATTTGTGCTTCCTAGTTTTGGTTAGAAGTCTTCTAGTGTTGTTGGGTTAAAGATTATAGTAAATTATAGTTTAGTAACTCTTTATCTCAGTTTGATTATTTGGTTTTTCTCCTCTCTCCTTTGGACGGAGACAGTCGATTTTTGTTACTGCTATTTGTTTTTTCTCCTCGCTTTTAGTTGTTTTTACTGTTGTGCTGAATAGGCAAGTAACCATTTTGTTAATACACCTTTTGAACTGTCATTTTACACCATTTATAATTTCCATCTAATTCTAACGCAATACGCCACTTTTATTTTCATTTTTTTTTACTGTGTTCTCCCCTCACCACTCTTAGACAGTCAAGGGGATGTAACATAATGGGGGCTCGTCCGGGATTTATTTTTCTCGTTTTAGTGAGTCTGTCCTGATTAAGGTGTTTAGTGTGTTTGGATTTTTGGAATTTGTTTGAATAGTGATGGTATAGTATTATTGTATTACATGATTTGGTTTGTGAAGTGTGGCTTATTGTGATGTATTACAGACGTTTTCGTTAAAGAGATTTTTAGAGGCGCCTTCGCAGGAAGCGGTGGAGAGCTGCTGCGAGTGCAATCTATTGGAGGTGGCTGTGCACCTCGGCCTTAGCGGCGGCACCCACACCATGTTGAAGAAAGAATTGAAAGAAACTGATTTCTGCTCTTGAAGCCCAGAACCTGCTGCCTGAAAAGGAGACAGGGGATCTGCCTGCCCCGGTGCAGCCAGCAGATGGAGCCACCGGAGACGCTGATGGAACAGCACCACCTCCGACAGCTCCAAAAGAAATGGCTTCTGGAGTTCAAACGCCACCTGCAGAAAGTAAGACTCCTCCACCACAAACTCTCCCACATTATGATCCTCTCTCTCCAACCTCTCTGATGGGTTCGCCTGACAGCGCAAGACTTCAAGTCCGTTTGGTCGACTGAAATATGAAGCCAAGAAAGAGGAGAACGTGCTGGTGTGACTGGAGACTTGGCTTCCAAGGACTTCTTTTGTGGATGCAGTACACATCGTGATGTAAGACTAGCAGTATACCTTTCAGACATAAGTAGTATACTACACTCAAATAAGTTTAAAGGAAAAGGCATTATGTGTGAAAAATCTTTCATTTATACTGATTTCATATAAGAAATATCTAAAATGAAGGATGCAAAATTAATTATGTTACACCTGTGACAACAGAAGCTTTTATGTGTAACACTGACAATCCAGTAATCAAAGAAAATTGTTTTGTCACAGAGCTGTCAGCTTTTAAACAGATGATGCTGAACTACACTTAGGCTGTGTCCAAATCCAGGGGTTGCGTGCTCATGTGGTCGGATTTTAAGACCAGTGACGTCACAGCGCCGCGTCGAAGACTGTCCAAGTTCCAAGAATGCTCACAATGCGGTCTTGAAATGCGTTCTTTTCCCTGAATTTGAGAACAGGTGCGGTGTAGTCTCTGTGGTCTCCTCACCTCCATAAATCCCATGATGCACTGCGGGATTAATTTCTGTACCGGCAACAATGGCAGAAGAGACGGGAGATGCAGCAGGAGAGCAGCAGTACAACTTTAAATGACAGCTTATTAAAATCTGACTGAACAAAAAGCAAAAGCCTGAAGTGGTTGTGTTTTATGTGTTTCCTGTTTTCATTAGGCCTGTCATGTGTTTTTGTAATCTTGTTCTTAATTATAGTTAATAAAATTGGTAAATCAAAAATCATTAAAGAACCAAGGAAAAAGTGCGAGCTCCATTTCTGCAGCTTCTTCTTATTGCGGTAGCAGTTGCTAGGTGACAGGAGGACATCCGCCGAAGTAGGGGTGGGACTATTATTTAAGGCTAGACTGTCCACATTCACAGCTGTTAACATCTGGTTTAACCGGTCACGGAAGAACACGTTCTCCTGAGACCAATGAGGACGGGTACTCATGAGCACGCAACCCCTGGATTTGGACACAGCCTTAGTCTGCGTAAAGGTTTAGTGTCTCTTCCTCACATGTGCCACTACTGCCACCCTGTCGAGTTAATCATTAAATGGGTATTGCACCAGAAATCACAAGTAATTCAGAATATGAAATGTTAAAGATTTCTAAAGGGAAAACCAAAACAATTAAAAACAAAACCACAATATATAATGAAAAATCAGGTCTGATTTGTAGATATAAAGTACTTTTATTTATATATGAATAAATAAAACTACATACATTGACCGGACCAAAAAAGTCACACACTAATATTTCCTTGGACCTTTAGCTTTGATTACGGCACACATTTGCTGTGGCATTGTTTCGATAAGTTTCTGCAATGTCACCAGATTTATTTCCATCCAGTGTTGCATTAATTTTTCACCAAGATCTTGCCTTGATGATGGTAGAGTCAGACCGCTGCCCAAAGCCTTCTCCAGCACATCCCACAGATTCTCAATGGTGTTCTTTACCCAGTTTTAGTCGTTTCTGCAATCTCCTTAGATGTTTTGTCTGCTTGATGCATGCCAATGATGTGACCCTTCTCACACAGACTAACATCTTTTCCACAACCACCAGATGTGTCTTTCCACATGGTTGTTTAAGAAATGAGAAGCAACTCATTGCACCAGTTGGGGTTAAATAACTTGTTGCAGCTGAAAGATAATCGCCCATGCAGTAATTATCCAATAGGAGGCTCCTACCTATTTGCTTAGTTAAATCCAGGTGGTGACTTTATTTTTATCTCCCTCCCTCCCTCCAACCAACCATCGAGCGAGCGAGAGAATATATATAGCAAATAAAGAAGTCAAGCTTTTGTTCTAAAATGCATTAGTCTCTCACAGGGACTACATTCCAGAGGCAGTGAATGCTGAGGATATTCTGACAGATTCTGAGATTAAGTTGACATACATTGTAACTTCTCTTCCTCTGAAGTACTAGAAGACATTACAAAATCAAACTATACATTTGAGCTCACTCATCTTTTTTACAGGTCCTGGAAAAACCTGCAGGCAGGTCACGTTCTCTCCATCAGGCTGTATCTGTGGAAGCATAAGGGATTAGATCCAGCGCTAAAAAACTTTATAGTATATAGGGCAGCAGTAGCTCAGAAGGTAGAGCGGGTTGTCCAGTAATCGGAAGGTTGCAGGTTCGATCCCGGCTCCGGCCAGAGAATGCTGCTGTGTGTCCTTGGGCAAGACACTTAACCCGCCTTGCCTGCTGGTGGTGGTCGGAGGGACCGGTGGTGCCAGTGCTCGGCAGCCTCGTCTCTGTCAGTGCGCCCCAGGGCAGCTGTGGCTACATCGTAGCTCATCCTCACCAGCGTATGAATGTGTGTGTGAATGGGTGGATGACTGATTGTGTTGTGAAGCGCCTTGGGGGGTTGTAGAACCCTAAGAAGGCGCTATACAAATACAGGCCATTTACCATTTACCATAGTGAACATGTCACATTTAATGAGATGGTGGTATGTACAGTTATTTCTTTTAGTTTTTCACCTACAATACAAACTTTTACAAGTCCTGAGAATCAATGGACCTGCTGAATGTTTCGCAACTGCTGCAGTTATTCAGTGGTGCATCTAACCCCTTGAATCATTTGATCTTTCTCATTTTGATTGAAAACAAATCTGTTTTCTGTTGTGAAATAATTTTGGAAAACTGCAGACAGGTAAGTGGTCACTGATGTTTAAGACCTGAGATTGTGTTGGTCTCAACTGTATTTATGAGTATGTTATCAGACTTACGCACGTTGGAGTCTAAATCATCCAATGTTGATGACAAAGCCATTTCAAACGAACGTGGTTCCTGCGCTGCCGCCATGTTGTGTTCGCGATTGCAGCTCTGATGTCATCGGCTACTCCCACTCTGTGATTGGCCCACAATATAGAGCGCTGTGATTGGCCCAACCAAAACTATAGCGAGCTGTGATTGGACAGCCACAGCAGTGGATCGTGCTGCAAAGGTTCCAATGAAGCATGCCTAGACCAAACTTTGCAATGCAAGAATTTGGTCTACTTCACTAGGCTAGCCTGCATCTGCAATGCCTTTTGACTCTTCTTATCCATCTGTACTGTAATGACACTGGCTGCCT
The DNA here is from genome assembly GCA_006937985.1 of Aphyosemion australe. Taxonomy (NCBI): domain Eukaryota; kingdom Metazoa; phylum Chordata; class Actinopteri; order Cyprinodontiformes; family Nothobranchiidae; genus Aphyosemion; species Aphyosemion australe. Next base: position 112,903 of record SSNS01000130.1, on the reverse strand, counting down.
TTGGTCTGTGAGTCTGACCCAGTCTGTTTTGTCTCTGTGTGTCTCCACTTACTGACTTCATCACTTCTAGAATAAAATCTGTGACTCTGATCTGAAACGTGAGGTTTGATATCTCGTCTGATGTATCTCATGTATCCCCTGGTACAGTGGATGCAGGAATACTCCCTGAAACAATACACGCTGTTTTAACCCCATCAGTCTATACATAAACTGTTGTGGGATTTGTCATGTTGTCTTGCATTGCTCAGTTCTTAAAATAATTCAGTACTGCTCTTATCTTTACGATGACTGTTGCGGAGCAGTCTCTGGAAGATCTACACTGCAGAGTGCATCGCATCTGCATGAAGGCTTCAAGGCGAAGCTTCAAGGCAAAGGCTAATTTGTAAAGAGCTGCACCAGGACGAAGACCTGTGGGTCTTTAGCTCTACATCTGACTTTTGTGGTTTTAATTTTAAAAATTGGACAAATAAAATTTGTTAAACTGCAAAAAAAAAAAAAAAAAAAAAGGGGGGGGGGGTTCCTATTTCTCTAGTTTTAAATTATTTATAACTTATTTTTCACCCCACCCCGCTAAAACACAACAGTCCCCGGGTCTTTGGAATCGAAGGTCCCATGTGTTTTGTGAAAACTACTGTTTTTAGCATATGTTTAGGTCCTACATGTTGCTACCACACATACATTGTGGACAGTCAGGTGGCATCAGAGCCTGGTCGTGCAGTGTGAGAACCTGAAGTCATCCAGTTTGAGATGGAGCTGAATGCTATGAATGAAAAAGTTGCACAGTGTACGCCTGGCTTTAGTGTGTGAAATATTCACAACTCCAGAACTTAAGGTGATTTAGAAATTTAACTCAACAAAAAGTAATAATGTTTGTTGTTATAGATTTGTATGGTGATTTTTTTAATGAGGACCCAAAAATGTTTAACATGACATGAACACAACATGAGTTTTGTTTTTTAAAAATGTCTCTACTGGGTATTGTATTCAAACATAACCACATTTCTATCATGTGTCTGACTAAAATGTTTGTTATTAGCTTCCTTGTAGAAAATCACCTCATAAGACAAAATGGTTGAGGAATGCTTTATTAGAACATGTTAATTATTGCTTATGGCAAAAATAAAGCAAACCATGATGGTTAAATGTGCAAACTTTTAAAATTGTAGTTCTTCATGGGTTTCTGATTCACATGCATTTTATTTTTCTTTTCATTTGTTCTGGAGATAATCTCAAGATGTGGTGATTTTTAACCCTGAGTGGGGTGTCAAACCTTTAAAAAGGTGTGATTGACTGAAAAAACATTTTTAAATTAAATTAAATTACATTTTTTAAATGTTTTTTTCTGATTATAATCGGTCACTATGCAGGCTGAACATGAAAATAGTCTCCTCCACCTATCTCCTGCATTAGCTTCTGATAGAAAATAGACGGTGAAACTCTAGGATTAGAAAATCCTCACAGATCTACGTCACACTGTCACTTAACATTAATAGACTCACCCACCTTGACTCACGATGGGGAAGGCTGTTGACGTCCGGTAATCAGCAGTGGACGTCTCGGCTAGTTAGTTTAAGCTAATCGTTAGCATTAGCAACTTCACTTCACAGCAGAAGTCCTCCAGGCTTGTGTTATTTGTGGAGATAAAACATCAGCGTTGAAAGTCAGTGGTAGAGTCGCGTTGCTGTTATCCAATCCAAGGCAAGATGTCCAAATATCAGGAAATAAGACTCCAAATCCTGCCATATTCTGCTCTCCTGTCATGTCACAGACTATGCCCTGCTGAGCCAGGGGTTTGTGGGCTTTTTTGTGCCCCGAGTACTGCCTTCATTCAGAGGCCACTACAAATGTATTGATTAAACGAGTAATCCACTCCTTTAAAGTAGCTCTCCGGAGTATTTATTTTGTCTGATGGCACCATCTTGTGGCTGACAAGCGTATCACACCAAGAGTCCGTTGTTTCGAATTTTTAAGATGGCAACTGCATGTTTCTTGTTTATGATTGTGCTTCTGTAGCCGACAGAGCTAAAACACGTTTTACATGTATTATCCTCATGTCATGTTTTCATATATTTATATTATAAAGACTTACTTGTCCGTGAAAAGTTCATCAACTCTGCATCAGCCGAGGTGCTTCCTTATGGGGGAATTTAACTGACAAATATCAAGAGCTTGAATTTTAAATTTAAGAGCAGGATTTTATATCCTTGCTTTCAAAACTTGTTATGCTTGCACTCAAAATGTCTGCTCTCGTTCAAATATACTCTGTTCTCCCTCAAATCCTTCTTTCTGCACTCAGATTTTAAGTTTATTGCACAGATATTTTCTTCACCTGTGCAAACCTTCTCTCTGAATGGATCAAAACTGCTCCCACAACTCTGTTCCCTGCGCTCACGGATTTTTTCTGCTCTCTCGCAAACCTGGTAGTATAATCTCCTAGCAACCGCTCGGCCAATGGGAGACTGTTTGGAACTGGGCGGTGACAAACCTCTTCAGGGTGCGCTTGTTTTCTTCATGTGAGCTTGCCTGTGTAGTTTAAACATATAGCTACATCTGCTTTTCCTGCACTGAAAACAGGCCTATATAAGAATGTATTTTATGTATTTTGTGTATATTTCAAATGTATCTGGTCTAAACATGTCTTAGTTTTAAAATGTTAGCATGAATTCATAATTTGTGAAACATTAAAATCGTGTTTTCTGTGGAAACTGCGCCCCCTAGTGGAGAAGCTTTGGAGGAAAGAATAAACTCGTCAGTCTGCCATCTTTCCATCGCATCAGTTACATAACTTTTATATTTATCAGAGATATTTGGTTGCCTTGCAAACTTTCCACAAGAAGGTAAGTAGAACTTTATTTAAAATATCACTGCGTAAATTAATGTAGCCGTTTCACATTTGACTTTATCAAGAAATCAGTATTTTTCTCATTTAAACCGAGGATGGTTAGTGGACAGGTGATGAAGCTGACTTTTGACGATAGTTTTTAATGTCATCTAAACTGATAAATAATAACCTATAAATAACTGCTTCGAAACTCTTTATTGTCAGATAGACCCACCGTGTAGCCTACAAACCCAGGTTGTAATGGTAGCTGGACTTTATGATGCCTCATGTTAGCTAACATGCTAGCTTAACCTAGTGGGGTGACTCAAGCCTCCGTGTTTCTGTGTTTTAGGTTAAATGTGAACATGGCAGCAGCTTGAATGACGTTTCACAGGCAGGTTTTTAATATTATCTTTGTGCAGATGTGTTCTAAATAATAAGTGGTATTAAAATGCGGGAGTAAACTGATGCCTCGTTTCTCTTCACTTGAGCAAATAGAACGGAGTTCAGGCCGGTCACGAGGGAATATGTCAAGATAAAAGACAAACACGTGAGTGAAAGTTCTGTTGATTTGTTAAAGTCTTTTAAGATAAATAATATATCCGAGTCTCATCAGTGTGTTGCGTGACCTGGCACGGTAGGCCTCGTGTGGTAACGCACGCGCACACTCAGGTGTTTTTCTGGAACGTCTCATCTGGTAAACGTCTGCTATTGCCTCATACTGTTAATGAGATCACAAAGGTTCAGCTTTACATTTAAAAACGTGCACATCGGCGCTATACGTGACCCTGAGGAAGCTTGATGCAGGAGACAGTTCAACTTTATTATCCCTCCAAGGATCTTTACAGTCATGAGACGTACAGATGCATCAAATAAAAAGACTATGCATGATAAATGTTGAACATAAGAAAGAAACATAACATAAGAGGCTGGGACATAAACATGGGGGGACTAGTTCAGGTCTGTGTGGTTAAAATGGTTTTCTGGTGTTCAGCAGGCCTACAGCAGCAGGGCAGAAGCTGTTCTTGTGGTGTGAGGTTCTTCACTAAAGCTTTAGTAAATGCTTTAATCATCAATGAAAACGGTTTTCTATTTTACAGACACCTGTTGTTCATCGTGATTCCATCCCTCTGAATCTGATGCCAAGGCTCTGTTGTGGTAAGTTTCTGTGTTGGTGTCACATACTCAAAGTGTTTAAGTCACTGTTAGGTTACTTTTAGAGTTTGTGTCTTGATATTTTATTAAATAGGGCTTTTTAAATGGTTTATATTAGTGATGCTCCAATCAGGTGTTTTGCTGCCCATCACTGATGGCCATACATGTTTTATGTAGTTATAATGAGTGCTACAGACGACATGATCTGGGAAACATCACCTCAGTTTAGACAAAAACATTTTTTTACTTTATCAAGAAAGAAAAAAAAAGACTTGCAGCACAATCAGTGTGTTTGTTTCTGACCTCAACTTCTGAGCCTCCTACTCACAACCCGAGGTTTAGAACTGAAGGAGCCTCTTGGATGAGAGGCAAAACCTCTTCTAGATGACCAGAAACATCCAGCTGTTTTCAGTTAAATCTCTCAGGATGATCGTGTCCAGGATGACTGAGAATCTGCACCAACGTGCTGAAGCACAAAGCAGCAGCGATTCAGTCAAAAGGAAAACTGGAACACTTGAACGTAGCTGCTGTCAGCAACAATCTAACAGATTTAAAACATTAAAAACTCTCTACAGACGAAATAGTTCAGAAAATCAAAAACTAATCTCAAAACTTCACGTGCTGTAACATTTATTTGATTTATATTATTATTAGATTTATTTATTACCCATAGTGGATCCTAGTGGGTGGAACCCGGTGTCGTCCACCACAGTGANGCCTTGCAAACTTTCCACAAGAAGGTAAGTAGAACTTTATTTAAAATATCAGTGTGTAAATTAATGTAGCCGTTTCACATTTGACTTTATCAAGATATCAGTATTTTTCTCATTTAAACCGAGGATGGTTAGTGGACAGGTGATGAAGCTGACTTTTGACGATAGTTTTTAATGTCATCTAAACTGATAAATAATAACCTATAAATAACTGCTTCGAAACTCTTTATTGTCAGATAGACCCACCGTGTAGCCTACAAACCCAGGTTGTAATGGTAGCTGGACTTTATGATGCCTCATGTTAGCTAACATGCTAGCTTAACCTAGTGGGGTGACTCAAGCCTCCGTGTTTCTGTGTTTTAGGTTAAATGTGAACATGGCAGCAGCTTGAATGACGTTTCACAGGCAGGTTTTTAATATTATCTTTGTGCAGATGTGTTCTAAATAATAAGTGGTATTAAAATGCGGGAGTAAACTGATGCCTCGTTTCTCTTCACTTGAGCAAATAGAACGGAGTTCAGGCCGGTCACGAGGGAATATGTCAAGATAAAAGACAAACACGTGAGTGAAAGTTCTGTTGATTTGTTAAAGTCTTTTAAGATAAATAATATATCCGAGTCTCATCAGTGTGTTGCGTGACCTGGCACGGTAGGCCTCGTGTGGTAACGCACGCGCACACTCAGGTGTTTTTCTGGAACGTCTCATCTGGTAAACGTCTGCTATTGCCTCACACTGTTAATGAGATCACAAAGGTTCAGCTTTACGTTTAAAAACGTGCACATCGGCGCTATACAAGACCCTGAGGAAGCTTGATGCAGGAGACAGTTCAACTTTATTATCCCTCCAAGGATCTTTACAGTCATGAGACGTACAGATGCATCAAATAAAAAGACTATGCATGATAAATGTTGAACATAAGAAAGAAACATAACATAAGAGGCTGGGACATAAACATGGGGGGACTAGTTCAGGTCTGTGTGGTTAAAATGGGTTTCTGGTGTTCAGCAGGCCTACAGCAGCGGAACAGAAGCTGTTCTTGTGGTGTGACGTTCTTCACTAAAGCTTTAGTAAATGCTTTAATCATCAATGAAAACGGTTTTCTATTTTACAGACACCTGTTGTTCATCGTGATTCCATCCCTCTGAATCTGATGCCAAGGCTCTGTTGTGGTAAGTTTCTGTGTTGGTGTCACATACTCAAAGTGTTTAAGTCACTGTTAGGTTACTTTTAGAGTTTGTGTCTTGATATTTTATTAAATAGGGCTTTTTAAATGGTTTATATTAGTGATGCTCCAATCAGGTGTTTTGCTGCCCATCACTGATGGCCATACATGTTTTATGTAGTTATAATGAGTGCTACAGACGACATGATCTGGGAAACATCACCTCAGTTTAGACAAAAACATTTTTTTACTTTATCAAGAAAGAAAAAAAAAGACTTGCAGCACAATCAGTGTGTTTGTTTCTGACCTCAACTTCTGAGCCTCCTACTCACAACCCGAGGTTTAGAACTGAAGGAGCCTCTTGGATGAGAGGCAAAACCTCTTCTAGATGACCAGAAACATCCAGCTGTTTTCAGTTAAATCTCTCAGGATGATCGTGTCCAGGATGACTGAGAATCTGCACCAACGTGCTGAAGCACAAAGCAGCAGCGATTCAGTCAAAAGGAAAACTGGAACACTTGAACGTAGCTGCTGTCAGCAACAATCTAACAGATTTAAAACATTAAAAACTCTCTACAGAC
>SSNS01000130.1:22014-101914 GCA_006937985.1 Aphyosemion australe | reverse complement strand
TTTCTAGAGTTAGCAGGTGATGCTCCTGCTAGCTCGCTGCTTCTGTCTCCAGCGGTCATCACCTCACCTCACATGTATTCTTACTCATCTGGTCGATCGTGTGCCGACAGAACTTGCAGGAAAATTGTTCTCCAGATTCATAAAAAGTTCTACCATAAACTTTACATTCAGATTAGGAGTTTTTTATATTTGGGGAGCATTTGTGTTTTAGCCTTTTCGCCATGACTGACCATTTTCTGTTTTTCCTGTTTATGTGGCGAGTCGGGCCGTAACCATTCAAGTGTGCAGGCTGCATCAGCCTCTCCTATGTCCTCTTACTGCTTTGATGCTCAGATGTCAACATGAATAGATGCAGTTATATTAGGAGGTTTCTACTCTATTAATAAAACAGTTTATGTAAATATACGTTTACTATATCATTTTTCTCCTGCATTCTCCAGACTGCCAACAAGAACTCTGTTCCAGATGCAGGAGGTGACAGCTGGACTTCATCCTGTCTTTTTAAGAGACCCACCTGTAAATGCTACACATAAAGGAAGACCTTCAAAAGTGAAACTAACTTTGTTTTTTATTTTGATAAATAAAAACAGAATAACAACAGAATGAGTTTATTGTTGAGGGAATCAAGTTAGACCTGCTGTAGGAGGCAGATTACTGTCTGTGATGAAGAGGAGCAAATACAGGTTTCACTCAGTAACATTACGATATTTAACTTGTAGATAAAATGTGTTTAGCTACATTTTAAATTGATTTTCTGTCTCCAGAGAAAACTAACATGAAAATTAGATGTGTTCTTTTTTTGTGGGTAAATTTCCAAAGTCAGCAGGGAATCAGGTGATTGTTTCCCTCATGTGTAGGTGATGTTGGATAAGAAGTGATTCTCACTGTGTTACAGTAGGTGTTTAGTGTTAGTTGGGACAGAATAATCTGTTTTAAAGTGAGGTTTTTTAAAATGTTTCATGTTTTTTATACAATGTTAAATGTGTTTACACCATTGAAGCATTACTGTTAATATAGTGTTTTTAACTTTTCCTAATTTACACTTGTTAGAACGGACGAGTGTGATTTTGTTTCTTGGAACTAAATGTTTTCATAAGTAGTATGTACTAGCATGGTGGTTTGAATAAGTTTTATTTTTGTGATCAATAGAAAGCTCATTAGTTACAATAAATAATGTTGGTTCAACTGGAGTCTTTAATTTTTCTTTCACTGAACCAGAAAAACAGAAATTTGAGCAATTTGTGCATCTAGATTCTAAAATGATTTTTACAAATAACTGATTATATTTTATATAAAATATAAATTGTGTGGTATAAATCAATAGTGTTTAACAGATTGTTTTTTAATAATAAATAAAATACTGACACAGTCAACACTAACAATAAATAAAGACTTCAGGTCAGCAGGCTGTTAGTACAGTGGCCATCATTGGTCAGGGATGAGAGCAGATGTGCTGTCATGTGAATCAATGCTAAGCTAACGAGTCAGTATGTATGTATAAAGTCTGTATGGCCAAAATAATTATTTACTTTAGACCAGCTTGAAAACCATTACACTGACCAAAACATCCTCTTTAAAAGCATGTCCTGACTGCATGAAAATCGTAATGTGGAGCAGAAAGCTGAAGTTGAAGGTAGAGCAGATGTAGCCAACTGCTCAAGCCACACAGGATAACCCGCTCGAAAAACAAGCGCACCCCGAAGAGGTTTGTCACCGCCCAGTTCCAAACAGTTCTCCCATTGGCCGAGTGGTTGCTAGGAGATTATTCTCCAAAGTTTGAGAGGGAGCAGAAAAAATCCGTGAGCGCAGGGAGCTGACTTGTGGTCCACAAGTGGCGGCTGGTGCACAGATTAAAACTGCTTCCACAAGTTGTGGAAGCAGTTTTAATCTGTGCAGAGAGAACGTTTGCACACGTGAAGAAAATATCTGTGCAAGAAACTTAAAATCTGAGTGCAGAAAGAAGGATTTGAGGGAGAACAGAGTATATTTGAAAGAGAGCAGACATTTTGAGTGCAAGCATTGAAAGTTTTGAAAGCAAGGATATAAAATCCTGCTCTCAAATTTAAAATTCAAGCTCTTGATATTTGTCAGTTTAATTCCCCCATANTTTGTGAAATCAACAAAGAAGTCTAGAAAGGAATCCACAGCAGCAAACAGCAAAGAGAAGGACAACAGGCGCAGAGGTACCATCATCCCATATGTGGCAGGAGTCTCTGAGAAACTGAGAAGAATTTTCTCCAAACATAACATCCCTGTAAACTTTAAACCCAACAATACCCTCAAACAGAGGCTGGTCCATCCTAAAGACAAGACACCCAAACAGAAGCAGAGCGGCGTCGTATATGCAGTCCAATGCAGTGAGGACTGTCCAGAGCTTTACATAGGGGAAACTAAACAACAACTACACAAGCGCATGGCACAGCACAGGAGAGCCACCTCTTCAGGCCAAGACTCTGCAGTCCACCTACACCTGAAGGACAAGGGCCACACCTTTGAAGATGACAAAGTCCACATTCTGGACAGAGAAGATAGATGGTTTGAGAGAGGAGTGAAGGAAGCCATCTATGTCAAAATGGAGAAACCATCATTAAATAGAGGAGGAGGACTCAGGTTTCACCTTTCCAGCACCTACAATGCAGCTTTGAACCAAGTTCCAAAACAGTTTCAGTCCAGTTCACACCCTCCTGCATCTAATCAAAACAACGACTCACAAACAATAGAGGCTAACGATGCTAACGACTCATCAAGAGGTAGGGAGGAGGGGCATTCACAGGCAGATGCTGCTCGTTGAGCAACAATAGACAGCTACAGTTTATAAGATCGACCCTCCCATATTCCAGTCAGAATTGACAAAGCTCCTCGGATGAGAAGCGAAACGTCTTCAAGAAACCAAAGAAGTCCAGTTGCCTTCATTTGAACCCCTTGGATTACCATGACCTGGATGACTGAGAACCTTCACCAGCATATTGCCCTACACTATGGGAAAGACACCCTTGGAATAGTAAGGGAATATGAGAGGACATCTAATAAGCTGGCTGACTACAGAAACCACCTCCGCTTCAACCTGAGATGCAGACAACAAAGTCTCTTTCCAAAAAGCCTGAGACTTAGAAGCACCATTAAAGGACACAGAGCAGAAGGGATTCTTAAAAAAGCACAACATCAGCTGCTCAACGAACGGATTAGACAGACCCACTTCACCATTGAGGCCCTTACCCATAGGATTGCAATCATCACCCAGAAGCTTTCTGAACTTCTACCTAGCACTGTGTTAGAGGAAGTTTCCAGCTTCACAGAAAAGGCTCAACTAGCACAGCACATGAAGAGCAAAGAACGGCAACAATGCAAATTCCAAAACCTGCAGCCAAAAACATCAAAACTAATTGGACCACCACCAGATGACACCAACCAGATGGACATCCAGGAACAGTGGGTGAAGAACTTATCAGACAGAAAACTCACCCAAACAGAGAAGGACGTTCTAGCCAAAGGACTCAATTTTGCTATCTCCCCACAACACATCCCCACAGTTGATTTCATCACGGCAACAGAATCTGCTATAAGGAACAACAACCTAAGGGAAGCAGAAGCTGAAGAACTGAGGATCAAAGTTACAGCAGCAGTCTCTAATGCAAAGACTCCTCCTTCTAACTTGTCCCCACAAGAAAGAAAAGCCGTTTCCTCGCTCAGCAAAGACCAGAACATCACAATTCTACCGGCAGATAAGGGACGTTGTACGGTTATACTGAATACCACAGAATACCACAACAAAGTCATCTCACTTTTGAATGACAACACAACATATGAAGCTCTGAAGAGGGACCCGACAAGTGGATACAAGAAGAAAATCACGGACCATTTACAGAAGCTGCTAAAGGACAAAGTAATCGACCGCTCATTTTACTACAAACTCTATCCAGGAGAAGCCACCCCATGTATATATGGTCTTCCAAAGATTCACAAGGAAGGAACACCACTCAGACCCATCGTCAGCAGCATCAACTCGGTCACATACAACATTGCAAAACACCTCTCCACCATCTTGGCCCCCCTGGTTGGAAAAACCCCACATCACATACAGAACTCAGTGGATTTTGCCAATAAAGTTCAAGATCTCAAACTGGCTCCAGGTGAAACCATTGTCTCGTTTGACGTCACTTCACTCTTCACTTGTATACCCACAGCTGAAGCAGTAGAAGCGGTCAGGAATAGGCTGGAACAAGATGATTCCTTAACCGATAGGACAAAACTGACTCCAGACCAGATCTGCACCCTCCTAGACCTTTGCCTTTCCACCACCTATTTCAAACACAATGACAAGTTTTACCGGCAGAAACATGGATGTGCCATGGGCTCCCCAGTATCACCTATTGTCGCCAACATCTACATGGAGGAAGTGGAAACCAGAGCCTTGAACTCCTACAATGGAACAACACCAAGCCACTGGTTCAGGTATGTGGACGACACATGGGTCAAAATTCTCACGCAGGAAGTAGAAGGCTTCACCAGGCACATTAACGCTGTGGACAAGAACATCAAGTTCACCAGGGAGGACGCACACAACAACANACTTCAGGTCAGCAGGCTGTTAGTACAGTGGCCATCATTGGTCAGGGATGAGAGCAGATGTGCTGTCATGTGAATCAATGCTAAGCTAACGTGCCAGTATGTATGTGTAAAGTCTGTATGGCCAAAATAATTATTTACTTTAGACCAGCTTGAAAACCATTACACTGACCAAAACATCCTCTTTAAAAGCATGTCCTGACTGCATGAAAATCGTAATGTGGAGCAGAAAGCTGAAGTTGAAGGTAGAGCAGATGTAGCCAACTGCTCAAGCCACACAGGATAACCCGCTCGAAAAACAAGCGCACCCCGAAGAGGTTTGTCACCGCCCAGTTCCAAACAGTTCTCCCATTGGCCGAGTGGTTGCTAGGAGATTATTCTCCAAAGTTTGAGAGGGAGCAGAAAAAATCCGTGAGCGCAGGGAGCTGACTTGTGGTCCACAAGTGGCGGCTGGTGCACAGATTAAAACTGCTTCCACAAGTTGTGGAAGCAGTTTTAATCTGTGCAGAGAGAACGTTTGCACACGTGAAGAAAATATCTGTGCAAGAAACTTAAAATCTGAGTGCAGAAAGAAGGATTTGAGGGAGAACAGAGTATATTTGAAAGAGAGCAGACATTTTGAGTGCAAGCATTGAACGTTTTGAAAGCAAGGATATAAAATCCTGCTCTCAAATTTAAAATTCAAGCTCTTGATATTTGTCAGTTAAATTCCCCCATACTTCCTTAAATTTGAAGCACGTAAGCGAGTCTAACGCTATTGGTTAGTTCTGGTCACCGATCCGTTTCCTATTGCACGGATTTTATGGGGCAGGGGGCGGGCTTAGGAAAAAAAAAAAAAAAAAAGACTTAATCGCTTACATTATATCACACTACATGATAAGAAAATCACTTTTACGGATTTCTGAAAAATCTAAATCATACTGAAAGGGGAAAACTCCAGATTGCTACTTTAATGAAAGCAAAGTAAACAAATGACCGTTTTGACAAAATTATGTTCAATAATCCGCTATTTCATTTCAGAATATTGTTCTGATGACTTTAGTGAATGGAATATTAAGGGAACTGTGTTTTATTTCAAGACATGTTCCAAATCTAATTAAAAACCCTCCTTGCATCTGCCAAAAAAACAAAAACAAACTAGGATTAAACATTTAATAAAAGTATGTTTTGATTCAGTTGTTGCACAGAAACAAAAATGCTTCCTTGATCCAAACCACCTCTTTTCTGTAGAAACTTACAAAGTGAAGGACAGAAATTTGATTAAAGCTTCAAAGTAAATGTTCAACATGTCATCTATTCAGTTGGCTGCTTCCCCAGCAGATTTTCATGTGGAATAAGAATTTATATTTTCAAAATGCAGGAGTAATTATAGAAGCTCTAAAGAACACATTTCACCAGCCACACTTCTTTGTGTGTGTAAGCAGCTCAACCACCAGGCGGCAATGTTTGACTGTCAAATATAAATTGTTGCAGTTGCTGAGGAAGAACAGGGAGAGTAAAAGTGATGGAATGGGCTAATGCAGTGGTTCTCAAAGTGTGCTGCTTATGACCCACACAATTATAAATGAGTTTCAACAACTACAAACGACTGGTTGAATCATTTTGATTGATTGAGTGGATCCAACCCAAACTTTTGGAAAGCCCTAGGCTGACATTAACTAGCCTTTTAAATGGTAAATGGCCTGTATTTGTATAGCGCCTTCTTAGTGTTCTACAACCCCCCAAGGCGCTTCACAACACAATCAGTCATCCACCCATTCACACACACATTCATACGCTGGTGGGGATGAGCTACGATGTAGCTACAGCTGCCCTGGGGCGCACTGACAGAGGCGAGGCTGCCGAGCACTGGCGCCACCAGTCCCTCCGACCACCACCAGCAGGCAAGGCGGGTTAAGTGTCTTGCCCAAGGACACAGCAGCATTCTCTGGCCGGAGACGGGATCGAACCTGCAACCTTCTGATTAGTGGACAACCCGCTCTACCTCCTGAGCTACTGCTGCCCATTTTATTGTGAACAAGCCAAAGAAAAATAACTTGAAGTTATTGGTCGTTGCAGGAGTTTCGAGTCTACTGTCCAAAGCAACAGGAAGTGTGGAAAAGAGGTGAAGAAGTGCATACGCAGGTTGGATTGGTGGAACTGTGTGATGTGATAAAAGGGTTTCAGCAAGAATGAAAGGAAAGGTGTAGACCATTCGTTTAGAGACGGTGTCCATGAGGAAAAGACAGGAGGCACAACTGGAGGTTCCAGAGCTGAAGATGTTGAGGTTCTTTTTGGGAGTGACAAGGATGGCTAGGACCAGGAATGAGTCCATCAAAAGGACAGATCCTTAGATGTTTTGGTTATAAAGTCAGAGAAGAGACTGAGATGGTTTAGACATGTCCAGAGGAGAGATGATTACATTGACGGATGCTGAGGTTGGAGCCACCAGGCAGGAGGCTGAGAGGAAAACCAAAAAGGAGATTTATGGATGTGGTGAAAGTTGTGTGGAGAGGAGGTAGAAGATGGTGACAAATGATTCGTTGTGGTGACTCCTGAAGGGAAATGCCAAAATTGAAATAAGTTTATTTTAATAAGGTCCAAACGAAAGACAATAGCAATAGTAATCCAAGGGGTTCAAATGAAGGCAACTGGACTTCTTTGGTTTCTTGAAGACTACAGGAAACCGACCCACACAGACCAGTATTTGCATTTCGACTCACATCACCCACTGGAGCACAAAATGTCAGTTATCAGGACTTTACACCATCGGGCAGAGAATATCCCCACAAAGACTGAGGGAAAGCAAAAGGAAGAGAAACACGTTAAGAAAGCGCCCCAAAACTGCAGATACCCCAACTGGGCCTTTGTGAAATCAACAAAGAAGTCTAGAAAGGAATCCACAGCAGCAAACAGCAAAGAGAAGGACAACAGGTGCAGAGGTACCATCATCCCATATGTGGCAGGAGTCTGAGAAACTGAGAAGAATCTTCTCCAAACATAACATCCCTGTAAACTTTAAACCCAACAATACCCTCAAACAGAGGCTGGTCCATCCTAAAGACAAGACACCCAAACAGAAGCGGAGCGGCGTCGTTTATGCAGTCCAATGCAGTGAGGACTGTCCAGAGCTTTACATAGGGGAAACTAAACAACAACTACACAAGCGCATGGCACAGCACAGGAGAGCCACCTCTTCAGGCCAAGACTCTGCAGTCCACCTACACCTGAAGGACAAGGGTTACTCCTTTGAAGATGACAAAGTCCACATTCTGGACAGAGAAGATAGATGGTTTGAGAGAGGAGTGAAGGAAGCCATCTATGTCAAAATGGAGAAACCATCATTAAATAGAGGAGGAGGACTCAGGTTTCACCTTTCCAGCACCTACAATGCAGCTTTGAACCAAGTTCCAAAACAGTTTCAGTCCAGTTCACACCCTCCTGCATCTAATCAAAACAACGACTCACAAACAATAGAGGCTAACGATGCTAACGACTCATCAAGAGGTAGGGAGGAGGGGCATTCACAGGCAGATGCTGCTCGTTGAGCAACAATAGACAGCTACAGTTTATAAGATCGACCCTCCCATATTCCAGTCAGAATTGACAAAGCTCCTCGGATGAGAAGCGAAACGTCTTCAAGAAACCAAAGAAGTCCAGTTGCCTTCATTTGAACCCCTTGGATTACCATGACCTGGATGACTGAGAACCTTCACCAGCATATTGCCCTACACTATGGGAAAGACACCCTTGGAATAGTAAGGGAATATGAGAGGACATCTAATAAGCTGGCTGACTACAGAAACCACCTCCGCTTCAACCTGAGATGCAGACAACAAAGTCTCTTTCCAAAAAGCCTGAGACTTAGAAGCACCATTAAAGGACACAGAGCAGAAGGGATTCTTAAAAAAGCACAACATCAGCTGCTCAACGAACGGATTAGACAGACCCACTTCACCATTGAGGCCCTTACCCATAGGATTGCAATCATCACCCAGAAGCTTTCTGAACTTCTACCTAGCACTGTGTTAGAGGAAGTTTCCAGCTTCACAGAAAAGGCTCAACTAGCACAGCACATGAAGAGCAAAGAACGGCAACAATGCAAATTCCAAAACCTGCAGCCAAAAACATCAAAACTAATTGGACCACCACCAGATGACACCAACCAGATGGACATCCAGGAACAGTGGGTGAAGAACTTATCAGACAGAAAACTCACCCAAACAGAGAAGGACGTTCTAGCCAAAGGACTCAATTTTGCTATCTCCCCACAACACATCCCCACAGTTGATTTCATCACGGCAACAGAATCTGCTATAAGGAACAACAACCTAAGGGAAGCAGAAGCTGAAGAACTGAGGATCAAAGTTACAGCAGCAGTCTCTAATGCAAAGACTCCTCCTTCTAACTTGTCCCCACAAGAAAGAAAAGCCGTTTCCTCGCTCAGCAAAGACCAGAACATCACAATTCTACCGGCAGATAAGGGACGTTGTACGGTTATACTGAATACCACAGAATACCACAACAAAGTCATCTCACTTTTGAATGACAACACAACATATGAAGCTCTGAAGAGGGACCCGACAAGTGGATACAAGAAGAAAATCACGGACCATTTACAGAAGCTGCTAAAGGACAAAGTAATCGACCGCTCATTTTACTACAAACTCTATCCATGAGAAGCCACCCCATGTATATATGGTCTTCCAAAGATTCACAAGGAAGGAACACCACTCAGACCCATCGTCAGCAGCATCAACTCGGTGACATACAACATTGCAAAACATCTCTCCACCATCTTGGCCCCCCTGGTTGGAAAAACCTCACATCACATACAGAACTCAGTGGATTTTGCCAGTAAAGTTAAAGATCTCAAACTGGCTCCAGGTGAAACCATTGTCTCGTTTGACGTCACTTCACTCTTCACTTGTATACCCACGGCTGAAGCAGTAGAAGCGGTCTGGAAACAGGCTGGAACAAGATGATTCCTTAACCGAGAGGACAAAACTGACTCCAGACCAGATCTGCACCCTCCTAGACCTTTGCCTTTCCACCACCTATTTCAAACACAACGACAAGTTTTACCGGCAGAAACATGGATGTGCCATGGGCTCCCCAGTATCACCTATTGTCGCCAACATCTACATGGAGGAAGTGGAAACCAGAGCATTGAACTCCTACAATGGAACAACACACTGGTTCAGGTATGTGGACGACACATGGGTCAAAATTCTCACGCAGGAAGTAGAAGGCTTCACCAGGTACATTAACACTGTGGACGTAAGAACATCAAGTTCACCAGGGAGGACGCACACAAGAACAAACTGCCCTTCTTGGACTGTGCTGTGCAAATTGAAGAGGATGGAAGTCTCAGCATTGAAGTCTACAGGAAACCGACCCACACAGACCAGTATTTGCATTTCGACTCACATTATCCACTGGAGCACAAAATGTCAGTTATCAGGACTCTACACCATCGGGCAGAGAATATCCCCACAAAGACTGAGGGAAAGCAAAAGGAAGAGAAACACGTTAAGAAAGCTCTCCAAAACTGCAGATACCCCAACTGGGCCTTTGTGAAATCAACAAAGAAGTCTAGAAAGGAATCCACAGCAGCAAACAGCAAAGAGAAGGACAACAGGCGCAGAGGTACCATCATCCCATATGTGGCAGAAGTCTCTGAGAAACTGAGAAGAATCTTCTCCAAACATAACATCCCTGTAAACTTTAAACCCAACAATACCCTCAAACAGAGGCTGGTCCATCCAAAAGACAAGACACCTAAACAGAAGCGGAGCGGCGTCGTTTATGCAGTCCAATGCAGTGAGGACTGTCCAGACCTTTACATAGGGGAAACTAAACAACAACTACACAAGCGCATGGCACAGCACAGGAGAGCCACCTCTTCAGGCCAAGACTCTGCAGTCCACCTACACCTGAAGGACAAGGGTCACACCTTTGAAGATGACAAAGTCCACATTCTGGACAGAGAAGATAGATGGTTTGAGAGAGGAGTGAAGGAAGCCATCTATGTCAAAATGGAGAAACCATCATTAAATAGAGGAGGAGGACTCAGGTTTCACCTTTCCAGCACCTACAATGCAGCTTTGAACCAAGTTCCAAAACAGTTTCAGTCCAGTTCACACCCTCCTGCATCTAATTAAAACAACGACTCACAAACAATAGAGGCTAACTAGGCTAACGACTCATCAAGAGGTAGGGAGGAGGGGCATTCACAGGCAGATGCTGCTCGTTGAGCAACAGACAGCTACAGTTTATAAGATCGACCCTCCCATATTCCAGTCAGAATTGACAAAGCTCCTCGGATGAGAAGCGAAACGTCTTCAAGAAACCAAAGAAGTCCAGTTGCCTTCATTTGAACCCCTTGGATTACCATGACCTGGATGACTGAGAACCTTCACCAGCAATAGCAATAGTATCTCCATCCAAGCAGAACAAGCCCAAACATGCCTCCAAAACGCATCCAATAATGCTGGGGTCTCATGCACTCGTTTTCCAATAAGCTTGTATATGTCTTCTATATAATTATTATTATTATACAGGGCTTATGTGATGGACGATTTTCACTTTGGACCTCGAGATCTTCTAGATCTGGAGAACTAGGTCATCCAGTTGTCCCAGGACGAATAACGGCCCTTCATATGATGGGAGAAGCTTTTTGACTTTATTCTTGGCATGATGTGTTCCTTTAGTGGTACCACACAGGATCGCCAGTCTTACTGTGTGGCAGCAGTATGTCATATCGTCGCTTTGTATGTGTGACCAACTCACCCAGAGCCTCTCTGGTGATTTGATGGGCCAGCCATTCACGGATCTGCTGCACACACTCTAGAGCTGGCAATTGGTTGTCTGGATCTGCAACAAGGTCCACCAGTTTACTTACTTCTCTCCCAAACATCATGAAGTTCAGAGTGAAACCTATAGCACTATGCTTAGTCGCTCTATGGGCCATAACAGCATACGGAATCATCAGGTCTCTGTCCCAGCGACAACGGCTTTCTGTTAAGGCCAGAATATTTCGGAGGATGGCGTTAAATCAACCTGGCCGTCTGACTTGGGCCTGAATGGAGTCTTGTCTATGCCAAACAAACTACACACCTCCTGGAACACCTCAGATTCTCAATTGCGTCCCTGGTCCATGTAGTGCTTGAGGTATCCTGTAGCGGCACACTCACTCAGATGCAAAAACCTCAGCAACGGTTAACGCTTGCTCATCAGATAGGAATGCCTCAGTATTACAAGCATATACCAGTTTTTATGCTCAGTCTTATTCATTGGTCCCATAATGTCCACTGCAATGTGCTCCATGGGGGCACCTACCCGGATGCTTCCCATCGGAGCTTGCGGTTTCTTCTGGGGTCTGGCTCTAGACACACAAGTGGTACAAGTGCGGCACAAGAGAGCAACGTCTTCTCTCATATGATACCAGTGATACCTGGTTTGTAATCTGGCCATAGTCTGCCACGCCAAAATGTCCACCCACTTGCCCTTCATGGATCTGGCTCATCACCTCTGGATAGCTGCAGATGCAGACAGACACAAACTCTCATTGCAACAACTCATTGTAGCAGTTATTTCAAGAGCAGCTATGGATCTAATGTGTCTTATTTTGTCTTTACAGGCTTCGCCTTCATTGTGGCGTGTCCTGTGGCTGCAGGAGTCTGAGGTCATCAGGATTCTCAAAGATGAAAGTAAAGGGTACCCAGGCCTTCACATCCCTTGGTGATGATAAAGTGGTGTTTGTCAGTCATGGTCAGGCTCCTCCAGTTGAGGCTGAGTTTGCTTTTGAGTTTTTGAGTAGTAGTGAAGAACCAAGGAGACTGACAATAGCTCAGACTGGTCAGCTTTGAGGTTTTCAGGCTTGTAGTGATAACTCTGGTTGAGGTAGCTCAGTTGTGCAGGAAGATGGAGATGAAGACCAGCTGCTTCCACCTACGGAAGGCTTCTGGCTGGTTCCTCCAGCCCAATGTGAGGAGCTTCCAGAAGATACCAGGCCTGCTTACAGGAGCGCTGAAGAGGACCAGTTATGTCTTTAATATATTTTAAAATATATTTTTCTTGCAAAAAAGGGACATTAAACACCCCAAGAACAACAAGGTAATTGTGGCTTTACATTCTAGTACTAACTAAAGCTGTGTGTGTATGAGCAAGTGGAGCAAATCAGCTGTAATATTTTCCCGTACAAAGTAAAGGTCAAGATGACAGATTTACGGAAACAACCCAATCCACCTCGTGCCCCTCCTCGTTTTGTCATGAGCAGCATCGCCTGTTAACTTTTATTTTAAGTGCCAGAATTTATCCCATAGATTTACTTTGACTCTCCATTTGAATTCATCACATGGTGCAACAACATCAACAAGGGTGTTTTGTTCATGTCAGACTGCCCTGCTTTCTGATGTATTAACAAATTCAGCGTTTGAATCCAGCTCCGTCTTTGCTCAATTTAAATTAGCCACTCAAAGCGGCATTCAAAGAATGACTTTGCCTGCAAACATTAAAGGAGAATCTCATGGGAACGGTTAGGCAGGCTTTGAAAAGCATTTAAAAAGACGTTTTTGAACAGACTTTCCCCACCTTCATACATCTACAGGCTTCCTAACATTTATTAGTGCAATGAAACACTCCCCATCAGGTTTGATCAGAAATCCACATTTGGCAGTTTTGCAAAACGGCCACAAAACTACATAAATTATCATTTCCCCATTTTATGTTAAACAAAACTACCAGGTTATGATTTATCACGTGTTAGTGTAACATTTTGTGTTGAAGGAAAAACTGCTGCAGGTGCAGACACACTCAGTAAAACATCTCCCAGAACCTGTCATACAGTAAATGTACCACACAGACCTTGTTACGTGGAACTGTATTATAAATTTACCACAGAGTTTGTGCCTTGTGGTGTTGCACCAGAAATTTCACATGTTCTCTACGTTAATAGATTTACCTAAAAATACATTTTTAGGCTACACTTTAGAAGGCTCTGTACAGAAACTAAATGGAAAAAAGTGTTATGCTAGATGCTACTAAACTATTGAAAACTCAAATATTTTACTTAAAAGGAAGTATGATTACATCTGTACATCTTTTTAGGGGTGGGACATGATTAAAAAAATTAATCTAATAAATTAGAGGCTTTGTAATTAATTAATCTTGATTAATCGCATTTTAATCGTTCAAGAAAATTTGCCCCGAAAGCAATTTTTTAAAATTAAAAATAATGAGACAGAGAATCAAACAATAGTCATTGACATTATTATTGTAAACACAAGCTCTTTTAATAAAAAAAAAAAAAAGCTTTTAAATTGCATTTCAATTCAAAACAGGAGAAAAATATATATATGTATATCACTGGCAAAAATAGGACAGACCTAAAAGTACAATACTATCTTAAGTACATTTTGATAATGGTATTGTCTTTAACATAATAATAATAAATATAGGGGTGGGAATTTAAACACGTTAAATATGATTAATTAGGAAAAAAATAACGCGTTAAAAAATTAACGCATTTAAATGTGTTAATTCCCATAAATAAATTCCCACCCCTACTTTTTTATATTAGCTATAGATTTTAATCTTAATTTATTTTAGGGCGATGGTGGCAGAGGAGTTAAGTGGCCGCCTTGCAATCGGAAGGTCGCAGGTTCGCGTCCCGCTCAGTCAGTCGCTGTCGTTGTGTCCTTGGTCAAGACACTTAACCCGCCTTGCCAGCTGGTGGCGCCAGTGTACGGCAAGCCTCGCCTCTGTCAGTGAGCCCCAGGGCAGCTGTAGCTACATTGTAGCTCATCCCCACCAGAGTGTGAAAGGGTGGATGACTGTGTTGTGAAGCGCCTTGGGGGGTTGTAGAACCCTAAGAAGATGCTATACAAATACAGGCCATTTACCATTTTACCATATTTTAATCTTTGATTTAGTTATGGAAAAATTTGTTGATTTCCATGAAGACAAACTCAATGCCCTCTAATACTTTTACTTGTATATTTGAAAACACAGATGGATAAACAAAAAAGGTAAATTGGGTCACAAATGGCCAAAGGAAAAAATTTTCTTTAATCCTTCATAATAAGAGTCATCAGGCTCAAAACGTGGCAGTGGCAGCCTGAAATGGCACTTCCTGTGGCTGCCTTGAGTAGCCACAGCGAGTACCACAATACTTCCTGTTTGCTACAACATTTTTGACCTGCCACTATTTTTGCCACACAATTTTAGACTTACCACTAGATTTGCCACTAGAAATTTAGCCCTGCCATGAGATTTGCCACTGCTCTGAGGTTGCAGCCTCATTTTTAACGTTATTAAATATGAAGCACACATACAGTCACACTTTCAGGGAACATAGTCCCATAAAAAAGAAAAAAATAACCGTGTACTCAGCTAACACATAACTAAACAGGAAATCACGGTATCCATGTAAAATATCCATTAAATTTCAAAATAAAATACAAATGCAGTGATTTTTTTCTTCAAACTTGATTTAGTCAGTCATTCTCCATGGCCTCCCTGAACTTTCAATGCCTCCAGAGTCAAATAGACTTGATAAGATTCACCAATTCTAGGGTTCTACAACCCCCCAAGGCGCTTTACAACAGAATGTATTTACACATTCACGTGCTGGTGCATGCTGAGCTACACCATAGCCACAGCTGCCCTGGGGTGCACTGACGGAAGCGAGGCTGACAAACACTGGCGCCACCAGTCCCTCTGACCACCAACAGCAGGCAAGGCAGGTAAATCGTCTTGCCCAAGGACACAACGACTGTGACAGACTGAGTGGGTCTTGAACCTGCAACCCTCCGGTTACAGGGCGGGGACTCAACTCCGCTTCCACTGTTGCCTATAAAAGGCAAAGAGTGATAAAACTGGACAAGAAATCTGTCAGCTTAGTAACAATTATTGTATGGTTGTCTATATAGAGAATGTATTAGTTCTGTCAAAATGAATGAATGAATGTCCTGGCTGGACTCTGACATGGTTTGTGTGATGATCACATACAAACCAATAGGGTGGTAGATGTTGAAAATTATCATCCAACCACAATGAAATTCAATCTTACTGGATGGTTCAATTAATCTAGATAAAAGGTTGAACAAGCCAAAATAAAATTTTTGCAATAAGGCTATCAATAAAATGGAAGGAGTAAAAAGTACACATAACTGCATATAAGGGTAAAAGGTCTGCTAATAGATAATTACTCCCATTTACTTAAATGTTGGTTACCAAAGTATTTGTACTTTGTTACTTGACACCTCTGCAGATGACACATCCCACTTCTCCCCTTTTGACGCCTCAATAAAACCTTTAAATTCATATCATTGTGTTGTGGTCCTTGCAAGTGAAAGTGATTTCAATAATTCAAGAACAGTAGCATAGCTAAACACCACTTCTCACAAAATCAGGATTATGATTAATTCATCAAAGATGCCTTTGAATTAAACAGACGTTTCTTTACAGTCCATAACTTTAGTCATGATTCTGATCACGTGATCCTGCTGCCCCCCCCATCCATTACTAAGAATTAAATGCACCTCATGAATAATAGATAAAAAATAAACGGATATACTGTACAACATTAGATAATATACACGCTGGGCTTCTTTTTTTGCTGCTAATTGAATTCTTGTTTCATCACTGTGGGGTCTACATATTTTTATTCATTAATATATTCAAAGTACTTTAAGTTGCTGTTTGCTCAGCTAGTTTATTTGGCTGTTTGCTCAGCTACTTTATTTAGTCAACAATATAAATAAATTATGATTTAGCACAGCACTGTTTTAGAAGCGGTAAAGTGCAAGAAAAGCATGAACAGTTGAAACATGTGGAGCAGAAATGTGATAAAGCTGTTTTCTGGAGATCCCATGGTCTGCTGTTGGACATATATTGTGTCTGTGCTTCACACAAGGTGTCTGCTGATGCTGCTGACTGAGAAGCTGAAGGCATTTTGATCTGTGGACCGAGGAGGTGACAGATTTCTCCTGGTTTTCTGCTGTGAGAGTGACTACAGTTGATTTCCTCTTGTGTGTCTGTGCTCTTGGGGCAAAAATGTGTTTTTGTGGACTAACTCGTAAAACAAGCAAATACACAAGTAGTTTAGGGCAATCTAGCAGTTATTTCCTTGTATTTTTGTGGTTTGAGGAATTTTGCATTGATTGAGTCCACACATGCAAAAGCAATGCATATTGTTTTAGCTTAAGCATTACAGTAGCATTCTCCTGTAATCTAGTTTTGAACTTCAGACCACTAGGTGGCACTGGCAACCAAAAAATGATGAAACAGTTTAAAACAGTTTTTTTTTTCTTCAATAGTCATTTAATAACTAGGAGTTTTAAAGGTCCCAGATCATGCAAAATCCACTTTATGGAGCTTTTGACCGCGTTATATTTTTATTTCCTCATTAAAAACACCCTGCAAATGGTTTTTGGCTTCACGCATGCATTTCCCTGTGTCAGCTACAAATCCTAGCTAGTGTGCCCAGCAGACTGCATTCAGCTGGATTGAGTTGTTGAAGCATCATCACAACCCACTCCTCCCGTTCCAGGTAGTCTCTTGAATCCAGATTCCTGCTTCCCTGGACTGTAAACACTCGGTCTCTCCGTGTAGCTAGCAGGGAGTTTATCATTCAGTTAGGAAGCAGTGATTCTAATCTAGCCTGTACTTTGAATAATTCCTGGAATCCAAAATGCATTTTTGTCAGAGAGAAACTGGATCTCTGTCCAATCTTCCTGAAGAATCGGCAGAAATGGTTGGATTTTAAAGTAACACAGCAGTTTCCTGCTCCTCCGCCCTAGTGGTTGAAAGTGGAATTACAACTACTGTAAAGAACCCTGCAGCAGCCTGCTATAGCTAGCGCTAACAACAAGCTAACACTAACATGAGCCAAGTCTTGTTAAATAAGACAAATCAAAAAAGATCCATACTGTTGGACTAACAATTATATTACAAGTAAAAAAGCAACAAAGCCAGGTCACTATCAGCCCGTGATTTCATAGCCTTTTTCAGCTTCCTCAAACTAGTGTAGGCCACGCTGTTTTTTCCGATTTTAGCTCTTTGCTTCACCTCCAAAGACATTACTCTTACTTTTACATCCAGCACCTACCCGCTCCACAAAACTGTTAAGTGCAGTGTCTGGCCAGCAGAGGGCAGCAGAGTGGTGTCAAATATGAAACTGGTCAAGTTTCTAACCCAACAATCACTGAGATCAATGTTAAAGCTCTAGCTTAAAGTTTAAAAAAAGCAAAAAAAAAAAAAAAAAAACTATTTAGTGGTACTTTAACTTCAGAAGCTCTTAAAGGGTTGGATGCGGGGTTTGATCTAACCCAAGCATCTTATTTCCAGGTTGAAGTAATGGCTCATGAAAATAACTTGTGTTTAAAAAAATTATATCTGAGGAGAACCAAAGGTAATATTTTATATGCTAGGCCTACCCTTGCTCTGGAAGGTGTAAAATAGCACAATACAGCTCCTTTAATAACAGACTTGCCCAATCCTTATGAAGGAAATTTGCCATTGGCTGTCATTAGAAATCACTACATGTCATCACCTCATTTGCATAACTGACCATGTCTACGTAAATATACCAGGTGCAATAGAATTAAGAAATAATAGTAAAAGACACAATATGCGAGTTGTACAAGACAACTGAACTTTCCTCTGTTGATTCTTAACCAGGCTTGGGCTAAAAAAGACCTGTTGGTTCTCTGATACATGACCTGGATCATTTCTCTCCGTTTGTTCTAAGTAAGCTGAAATGGTTTGTTCTTTCCACAATCAGCTTAGATACAGAAACACCCAATGGTTTTCTTATACATAGATCTTTGACACATCCACACCTATATAACATAGTGTCAGCGACCGCTCGCGTGGCCTGTTTTGAATGCCATTCAGGTGGTCCAGCCTGTGTGTTATTTAGTCCATTTTCTATGCTTTTTTTATATAAACCAAGTTAAACCAACCTACTGAATCATTTTCATTTTTGGGGTGCATCAGGACCAGAGTTAGAGTGTGACTGGTCTTCCTCCCCGGGAAATAAAGAACCAGGACAATGAGGTCTGCTAGATGGGGGTGATATACACAAGAAAGGAGCTTTCTACAAACCTAAAACAGATGGTGGAGATATATTTTTAATTGATTCTACATTTACATCCTACACTGACTGTGGGATCAGCCAGCATAATCAGCCATATGTAACCAATTTGCAGTCTGGACACAACATCTCCTGCTATAACCACATTTGGGAGAAGCAGACTCAAGTGTGAGGACTCAGTTGCCTGTGAGTGCTTTGAGATGGGGAGGGGTCCACAGCAGCACCTACTGCTTGTTCATGCTTTCACATACAAGTCACCAAAAGAAAAGGTTGCTGGACCTGTTGTTCTTAATGTTCTCAAGTTTGTGGAAGGGCACAGGGGTGCAAGCCAAACAGTTTTTTCTAAAGGTTTCATAACAAGACTAGAGGCAGGCAGCAGGGTGTTGCTACAGGAGAACCAGGCATCGAACTGGGAGCTGTTTATAGGCTGAGAGGGCTGATTACTGAATGAAGACCAGGTGAGTGATTACAGATTCAGGTGGAATGAATCTTCTCCTAAGAGGAGTTAAAGGAACGTTCACTGAGATATCACTGGTCACTCTGAGTTTAACATGCAGGCTAAAAGTGAAAGTAGACAGGGCAACTCTTGGATTAGAAACATCAGTCACAACATTTTGAAAATAAGCCAGGGTTTGAATTACAGGGGAGCTAGGGGGAATCCGGCTCCCCCGAAAGGGTGGTGGGCTCACCTGGAAGCCCTCAACTGAAATACCCAGGGGGAGCCCCCCCCCCAAAAAAAAGAAACAATTTCAACCTATACTACAATATTTATATGGACTCTCAGCGTAATGGGAGTTATTAAGAGCGGATTATCCAGGCAGCTGCGTCCAGAGCTGGGCCACAGTAACATTCTCAAAGTCGTGCCACTAAAATAATACGCAATCGTTCAAGTCCGCTCATATTCTCTGTCTTTTATTCGTGCTTGACCCAGCAGAACTCGGAACCTGTCGCGGTCAGTAGATCCTTTTGAACTGATTCGTTCAAAAGTAACTCATGAGGTGAAAAAGTAGGAAAGCCAGGAAGCATTTTTTCTGAAGGATTGAGAGGAGATGCAGGAAGTTAAGAGACAGAGAGGATAGGAAAACAGTCAAATAAAAAACAAAACAAAGTGCTTGATAAAAAGTATAGGTAGATTTATCCACACTATACATTTTTAATTGTATAAATCAATAATTTACAAGCATGTAAAATTTATATATTTGATACAACTCAGTCCCACAGCCAGGGCCTTTTCAAGGAATTTGGGGGCCACTTTGAGCCGCTTTCAAAACACAAAACATTTTAACCTTTTAACATGAATTTACTTGTAGTATTAATGAACTTATTAATATAATTTATTCCCATCGTGAGCTTAGTAATTATTTTTGGCCTAAAGGGATCACAGAGTGTTTGTCAGGATTGTCTCAGGGAGAATGAGATTCAGCTGCTGTTGGAGGCAAATTAAACATGAAATTTTCCTATTACTAACTTAAACTGAATTATTTGTCATTTTGCACAGACAAGAGGGAAAAATCCGCACACTTCTATCTGCAGAAAAAAAAATAGTTATAGATCAAGATTTCTTCATCAGGAGTCCTGATGAAGGTCTCTGACCGAAAGCTTGATCTATTCATATTTATTTGTTTCTTTTTCCTCTTTCAACTTTATGCTTTATCCAGCACCTTCATACAGATGAGCTGTTTTCTTCTCTTTTTGCACAGCCAATGTTTAAAATGACAGTGTGTAGTTTTCTGGCAATAGGGGGCAGTACATACATTTCAGGGTATTAACACAATATCATCGTGACTGTCGCTAGTTTAAAAAAACATTATAGTAAATTCTACCTGTCGAGCAGAAAGCATGTGACCTCGACGTGACTCCTCAGACTTTGATAGTCCTGCAGTTAATTCCATCGAGAGAATGCAATGCCAATGCTAGTTTTCTGGCGGTATAGGTTCCAGATCTTTTTCTTTTTTTAAACTTTATTGTGTTAAATTTATGAAAGTCTTTCCAACATCTATAAATGAATCTGCAAGACCAAAATAAATGACATACTGTTTCAGTTCTCTCTTGACAGAAAGAGCATAGAACATTAATATCAGTTAATATTTTGGTCAGGTACTGCCTGGTGGGTCAAATCTGTGAATCAATTTAAAAGAAATTTCTTTGACCTTATTTGTTAAAAAATACCTTTGCGGTAATGACCAGACTTTTTCCCATTCAATATTCGTTACAAAATTAGACCAATAAGACATAGCAGGTGGTACAGAAGCCATTTCTTTCTGAAAAAGAGACCTTGTTTTGGCATTAAGTGTCTTAATTGAAGAAAAGCAGACACTACCAGACCACTACAGACCAGTCGCCTTGACCTCCCACCTGATGAAGACTATGGAGAGACTCATCCTCACCCATCTACGTTCAGTGGTGAGCCCAGGGGCCTCATTTATCAACCGTACTTACGTACAGATCTGTGCGTATTTCGTGCGTGGGAACGATTTTACGCATTGTGTGGTATTTACCAATTTGTACTTGTGCGTGAAAACGTTCCTAAATATAAGTACAGCTCTGACCGTGCGTAGGAACAGCATCTAGTGGCAGAACGAGGGAACCGCAATTCTGACGGTCTCAGTGATCCACGCGTGTTCCTCATCCACAAATTATTTTACCCAATAAATAATTATTTTGGTGGATTATTATTATTGGAGCTAAAACACCCGTGACCCACGGGAATCTGACATTGTAGAACGGCTGATTTCGTGTTATTTTGTAATCACAATGTTTACTCTTCCCATTTTTATGATGTTTTAAATCATTTTTAATTTATTTATCTATTATGTTTTAATATAATTTAATTATTTTGACCTTGGGAAGCGCCCCGTGGTTTTTCTTGAGATTCGCTACATAAAATATCGCTTCTTCTTATTCTTATTATTATTATTGGAGGGTTTAGCAGAGCAGAGTGCACTCCGGAGGGAACGGCTCTTCCGTGAGCGCAGCGCACTGATCCGATTCCAGTCCAGATTCTATTTTACAAATAAAACAACCTCCAGAACCTCCTCTGCTCCCTGATCATTCACGCGTTGTCAAGTGTCCAGTGTTTCGATCTCGCTGTCAATAAAGTTTTTCTTTTTTGTCCGGGAAGAACCCAGGGAATCCCCTCCCGATCTGAGGACGTAGTGTGACCAAATATGGTTAATTGAGGGCGTTTCTGTATGTAAATGACGTTAAATGTGCACGAGCTCCTGAAAGCGCACAGGTGGGATTTATCATCAGACGATTGCGGAGGAACATGCGTACGAGAGGCCACCGCATGTTTCATAAATCAGGACGTTGACTGTTCGTACACACATTCTAAATTTCATCCGTAGGAGGGAATATAGGAACGTTTCTACGAACGTTTGATAAATGAGGCCCCAGAAATAGATCCACTTCAATTTGCATACAAACCAAACGTGGGGGTGGAGGACGCCCTCATCTACCTGCAGCACCGGGCTCTGAATCACCTCAAGATGCAAAAAAGCACTGTGAGGATCATGTTCTTCGACTTCTCCAGTGCCCTCAACACCATTCAGCCATGTCTACTGCAGCAGAAGATGAGGGGTGCAGGAGTGGATAAACATCTGACCTCATGGATCACCAACTACCTCACCAACAGGCCACAGTACGTGAGGCTGCACAACTGTACATCTGAGGTGGTTGTGTGCAGTACTGGAGCTCCACAGGGTACAGTGCTCTCACCCTTTCTCTTCACCTTCTACACCTCGGACTTCACCTACAGCACCAGCAGCTGTCACCTCCAGAAGTTCTCTGATGACTCGGCCATCGTCGGCTGTGTGTCTGAGGGGAACGACCAGGAGTACAGGTCAGTCATCATGGACTTTGTGGACTGGTGTGAGCCTAACCACCTTCGCTTGAACACCAGTAAAACAAAGGAAATGGTGATTGACTTCCAGAGAAACACTCCTCCTCACTCACCAGTAAACATCCAGGGAGCAGACATTGAGGTGGTGGACACCTTTAAGTACTTGGGTGTTCACCTCAACAGTAAACTGAACTGGTCCCACAACACAGATGCTCTGTATAAGAAGGGCCAAAGCCGCCTCCATCTCATGAGGAGGCTGAGGTCCTTCGGAGTTAACTCCCAGCTGCTAAAATCCTTTTATCACTCTGTTGTTGGCTCTGTTATTCATTCTGCTGTGGTCTGCTGGGGTGTAGGCAGCTCTGACCGAGACAGGAAGAGACTGAACAAGCTAGCTACCAAAGCTAGCTCGGTTCTGGGCTGCCCACTGGATTCTGTTGAGGAGACGTGTGAGAGGAGGATGCTGGGGAAGATGACCTCCATCTTAAGAAACCCCTCCAACCCACTGCACTCCACTGTGGAGGTCATGGACAGCTCCTCCAGAGGTAGACTGAGACATCCCAGATGTAAAACTGAGCGCTATTGTAGATCCTTCCTCTGCTGTAAGAGTGCATAACTCCTCAGTTTAAGCTGTGCTGGTATCATCCTGGTACACAATAACACCAATGCAATATCCAGTATGTGTTCTATACTTGTGCAATACCGGATTCACATTGTTGTCTGTGTCTCTTACAGTATGCTGCATAGTGTTGGTACCAAGTTTGTTTTCATCTTTTATTTGTGGTTTTTTAGTGATCTAAGATTACAATACTAGATTACTGCCTATGTGTATATAGATGTACCCTTCCCAGATAGCAAAAAATGTTATTTCAATGTTGAATTTTGGTCAAATTGGTTGATTTATAGTTAAGGTTGAAAAATAGTTGGAAAAAGGGATTGATTCAACATTGTATTATGGTTTGATTTAAATGGTTGAACAACAAACATTAAATCAATGTTGAGTATTGGTTACATACATGCAGGTGCATAGAAGGAGAGCGGGAAACCGCTCAGGGTGAGACCATTAGATGGGAGGGGGGTTTCCTATATTTAAAACAAATAGAGCTGTGGACAACTAATTGTGATATTTTTATCCATTGTAAGCATTTCATGTGTAAAATATGTTATTTGCATCATAGGCATGAAGAATGATGTATATAATCATGTAAGAAAAAAGTAAGAGAAAAACACTTCAGTCACCAGTGTGGGCTGTAGAATGGTACGTTCCAGACCCACAGTTACCCGGCGCCATTTTGACTCCTTTGTTCTAGCCTGACCTGGCTGGCCTTCCTCTTTGTTGTGGTAAGTTTTAACTGAATTATGGTAAAAAAATAAAATATCTGCGGTTGATTGTGCACTAGATTGTTAAATGATAGCTGTAAAATTGTAGATCTATCTGTGTGACTTCTTTTTAGGACTAAATCTGCATCTATATCAGAAGCTAGCCGACTTAGACCTAGTTAGCATCTAGCGCTAGCTAAAACATGTTAATTTTTCTGTGAATATTTTGATATAACTTGAACGCGGACTGGTTCACATTATGTGGAGTAAGTGCCACTGCTTTGTTTGAATTAATTTTACAAAGTTACCTCACATGTCATGTTTTATTAACATTAATACCAACCACATTGGTTAATAGCATATTAGCTACCAGGATCAACGTGTGCTTGGTGCCAAGATGCAGTGAAAGTACTCCTCATGCTTGTGTGTGTAGCAAGACAGAGACAAGGTGGTAAAGGAAAAAACTAAAAATAAATAAATACATTTGATGACATCTTAAATGAAAATGGCACAGCTGCTGGTTGTTTTATGTAGCCTACATGTTACAATGCCATCTACGCATAGGACAGGGAAGAAAACAGACGTATGGATGAGTTTTGTCCATAGGGGGACGCTGGGAAGTGTGTGTGACTAGATGTACACCTATTTTATTATCTTTTTCTGTTCCTTTGCATTTTCATTCTATACTACAACAAACTCTATATTAACCACCCTGTACCAACAGACTTATTTATTTATTTTATTATCTTTTTTAACCTTCTTTTATATATAAAATGTGCCTATGGGAAAACCAAATAACAATAGAAATATAATAATAATTTCAATGACTTGTACTTTTCTTATGTGTTTCAGAAAGGATGTCAGCATCCGATGCACCACTTGATCCAGGTTCCACAGAGAGAAAGTATGATGCCATACTTCCAACACTTTTTGTACAATCATGTGTGCCGAACTCCACAATGAAACTTATTAAGACATAAAACTACTAATGGTCAAATTTGAATAATTTAAAGAGGTATTTCACTAAGAAACCGTTATTATATTTGTAAATGATCGGTCCTTCTAAATCTTTCATGTAGGCTGAACATGAAAATAGTCTCCTACACCTATCTCCTGTGTTAGATTCAGATAAAAAATAGACGGTGAAACTCTAGGATTAGAAAAGCCTGACAGATCTAAGTCAAACTGTCACTTAACATTCATGGACTCATCCATCTTGGTTTGTGACAAAGAAGGCTGTTGTTGATTTAGTGTCCAGGAAACAGCAGGGAATGCCTTGGCTAGTAAAAGCTAACCGTTAGCATTAGCTACTCCACCACACACCAGAACTCCTCCAGGCTTGTGTTATGTGTGGAGATAAAACATCAACGTTGCAGAGCAAACAGAGTCAGTGGTAGAGTCACGTTGCTGTTAGCCAATCAGAGGAGAGATGTCCAAATATCAAGAAATAAGACTCTAAATCCTGTCGTCTGAAGCTACTTTCTCCTCTGGCTGAATTCCCCATGCTGAAACAAGTGCACTGGAGCTTTTCCCCCAGAAAATGACTTACAAGGCATTCATTACTAGAAACCACTGTAAATGTATTAAAAAAAATGAGTGAAGGACCACTTAAACTAATTGTCAGACCTCCTGTGGTAGCTGACATCATAATCTACCAACTCAAAATGTTGTTGGTGTTTCCAAAAATATAAATTAATTTCTTTGTTTTTACAGGTACAGCACTACCATATAGTTCCAGGCAACACATCCCCTTTTGTGGCTCACAACCTGCAGAAAATGGTATGCAGTACTGTCCTCTAGGTTAATAACTACAAGTTACTAATGAGATGTAAAATATACTTGATTTATTTATTTATTTATTTGTTTATTTATATTTGTATGCCAGATGTCAAATAAGTAGGTGTGTGTGTGCGTGTGTGTCTGTGTGTGTGCATGCGTGCGTGTGTGTGTGTGAGGGAAGAGCTTTAATTTCTGATATAAAGTACTGCTCAAGAGTGATTGTTAGCAGATATATTTTCAGGTCGGTTGGCACTTTCTGTTTGTGTTAGCAACATTAGTAAACATTAGCATACATTGTTTTTGTAGCTGTGACCGTGCATGGTGGCAAAAGACAGATTTTGAAAGGTAGGTCTATTAGAAACGTATGTTATACTAGGTTGCCATGCATTGTCAGATTTACTACTAAACACTTCACTATGGAAGTATTTTGCATATTTTTGTCTCATGACAATTTGTTTAAATTCTCCAAAGGTGATTGAGATGCTTGGCCAAGTACTGGTGGTTGTAAAGGAAGTATGAAGAGATATGTGAAATGGCAGATGCTAAAAGTACTCCAGCTGGTGGTGAAGGACTATGCTAGCCACGACCCAACTGATGTTCCCCATCCAACCAATGAGGCCGAATCCTTGCTGGAAAATAAGCCAGTCTGTCAAAAGATAGTAAGTTGACAAACTGCTGCAGAAAAAAAACATTCTGTATATGTGTCCCTATTTCATTACATAAACATACAAACTGGCCTGAATTTAAAGCCATTTTTCCTCTCATCTCACTAAATTGCCCACTGGCTTTAGTGGGAGACACTAATTCCACCTGTATGAGTAGAAAATTGTTTTTGACTGGAATTGCTCCGATCTGATCATGTCATCAGAAATCGAGCCCGATCACATGAAAAAACAAAACAACAACAAATATGCCTTTTAAAATTCATTGTGTAATAGAGATTTTCAAACGGAATAACAATGGCTTAGTTTTAATTTAAACAAGTTCCTCTACAACATTGTTTCTTGGACAAAAACCAGTCTCCATTAAGTCCCAGTTTGCCTCTAATAGTCCCAGTTCACAGTGGTAACTTGGAAAGTTACGCTAATAAACTAAGAAAAATTGCAGATGTACAGCAAAACACCCGGGTTTCTCAGTCTTCTGTAGCACCTGAGCCGCTCATGGTAGTTACAGGAAGGGACAGTTAGCCTGCCGGCCGTGGTGCAGTGTGCCTGCCTCATCACAGGAACACACATCGCTCAACACTTCCGCATATTGAGGGAGTAAATAATTTGAAATTTGAGCAACGACACTACTTATAAACAGATTATATTTTAATTAATGTACTGAACAAGTGAAAGTGAAACTTAAAGGGTGAGTCACACCATGGGTGGAGTCTTACTTCACCCACATTTCCTGTTAGAAAAATGTTTTGAGTTGTATCATTTCATATCAGCAGGTGAGTGGCCGAGCCAGCTGGAGGTGCGGCCGAGACTCAGCTGGAGTAGTATGGGACAGACGTCACCCCTCACACCTTAGCCATCATCTGTGGCTGATTCAAAATCAACGTAGAGCAGAGTTTTAATCTGAGGATGGAGAACTAATTACGGTTTTAGGCTGAATTTTTAGATTTTAAATAAGATTCACTAAAAAGCCAAAATAATGACTACACATGTCTACAGTACTATTAGACATTCACCTATACAGGTTATCAGCAAAGTTGATTTAGGCGTTACTNATAATCATGTAAGAAAAAAGTAAGAGAAAAACACTTCAGTCACCAGTGTGGGCTGTAGAATGGTACGTTCCAGACCCACAGTTACCCGGCGCCATTTTGACTCCTTTGTTCTAGCCTGACCTGGCTGGCCTTCCTCTTTGTTGTGGTAAGTTTTAACTGAATTATGGTAAAAAAATAAAATATCTGCGGTTGATTGTGCACTAGATTGTTAAATGATAGCTGTAAAATTGTAGATCTATCTGTGTGACTTCTTTTTAGGACTAAATCTGCATCTATATCAGAAGCTAGCCGACTTAGACCTAGTTAGCATCTAGCACTAGCTAAAACATGTTAATTTTTCTGTGAATATTTTGATATAACTTGAACACGGACTGGTTCACATTATGTGGAGTAAGTGCCACTGCTTTGTTTGAATTAATTTTACAAAGTTACCTCACATGTCATGTTTTATTAACATTAATACCAACCACATTGGTTAATAGCATATTAGCTACCAGGATCAACGTGTGCTTGGTGCCAAGATGCAGTGAAAGTACTCCTCGTGCTTGTGTGTGTAGCAAGACAGAGACAAGGTGGTAAAGGAAAAAACTAAAAATAAATAAATACATTTGATGACATCTTAAATGAAAATGGCACAGCTGCTGGTTGTTTTATGTAGCCTACATGTTACAATGCCATCTACGCATAGGACAGGGAAGAAAACAGACGTATGGATGAGTTTTGTCCATAGCGGGACGCTGGGAAGTGTGTGTGACTAGATGTACACCTATTTTATTATCTTTTTCTGTTCCTTTGCATTTTCATTCTATACTACAACAAACTCTATATTAACCACCCTGTACCAACAGACTTATTTATTTATTTTATTATCTTTTTTAACCTTTTATATATAAAATGTGCCTATGGGAAAACCAAATAACAATAGAAATATAATAATAATTTCAATGACTTGTACTTTTCTTATGTGTTTCAGAAAGGATGTCAGCATCCGATGCACCACTTGATCCAGGTTCCACAGAGAGAAAGTATGATGCCATACTTCCAACACTTTTTGTACAATCATGTGTGCCGAACTCCACAATGAAACTTATTAAGACATAAAACTACTAATGGTCAAATTTGAATAATTTAAAGAGGTATTTCACTAAGAAACCGTTATTATATTTGTAAATGATCGGTCCTTCTAAATCTTTCATGTAGGCTGAACATGAAAATAGTCTCCTACACCTATCTCCTGTGTTAGATTCAGATAAAAAATAGACGGTGAAACTCTAGGATTAGAAAAGCCTGACAGATCTAAGTCAAACTGTCACTTAACATTCATGGACTCATCCATCTTGGTTTGTGACAAAGAAGGCTGTTGTTGATTTAGTGTCCAGGAAACAGCAGGGAATGCCTTGGCTAGTAAAAGCTAACCGTTAGCATTAGCTACTCCACCACACACCAGAACTCCTCCAGGCTTGTGTTATGTGTGGAGATAAAACATCAATGTTGCAGAGCAAACAGAGTCAGTGGTAGAGTCACGTTGCTGTTAGCCAATCAGAGGAGAGATGTCCAAATATCAAGAAATAAGACTCTAAATCCTGTCGTCTGAAGCTACTTTCTCCTCTGGCTGAATTCCCCATGCTGAAACAAGTGCACTGGAGCTTTTCCCCCAGAAAATGACTTACAAGGCATTCATTACTAGAAACCACTGTAAATGTATTAAAAAAATGAGTGAAGGACCACTTAAACTAATTGTCAGACCTCCTGTGGTAGCTGACATCATAATCTACCAACTCAAAATGTTGTTGGTGTTTCCAAAAATATAAATTAATTTCTTTGTTTTTACAGGTACAGCACTACCATATAGTTCCAGGCAACACATCCCCTTTTGTGGCCCACAACCTGCAGAAAATGGTATGCAGTACTGTCCTCTAGGTTAATAACTACAAGTTACTAATGAGATGTAAAATATACTTGATTTATTTATTTATTTATTTGTTTATTTATATTTGTATGCCAGATGTCAAATAAGTAGGTGTGTGTGTGTGTGTGTGNATCTAGTGATATATATGATATCTATGATTCAGACACCATAACATGTAGCTGTTAGCTAGCAGACTAACGCAGAGCTAACGTATCTCCTCAGGAGAGCTAAACTGTCTGTTTGGTGGTATTTTAAATCCGACAGCAAAGGCTGAACAACAGCCACTTGTAATGTGTGCAAACTGGGTATTTAACATGGTGGAAAAGACATAGTTGCATGAAACACAGCCTTCAAAACAAACTACTTTCTCTTTTGACTTTTCCCTTCAGGCATCACCAAAGCAAAGCACCAGTCTCCATTAAGTCCCAGTTTGCCTCTAATAGTCCCAGTTCACAGTGGTAACTTGGAAAGTTACGCTAATAAACTAAGAAAAATTGCAGATGTACAGCAAAACACCCGGGTTTCTCAGTCTTCTGTAGCACCTGAGCCGCTCATGGTAGTTACAGGAAGGGACAGTTAGCCTGCCGGCCGTGGTGCAGTGTGCCTGCCTCATCACAGGAACACACATCGCTCAACACTTCCGCATATTGAGGGAGTAAATAATTTGAAATTTGAGCAACGACACTACTTATAAACAGATTATATTTTAATTAATGTACTGAACAAGTGAAAGTGAAACTTAAAGGGTGAGTCACACCATGGGTGGAGTCTTACTTCACCCACATTTCCTGTTAGAAAAATGTTTTGAGTTGTATCATTTCATATCAGCAGGTGAGTGGCCGAGCCAGCTGGAGGTGCGGCCGAGACTCAGCTGGAGTAGTATGGGACAGACGTCACCCCTCACACCTTAGCCATCATCTGTGGCTGATTCAAAATCAACGTAGAGCAGAGTTTTAATCTGAGGATGGAGAACTAATTACGGTTTTAGGCTGAATTTTTAGATTTTAAATAAGATTCACTAAAAAGCCAAAATAATGACTACACATGTCTACAGTACTATTAGACATTCACCTATACAGGTTATCAGCAAAGTTGATTTAGGCGTTACTCGCTCTTTAAAGGACAACTTGGATGTGTTTTCCTTTTTTCTTCATATTTTAATGCTTTGCTGAAGGATCGGATTGGGACTTGGTGTTGGCAGATACTCAAAATCAAATGACTTGGACTCAGATCGGGGGCAAAAAAATGTGATCGGAGCATCCCTACTTGTGACCTGTTTGATGAACAGTCTGTGTGTAAAAAATCTAAGGAATGTAAAGGAAATGATGTTCCTAGTGATGAAATTGTCATTCAACTTTTGCATTATTTATGTCTTTCAGCTGCTGGTCGGCAGTATGACTGAAAACTGACACAACAGACCTTCAGCGACGCTGTGAAAAGTTGGCTACGTTACACCCTTTGGCATGCAGGAGGCAAACTAACGACTAAATGTAGGTGAATTTGGTATTTCTAAATTGCTGTTTGTATAATTAGTATTTGTTTAGTAGTACAACTCCAATTCCAAGAAAGTTGGGATTTTGTGTGAACTTAAAAAAAATAAAAACTATAATTCTCAAATAATGCAAAAAACATATTTGATATTAGTCCATGTTAGTCTAGTGTTCAGCTTTTACAGCATTTTATCGGCCCTATCCCAACTGTTTGAGGCATGTTGCAGGTATCAAATGAGTGTATGTTCACCCCCCAAAGCAGTCCCCAGTTTACACAGTTGAAATGTTGCACTATTCTCTATCAAATAAATGGCTTGCATGATTTGAAAAAATAGTATTTTGTTTTTATTGAGATTTCACCAAGCGTCCCAACTTTTTTGGAAGTGGGGTTGTAATTACTGTCTGCTCTGCAAAACGTTTCATTGTGAGTGCTGACATAAGTGTTGTCTTCTCTCCCACAGTGTCCTCTTCTTGGGTCATGGTGGTGGAGTTCTGGTTGTAGTCCTATTACGGCGTTAACTGCAAAGGATATTCTGTTTGGGCCTGGTAATTACCTAACCTACCTACTATTACCTGTTAAACTTAATTGTGATAAACTAATAAACAAATATCTGTTAAATAATTTGACTGCTTTATTTCTGTAGGATTTTATTTAACTTTGATTATTCACTATTTTACACTTTTATCTGTTTATTTGATTTCATCTGAAAAAATTATAGGACACTTACATGTGTATTCAAAGAAATGTTCAGGAGCATAAGTGATTATCTTTTATGTATTTTTATGATTATCTCAGTTTTTAAAAATGTTTTTAAAAAGGTAATGGAATAAACCTGAATGTAAACCATTTAGTAATAGCCAAATTAACATTTTAATTTGCATTTAGATGTTGGTATGGTTGAAAATCGAATGTTGATTCAACATAAAATCAACTGAAATTTAAACATAAATTCACATTTAGATGATGGTTGAATCACTGTTGATTTAGCGTTGGTATGGTTGAAAATCGAATGTTGATTCAACATAAAATCAACTGAAAATTCACATTTAGATGATGGTGGAATCACTGTTGATTTAACGTCAGTAAGGTTGAAAATCCAATGTTGATTCAACGCTAAGCCTAGGGGACATTTTCCATATCCATTCAACGTCAGGATTCAATGCAATTTCAACGTTTCTGCCAAACCATATTTAAACGTTGATTCAACTGAATTTTGTTATCTGGGCTTGTTTTTATCTTTCTTCTAATTACCCTTTGAGTGATGGTGCTGCTGTGACAAGTGAATTTCCCCACTGTGGGATCAATAAAATCTATTCTATTCTATTAATATTTAATTGTGAAATAGAATTGGTGGTCGACTGGCGTTTCTCAAGTCTGAAAAAATATGCTGAATTTTGCTCTCCTTCCTCCAGCCATTTCCGGCGTGATTGAATAAAGGCTCCTTCAGCTTGACGTTTATAAATTTCATCTAATCCCTGTAGATTCTTGATGTGAAATGTATCATGACTCCTCTGAGCTTGTTGGACTTCTTGGGGCCAACACGATGTACCATGTCCACGACATCGTTGAACTTGTCTTGTACACCTGGACAGACAGATTGGCAGATTTGGATGACCTCTTGCCGCACATTCTGCTGCTCTTTATCCTCCAAGCCATAAAGTTTCAAGTTCCAGCGGCGTGAGTAGCTTTCCAAATTAGAGATTTGTTTATCCTGTGCTTCGATTTTCTCTCTATATACTTCTAGTTGCACCTCGGCATTGACAGTCCTGTTCTTCATATCATTTATTTCAGCACAGAGGGCATTAAACGAGTTCTTCACAGCCATAATGCGTTCAGAGTTATCTTCAATTACAGTGTTCATTTGTGAAATGATTAAAGAATTGCCGCTCACCATTTTCTCAAGATTGTCCGATCTCAAGTTAATCAGTTCGGTGAGTGCCGATAGCTGAGACGGGAGCGTGGTGGATTCCGTATCAGCAACTTTCCTTAGTTTGCCAGCAGAGAGATGCATGCAGAGAGAGGAGGAAATTCTTCTTCCATTTGGGAACAAAGAGAAGGCTCCACAGCTGTTTTCAGGTAATCATGCATAGTGTCAGTAAAGGTATTACTTATAGCGTTAGGCTTATCCAAACCGAGACAAGGTTGAGTTGATTGGCTAATGCTAGCAGGCCTGCTAGCAGCAGCAGCGCCAACAAACGACTTCTTAGCTTCAGTCTTTTTCTTTTCTTCTTTTTGTAACACCATTAGATTTGTCACATTACCTAACCAACAATTGCCAAAACATTGACTGCATGTATTAGAACAATTGTAAAATCTTGAGTATGTCATCCTCATAATCTGATTGGTGCTGTAGTTTTCTAGCATTCCCATCAGCTACCAAGAGATGCAGGAAAGTAGGTAAACCCCCTAATCTTGAATAGTCCACCAAAAGCTGACATCTTGTCTGTTTGCTGACTGTTGCATTATTAGACCACTGATCCTACCACTGTAGATGTTTTCTGTAACTCTGTACTTTGGTAGTTTTCGTGCATAGGAACAAGCATCAGAAATGCACTGCTCTCTGGAAGATGATGGGCCATATGTTCTCCTGTTTCTGACACTGACATTTTCACATCTGAATGCTCATGTTTTAATGCAGAGTTTTCACTGCTGAGCTTTCCACATGGTGAGAAACTGATAATGATGTCAGGCCACTTTCACACACAATTCTCCCAATACCTGATGACTTATTGACATATGTGATATTGTATAACCAAATCATTGCTGCATGCAGGGATTTAACTGAGTTATACTCTTTATTACCAGCCTTGATGAATGATGCACATGTTGAAACGCCACACCCTCATTTTGGTTCAAATCTGGCCTGTGGAACAGAGGTGAAAAAGAGTTTGAATTTCACCAAAACTATTTACAGTTGTCTGTGTTTTGGAGCCATTGACTGGTGGTTAAGGGTTAGGTTCATTGATTGAAAAAAATCTTTTTAGTGTTTTTATCCTTTTTTCTTTTTTGTTCTTTTCCTGTATACCAAATTTTTAGGTTTACCCACGTTTTGTGTTGGAATGTCAATTTTTTTGCCTTATTTTTATTTTTTAAATCGGTCTGTCACACATTCTCTGATTGTGAGGACCTGATTTTATTAGTTTTACTGCCTTTTTTCTGTGTTCAAGCCCTTTGGTCAGCTGACATGCTGTTTTTAAATGTGCTCTATTAATAAATGTGGTATGGTATGGTAGGCGCGCTAATGGCTTCCCTAGCAGAGAGAGTAACGTGCAAGCTGGAGGAGATAAGAACATGTGAGCCGCTCCACACTTTCCATTGTTCATAAATCAGTTTTATGTTACGTTAGGTAACTATGTGACTTGTTGATATAAAATTACTGTTAGAGTATTCTGTGAGAAGTTCAGTCGTATTATTGATGAAAGAATGAGTTTTATTAGTGATACTTGCTCCGGTTAGCATGCTGCTAACAGAAGCTAACCACTCACATCGTGATGCTAGCTAATTTTACTGTCCTTTTTCCCTAAACAGACCCTTCTATGAAACTGTGGAGCACACATTGATGGAATTCTGTGTTTTGTTGTACCAGGTTGGGTCATATAGAAATGTTCATAAAGTGTTTTAAAGACTAGTTAAAGTAGCTCTCCGGAGTATTTATTTTATCTGATGGCACCATCTAGTGGCTGACAAGCATATCACACCAATAGTCGGTCGACTCGATAATTTAAGATGGCGAGTGCACGTTTCTTGTTTATGAATGTGCTTCTGTTGCTGACAAACAGAGCTAAAACACGTTGTTTTACAATTATTATTCTCATGTCATGTTGTGTTTCATATATTTATATTTTAAAGACTTACTTGTCCGTGAAAAGTTCATCAACGCTGCTTCAGCCTAGGTGCTTCCTTAAATTTGAAGCATGTAAGCAGTAGTCTAACACTTTTGTTAGTTTTACTCACCGATCAGTTTACTAATGCACATATTTTATGGGGCAGGGGGCGGGCTTAGCGAAAAAAAAAAAGACGTATCGTATCGAATGAGAAGACAATCACCTTTACGGATTTCTAAAAAATCATTCGTCATTCCTGAAAGGGGAAAACTCCGGATTGCTGCTTTAAATACATTCTTTGTTACTAGCACTGTTGGGAACTTTGCTAATCTGCTAATTCTATTTTTAGTTTTGTTGAAAATGTAAACTGTGAAATTAATGTGTCGTACTAGAAAAAAGCCACTATACGATCACCGAGCAGAGTATTGTGTAAGCTGGTGGAGACCATTGTTTGAAGCTGTTGAACACACATTGACGAAATACTTTGTATTTTGTTGTACCAGATCTCTGCAAATAGGTGTGTTGAGGAACAACCCAGTGCCCGTAGTCTGATCTCTGTACATGGACAGAGAAAGTTGCGACGTTCACAGACCAAAACACAACTGCAGAGCGGATCAGGACACATCCATCACATCTGGCTACTACAGTCTGATTTTGTAAAACCCTTCGAGGTTGAGAACAAACTGAAGGTGTTGAATATTATGCCTGGATTTTCTCAACAATCCTTTTAAACACCAAGGGGAGGAGGAGGGTTGCAGGTTCGAGCACCGTCTGTCACAATCATTGTGTTCTTGGGCAATTAAGCCAATTCACCCACATTGCCTGCTGGTGGTCAAAGGGATCAGTGGTGCAAGTGTTCAGCAGCCTTATCTTTGTCAGTGTGCCCCAGGGCAGCTGTGGCTACAATGTAGCTCCTCTCCACCAGCATGAAGAAGAGAAACAACAATACGATGCCTGTTTTAAGAAAAAGTTGACAGCACAATTCTGAGCTTTCATAGTGGCTATAGCTCCTCTGTGGTTCAAGCTGAATGCTCGGACATGAGTTTGTTATAAGCATGCGTGTTTGGCTGCATGGGCCAAACATTTCCTGTTTGGTTTAATTAACTATTAGGTCTTTTCCAACGGCACTACTCAGTGTGACTCAGGAGGGTGTGGTTTGGTCTGGCCATTTTTTCCAACAGCACTGTTCTGATTCTTCCCCCTACTTTCCCTCTACTTTTCAGTCCCTGCTTCGTTGTGGTTCCAAGGGCTGACCCAGGCCAGCATCGTGATTATCAGTCGCTGATTGACTAGGGGACAGAGTCACTGGTTGCTCCAGAGCTTTGTGGCTGATGCCTCGCTGCCTGCAGCCATTTCTTGTTTCAGAGTCTGACAAAAAAGCAATAAAACTAAGCAAAATGTTCAACAACACCTCCATTTTTGTGCTGAGTTGTGTTTCTGTGTAGCATACAGATCACCTTGTGTTATTTATGTCTCAAGTAAAGATCACACATTCCCCCGACGAGTGCCGCGATATGAGGGGCGTACCCACTTTTTGTCATGGAGCTGGCCGGGAAAGCTAACACTGAGGTGAGCTGAGTTAACTCACGCTGTACTGAGCTGTTTTAGGCAGAGTAGTGCTGTTGGGAAAGGCCAATAAGTGTCTAAAATGAGCTGCTTCAAAATCCCCTATTGTGATGTCACAATCAGAGAAATTTAAATAAAACCCCTTCTCACCTGTCTACACTGGAGGAGCATTGGCTCTACTCCTTGTGTTATTTGTGGAGATTAAACATCAACGTTGCAGAGCAAACAGTCGCGTTGCTGTTAGCCAATCAGAGGTGAGATGTCCAAATAGCAGGAAATAAGACTCCAAATCCTGTCGTCTGAAGCTACTTCCTCCTCCAACTGACTTGTACTTCCTTAAACAGGCGCGTCAGAGCTTTTTTCTCCCAGAGTACAACTTACAAAGCATTCATTCCTGCTAGAAACCACTGCAAATGTATTGATTAAACGAGTGAACCACACCTTTAAAATGACAAAGCCCTGAAACGGCTCATTCTGGCAGGTACTGAAAATGAAGAGCTGAGATCGCATTATGTAACAGGGATTTGTGCAAAGAACTTCATGAACATGTTTTTTTATAGACCTTATTAAAACCTTTAAAAAGTCATAATATGTCTCAGTACTGTGATACTATAAATAATTGTGATGATTTATTTCATAATAATCTTGTTAAGAAATTATACTACCATTCAAATCTGAACCATAGGCCTGTGGGTCAAGTGCTATGGAGCAGCAAACCCCCAAAGAAAATGATGAAGCACACAAGGTCTCAACGGCTCATGCACAAGGACATGGATTAGTGTGTTCAGAGCTTCTGAGCACACTGGTGTAATTCTTAACATGATGGCTCCTCGTTATATGAGCACTCAGCAGTCAGTTTCACCACACCCATCTTCAAAGTCACCTTTAATTTTTAATATCAGCTGCACACTTCTAAAGCTCCTTTACCACATCTTTTAGGGTAGTGATGTAGTTTTATGGCAGACAGATCATAAAAAACATTAGAAAAGGGCTTCATCCTGTGTCTCAATGATCACATTTTCTCATGACTTTTCATGTACAGCTTGAAAAAAGGAAGCAATGTCATTGCTGCTGATAAAAGTATAGCAAAGCCTTGGCATGGAGGCTTTATAGGCTCAGTATATTCAGAATAAATTAGCTAATACACAAGAAAAAAAGACTAAGCTTGTTGAAATTCACAATGAAAGTGGAACAGCGACAATCTAGAATGAAGTCGTGCTGCTCATGGAAGTGGAAGGATTTCTGATCTGAAGATATTCCATTGGTGTTTAATGAGGCTGAAAGAAGCAGGTTAGGAGATGTGGAGAGAATGGTGCTGCTGAATACCTGATATCTCCTTCAGCTGACTGCCACACAAAATAATAATAACAGCTGTTTCACTTCAGTAAGTACATTACACCCAGACTCCAAATGAGGCTGGAAGAGCCGCAGCTGAGTCAATTTGTTCACCTCGGTTTGTTTCTGAAGGTTTTGGGAATAATGGGCTAATTAGATGTCCTACGATAAGACGACCATCGATTTCACATGATCATCATGGCCAAGAAGCATGGCCTTTAAGTCGGAGACCACTGGTTTTCACCGGTAAAAGGTGGAATGTTGTGTGTGGTAGCTTTTGTTTTCTTTCTTCTTCCTCCTGTTCTGTTTTCCATCCGTGCTGCTCTCTGCCACTGCTCAGTCCAGAGACTCTCAGATTTTCTACAATTATTTGTTGATTAACTTTCTTACTTTTGTATCCTACCTCAGTTTACGTAATTTGACTCTCCTTTTCTTGGCATCATGACCATCTCGGCCGTAAAGTGACAGTGTGTCGTTTCCTGGCGATAGGGGGCAGTACATGCATTTCAGGGTAGTTTTACACCATATCGCCATGACTGTCGCTAGTTTAAAAAAGCATTACGGTAAA
Organism: Aphyosemion australe; assembly: GCA_006937985.1. Classification (NCBI taxonomy): domain Eukaryota; kingdom Metazoa; phylum Chordata; class Actinopteri; order Cyprinodontiformes; family Nothobranchiidae; genus Aphyosemion; species Aphyosemion australe. The sequence goes on along the minus strand of SSNS01000130.1, from coordinate 63,921 downwards.
TATTGTTAACTGAGCAGAAAGCATGTGACCTCGGCGTGACTCCTCAGACTTTAATAGTCCTTCAGTTAATTCCATCGAGAGAATACAATGCCGATGCTAGTTTTCTGGCGGTGTAGGTTCCGGATCTACTCGGGGTCCTGCGCCTGCCGATGACGTCAAACTACGGCAAAACCACTTGGTCAAAACGTAGTGCATCACTTTTATGATTCTGTTCTTTCACATAGGTTTTGGAAAGAGTTTAGTAATTTTGTTATTAAATTCATGTTTCTTACTGCCGAAATGTTTTTGAACGTGTTAACCTAACTTCTGTAAGTCGTATGTCAAACCAATCATCTAGTGTGACGTCATCGGCAGGAGCAGGACACCGAGCTGGATCACATAGAAAGAAATATGGCGTAACCCCCAGAGACTTAGACCCATGCCCTATGTATTTTAGACGCGGTTTTTATAGTTATATGTTACGAAACCGCCAATATTTTTCAATGACTGGACATCATTCTATTCATTTTCAACAACATTTCGATGGAAATTTCCAGAGATTAATGGTAAAAAATACACATTGTCACTTTAAAGTGGAATTCCAGAGTTTTTTTTATCTGATGGCACCATCTTCACAGCCCAAGTTAATCGACAACACAAAGAGCTCATTCTTGCACTATAAATTGAGGAAGCTAGATAAAAGGAATGTTATTTTTTTAATAAACTTGTTCAATAAATTGGTGTTTTTAAATAGTATCAAAATCGAGTATCGAGTTTTTTTTTTCAGTATCGAATCGAAATTTTAGTATCGTGACAATATATATATATATACATATATATATATATATATATTGAAAGCTCTACATAAGCAGATATTGAATGCTATTGACTAATGCTGAGCAACAGTCAATTCAAATTGCATGGAACTCTAAGGGATGGAGGACAAGCAAATGAATAAAAAGATGTATCACCAACATTGTATCACACTATGACTCACTTTTACAGATTTCTAAAGAAAATCACAGCCATTTTTACAAACTCTCTTCATACCAGACCAACCTTAAGGCTCATTTCCACTAAATGACCAAAACGTTTCACCCTGGTGAATATTTACCATGGACTCTTTGAACCCTGGTTTGTTGTGTTTTTGCCTTCATTTGAGCTACAGGGAGACATTTTGCTCATAGATCTTTCATAAGAACATTTCTAATGAATGCAAGTAGATAATAACTCCTTTCAAGATACAAATCAGAGTGGACCTTTAGGATGCTGATGGCCATTGAGAATGCTGGGGATAGTGTTGAATGCTTCTCAACTACCCTAAAAGTTAAAGGTAATTTCAACGGTACTGCAGGAACAATTGAAGCACACATTTTGAGATAAGATACATAGATCCACGATCCAGGGAGAGCTAAGAGTAGTGCTGCTGCTCCTCCTCACCAAAAGGAGTCCGCTAAGGTGGTTTGGACATTTGGCTACAATGTCTCCTGGTTGCCTTCCTCTGGAGGTCCTCTGGGCATGTTCCACTGGGAGAGAAGCTGGTGCAGACCCAGAGTTAGCTAGGAGGATAATGTATCCTACCTGGTCTGGGAACGCCTTGAGAACCCTCTGAGGAGCTCAGAAGTGATGCTGATAAATGTTTGTCTGGGCTTCCTTCCTGTTACAGTAATTCTGAACCGGCCTTGAATAAACGAAGGAACATGGATGGTTAGATGCTGAGCTACCTGTAGGTTGACAGAGATTTCTGTTGCTTTTATTATATGGTAAAAGTATAGTTTTGGTTTATTAATGACGAAAGAGAATTAAAATCCTCCAAATGCAGAAAGGATCAGCATTCGCCGGTGATTGGACATTTGTCTTTTTTTTTTTTTCAATCTTGTTTTCTCCATCTTTATTTATTCACCACCTGCCCCTCCACGCCTTTTCCTTCAAACCTTCAAAGAAAGTGTGCATTGTCTTATATGAGGTTTGAACGTCTGTGTTCTCAGAGGAAGCTCATGATCATATTGTGTGTGTGTGTGTGTGTGTGTGTGTGTGTGTGTGTGTAAAGGAGAGAGAGAGAGAGAGAGAGAGAGAGAGAGAGAGAGAGAGAGAGAGAGAGAGAGAGAGAGAGAGAGAGAGAGAGAGAAATGAGAAATTGATTTCTATGATCAGAATCCTGCAGCTGGAAAATCTCAGGAAGTGCTGGATAACACTCTCAATAAAAAGATCAAGATCTATAAGTGAAACTAACTGATCTCCAGGTCGTGTGTATTTCTGTGTGTGTATCTGTACGTTCCCAGAGGTTTGTGTTAACCTTTGTGTGTGTGTCATGCCTTGCGGTCATTCTGTCATAGACAGCTGTTGTTGACCCGTTGACACAACCTCCTCTGCCTCCTTTTCACACGCAAACATATTCACAGACAAATTTTAGTCCAGCATGTCTTCTGCCTTCATTTCCCCAAGCCATCACACTCACATCGACTCTCCAACACCTCACACACACCTTCAATTCAACTCACTCGCCACTCGAATGGTCTGGCACTGTCTAGTTGGTTCCTTGAGTGTGTGTTTTTATAATTTGAATAGTTGATTTTCTTTATGGAGTAGAGCCACAACCCAACAGATTGTCTTATATGATTCATGACTCTCCATCCCAAAAGAGGCCTACTAGAACAAACAGGATTTACAGGTTAACTCTGATAGCCTCCATGGGTTTTGCTCAAAAGGAGTTCAGACTCAGAGACAAACAGGTCTTGGGATTCACGCATGCACACATTTATTGGTCTTTGAACAACTGAGTCAAAAATATCCTCAAAAACGTGTATAAAACATAAATAGGAACAAGCGTATAATAAGAAGTTAAATGTAATTTATTTTAGGTTCATACCTTCAGGGGCGCCCCCGGAATTTTTTGATGAGGGTGGCCAGATGGGGCCAAAGAAAATTTTGGGGTGGCACATCAAATTGGTCCTTGTGGTAACTCTGGGAGAGTTTAATCTCTGGCGATGCATTGCACTGCTCCTTTATTTTTATTTTTTTTATTAAAAAACAATATGCATCCAACACACTTATCTCAAATTTGAGAAACGCAAAAAAAAAATGCATTTCAGTTATTTTAAATGTTATTTCAAAATTTATTTTAGAATTTTATTTTTTAGTTTAAGTCATCTGTTGCTGCCTTCACAAAAACTATGGAGATATAAACTGTTTTTGAAAATGGTGAGCAGCAGAAATATATATATATATATATATATACATTTTTAAAATTCTGATTATTTCTTTACTCATTAATTGTATCATTTTTATTGGGTTTTACATTTATGTCTTGATTAAAAAAGATGCATTTATGGTTTGAGTGAACATTAATATGATTTATTGACACTGGTCTTCCCTGGGGTGGCCTGCAATTTTCTAGGGATGCCGATGGCCACCCCATGGGGCGCCACTGCATAACATACATTTCTGTTGTCACAAGGTGGAGCCAGTCTGTTTACTCAGGACTTAGAGTTGGTAGACCTCACCTGTATATACTCGTTTTTTAAAGGTGTGGTTGAATAAAAAAAACTTTTTTTTCATGTTTTTTCTGATTTTTATGGGCTCGACACACGGGGGTGACAAACGACCGCGATCAGCAAAACTCATCGCTATCGCTTTTATAAACTGACACACGGGAGGCAACAAGCGGCAGTGGCAAAAGCCAGTGACGCCTCTGTTCCAGAGTGAATAGCGAGTCCTCTGTTGTTTTGATTGGCCGTCAGATTGGAGGGAATTTTGGGTTATTAAAGCAGTTCAGAGTTTAAAAAGCGGTAGATATGAAGTCTCACAAGGTTTTGCTAAAGGCAAGTGAAGTCTTGTAAAGTTCTGGGACATCAGACACGGCAAGTATTAATTTTTCATTCATATTTACCCGGAGATGTACTGAGAAGCATCCTGTCCGCTCATTGGTCAGTCAATGAAACCTCCGCTGATTGGTCCTTGTCCGAGCGACAGCGATGAAAAGTAGAAAAATTTTCAACTTTCTGGGATTGCGTCGCTGGCTCGCGTGTGCATGACACATGCACAAGAGCAAAATTTCACATGCACATTTTTCAAGTTTCGCTTAGCAGGAGGGAGACCCGCGATTATCGTATTGTCGCACTTGTCTCATTGAAAATGAATGGAGGAGAGGCGATGTCGCCTCCCGTGTGTCGAGCCCATAATGGGTCACTCAGTTTTTTATGCAGGCTGAACATGAAAATAGTCTCCTACACCTATCTCCTGCATTAGCTTCTGATAGAAACAGATCTACGTCACACTGTGAATTAGCATTCATGGACTCACCCATCTTGACTCATAACGAGGAAGGCTGTTGTTTTAATGTCCGGTAATCAGCAGCGGACATCTCGGCTAGCTTAAGCTAACTGTTAGCTTTAGCAACTTCACCACATGACAGATGCTACTCCAGGCTTGTGTTATTAGTGGAGATAGACGTCTTTAGACATTAAAGTGTTTATATTTTGTGGATTTCGCCCGTAAACTTGCGTGAAAGTGTACGTCGTGTATTGATAGCAAGCCATACTGTTTATGTTGTTGCCACACAGGCACTCGCGCATGTGCACAATTAAAAATATGTCAACAAAGATCCTCCTATACAGGTCAATGGGTAGACTTATAGTTCACTACTTTTATTTTTGAAGCCCATAGCTGAGTAGATATTTGCTTACTTTTTATGAAATATTTCATCTTAAAGAACAAGTTCACTGAGAAAACCGTTTTTTACTTGTTATTTTTGAAATATGATCAGTCACCAATTTTCACATGACTTAGCCACCGAAAGAAAAATAGACGGGAGAGCTCTCAGGTCAGAAAAAACTACACAGATCTACGTCACACTGTAAATTAGCATTTATAGACTCATCCATCTTGGCTCGTGACAGGGAAGGCTGTTGTTGGTTTTTGCAGCCAGGAGAGAGCCTCTCTCAGCTAGTAGAAGCTAACCGTTAGCATTAGCAACTCTACAACACAGAACAACTCCTTCAAGCTGGTGTTATTTGTGGAGATAAAACATCAACATTGCAGAGGGAACGAATGCAGTGGAAGAGTTGCGTTAATGTTAGCCAATCAGAGGCAAGATGGCCGAACACAATGAATATTAATGAGTAAGACTTCCTGAAACAAGAGCGCGAGAGTTTTTTTTTCCACACAGAACAATTCACAAGACATTCATTCATACTAGAGACCACAGCAAACGTATTGAAAAAAACAAGTGAATGAGAACTTTAAAATTCCTACAAAAGACAATTTATTTGAGAAAAATTAAATAAAAGAACAAACACTATGGTTTTCAGTAGAGCTTGCTCCATCTTCAGTGTTCCAGCCTAATTATACAGGTCCTTCTCAAAAAATTAGCATATTGTGATAAAGTTCCTTATTTTCTGTAAAGTACTGATAAACATTAGACTTTCATATATTTTAGATTCATTACATACAGCTGAAGTAGTTCAAGCCGTTTTAATATTGATGATTGTGGCACACAGCTCATGAAAACCCAAAATTCCTATCTCAAAAAATTAGCATATCATGAAAAGGTTCTCTAAACGAGCTATTAACCTAATCATCTGAATTAACTAATTAACTCTAAACACCTGCAAAAGATTCCTGAGGCGTTTAAAAACTCCCAGCCTGGTTCATTACTCAAAACCGCAATCATGGGTAAGACTGCCGACCTGACTGCTGTCCAGAAGGCCATCATTGACACCCTCAAGCAAGAGGGTAAGACACAGAAAGACATTTCTGAACCAATAGGCTGTTCCCAGAGTGCTGTATCAAGGCACCTCAGTGGGAAGTCTGTGGGAAGGAAAAAGTGGGGCAGAAAACGCTGCACAACGAGAAGAGGTGACCGGACCCTGAGGAAGATTGTGGAGAATGACCGATTCCAGACCTTGGGGGACCTGCGGAAGCAGTGGACTGAGTCCGGAGTGAAAACATCCAGAGCCGCCATTTACAGGCGTGTGCAGGAAATGGGCTACAGGTGCCGCATTCCCCAGGTCAAGCCACTTTTGAACCAGAAACAGCGGCAGAAGCACCTGACCTGGGCTACAGTGAAGCAGCACTGGCCTGTTGCTCAGTGGTCCCAAGTACTTTTTTCGGATGAAAGCAAATTTTGCATGTCATTCGGAAATCAAGGTGCCAGAGTCTGGAGGAAGACTGGGCAGAGGGAAATGCCAAAGTGCCTGAAGTCCAGTGTCAAGTACCCACAGTCAGTGATGGTCTGGGGTGCCATGTCAGCTGCTTGTGTTGGTCCACTGTGTTTTATCAAGGGCAGGGTCAATGCAGCTAGCTATCAGGAGCTTTTGGAGCACTTCATGCTTCCATCTGCTGAAAAGCTTTATGGAGATGAAGATTTCATTTTTCAGCACGACCTGGCACCTGCTCACAGTGCCAAAACCACTGGTAAATGGTTTACTGACCATGGTATTACTGTGCTCAATTGGCCTGCCAACTCTCCTGACCTGAACCCCATAGAGAATCTGTGGGATATTGTGAAGAGAAAGTTGAGAGATGCAAGACCCAACACTCTGGATGAGCTTAAGGCCGCTATCGAAGCATCCTGGGCCTCCATAACACCTCAGCAGTGCCACAGGCTGATTGCCTCCATGCCACGCCGCATTGAAGCAGTCATTTCTGCAAAAGGATTCCCGACCAAGTATTGAGTGCATAACTGAACATAATTATTTGAAGGTTGACCTTTTTTGTATTAAAAACACTTTTCTTTTATTGGTCGGTAGGAATATGCAAATTTTTGGAGAAAGGAATTTTGGGTTTTCATGAGCTGTATGCCACAATCATCAATATTAAAACCAATAAACGGCTTGAACTACTTCAGTTGTGTGTAATGAATCTAAAATATATGAAAGTCTAATGTTTATCAGTGCATTACAGAAAATAATGAACTTTATCACAATATGCTAATTTTTTGAGAAGGACCTGTACATTCCTTAGTTTATTTTGTGAATTCCTATGCTGTTTAAGCTGAGGGCCTTACAGCTGATGTCATAAAAGCTGATTGAGTATTTTTGGCATTTAGTCAAAGACATTTATATTACTACTAGTGTCCAGAGAAAATGCAGCCATCTTTTTTATTTCTTCTTCTTGTCTCTGGTTTCCATGCACAAAGGGTACAGCCGGACTGTCTGGAAGGGGTCCAGTATGACGGCATTGGGGTGCCATCTGACATTGTCCTTCTGGCTTCAGTGGAGCATGATCGTTGATTTGCACAGGAGCAGATAGAGGTTCATGTGAGGCATCTTCACATTAGCCTGTTCCTCCTACTGGGGCATTACCAACAGGATTAAGAGCTTGCTTTGATCCATTGGTCGCCATTAGCACTCAAAGTTAAACATAAAAGCTTTAAAGTAACACTAAAATTTATGTTGAAGGGGTTTGAGCAATTTGCCAAAAATACTTGTACAAAATGAAACAGAATACAAGGGTTTAGCAAAGAGCAATTACATCAACTGCTATAAAATATTCGAGAGTTGAGTTGTTTCCAGACAATAGCAATCTACTTCTGGCTTTACCACCATTCTTACTAGACATTAGCTTATCAAAACAACCATAATTAAAATCTTATTCTTTCAAATTGAACTATTTGAAAGAGCTAATAACGCGTTAAAATATTTAAACTATCATTCTATAAATATGAAATCAGAGTTCTTTTAAAAACGCCACCAGATGAATGCCCATTTCCACGGTGGATGACAAGCAGGAGAAAATACACAGGGGAGTACTTCATGGGCCAGTGATTATGAAATGCAGTTATCATGGTAAATGGTCTTAATTTATATAGCTCCCTCTGGAGTCCTAGAACCACCCAAGGTGCTTTACAACTAAACAGTAATTCACCCATGAATGGGCTGGCGGTGAAGAGCTGCCCTGGGGCTAAGTGACCGAGGTGGGGCTGCCATACACACTAGGTGCAGCTGGTTCCCGCCGACCACCACCATCATGTGACGGGTAGAATATCTTATGCAGAGGTATTTAACTGTATCAATGTGCTAGAACCACACCAGATGCCAAGAAATAAATACAGTTCCAGTTTTGACTTTTCTAAACATCTGACATTGTTAACTGCTTGTAGCCCAGAAATCTAGACAGACCGCAGCAAAAGCAGATGGATTTTGCTCTGCAGTCTGCAGGTTGGTCTAGCCATGCTCCATCGGATCTTTAGCAGGCCCAACCAGTTTTGTTCCTTGCCAATCAGAGCGAACAACAGAGATGGGTTAGGGTTAGGAGTGATTAAAATGGCTTTGGCATCAACTTTGGACTATTTAGACTTGGGCTTTTCTATGAGACAAGAGCAGACAGAGAAAAAGGATGCATTTGTGTCTTCTTCTACAGACTGCCCTGTTGACTGACATCTGTAGAGGTAAGAACATCACATTGTTTGTTGTCCAGTAGCATGTGGAGACAGTTTGAAAGACAACCGTACATTCCACCCTCAACTGAGATCTGTTTATGGGCTATTGCCAGACTATATTCACATATTCAGGATGACTTGCCAGGTTAGACTAATTGGTCTTTGCCACAGTTCCAATCTTTGCAATAAAAAAGACCAAGAGAGAACATTTAAAAATCTGGAAACCACTTCACATCTTGGATTAATTAGAGACATCGTGACAGCCTAGCTAAAGGAAAATGTTTGTTTTATTCAACAAATTGTGTCGTGTTGCTTTGGGTTCGTGCAGGGTAAACTGCATTCCATATGACAGTGGGCTAAGAGCCAACGCAACTTTTAAGCATGAGAAGCTATCTTGTTTTATCAATGGTGACAGAAGCTAAGTGATTAGAGCAGAGTTGAGTTGATTCACTTAAAGGAGTCTTCACCTGAAATTTTCACTTTTCCACTTGAATAAATGTCTATAATGGCTTCCTAATGATTTTTCACTGGCTGAGAAGCCGATATTTAACATTGAAGCGTTTGTTTAATCTTGCCTTCTTCAACCAGCTCACATGCACCCCACGAGCACGCGCACTCCAAAACGAGAACTTGAGCTCTGGCCGTACATGTCGTCACAAAGGCCGAATATAACCAAATATGAACCAGCAGCGAACAAACCGGCACAACAAAGCTCATTTCATAACGTGAAACGCATAAATTATGTCTTACCGTTGCTGATCCGTGTTACGGGGGGAAAAAGTCCACTCGGTTTGTGTATTCGATCTTCACAACAGCATGATGAGCCAATGCCAGGCTGTTTAGCTTTCTTTGTCCCATCTAGACTGTTTACAGATCTCCAATGCCGCGTCCCATCATTTTCCGGTTTACGGCGCTTCGCTGAAAAAAAACCTCAACAACAAGCGAGGAAGCCATTACGCACGAGGCGAGGCTCGGGCTCATACTGTTGGATCCCGTAGGTCACGGACAGGTCGGGTTCAGTTATAACTTTTGTTATTTTGGAGCAAGATGCTGAAGCTGCTTCCTTCTTCCTTCCACCAATCAACGTGCCCCTCAGTCTGGCACGCGTCCGACACAGCCGAAATATCGCGTGTATATCGCTTTACAAAAAAGGATCAGAAAAGCACATTTTTTATTTATTTTTCCAATACAATTTATTTTAATGGTCTAAAAGACTATAATAGGACGTAGATATCCACGGTATTATAGGTGATGACTCCTTTAAATCTTCCATGTTGTTCTTAAAAACTATGAAATTCATCCTCATCTTGTAATATTTCTCATTGGCTTTGTTCCCTGGGTGTTGATAATTGACAGTGAATTGCAAAAGCTCTCCCTAACCTTTTAAGGTATTATACCACACAGAAACATGTGATTTGACCTGAACTGTAGCATCACGTAACAAAATACCATCTTTGTCTACTCCAGAAAAGTGAACTAGAATAGTTCATTCAGTCATTTGCTTATGACCTCACGGGGCAAAAGTAAGTAGGTCTGTTTGTTTTCATGTCACATAGAAATGTGTGATTTTATCTGAATATTAACAATACGCTCCTTGAAAGTTAGAGTGTTACCACATGAATATATGGCGGTGAATATTACTTTGCATACTGCTCTTCATTCAACCCTCCCTTTGACTATTGACCGAGTCTGGGGTCAGTTTAGCCTCAAGCAAATACATGAAAATTAGTCAAATGTAGGCCAACAGACAGGGTTTTTATGTGTCAAATCAATACTGAAAGGTTTTTTTCTGACCAGGAACACTAGATCACTTATTATTGACCATAAACAACAATGTATAGGAGACCAAACAATATGTCATCAGACTAAAAGGATTTGAATGTCTTAAGGAAAAGTAAAATATATCTTTTATACCCAACGGGTTTAACTTAATTTCAGTTCCAACAAGCTGCAACCATTGCAAAGTTTCTAACTACACACCAACATCTTTAAAATCTTCCCACACTTTCTGCTGCAGGGTGATAAATATTCATCTGATTTGGCCTGATTTTACATTACTGTCTTCTCATCTCCGGATGAATCAGGATCGCTTTAGAATGAGCTCCAAAATGTGCGTGTGAAGTGTGCTAATGTGTTCCTGGTGACCTGTCTGGGCCTTTAGGCATTTTTAATGTCACTATGGCATTCTGTGACATTTTTATTACAGCCTTGCTACAGGTTTGCTGCTCCTTGTAAGATTTCCAGAGCCTTTTGTAGTACCCTTGTAGATTTAAATGTCCTAGATCATGAGTATAATAGTGGTTGTTTGGTACATCAGTACACAGGAACAATATACTAGAACAGCATTGATAAAGCTGCAGATTTATGACATCTTATTGTTGTACATGTGTGGCCCACTCTATACAGCTCGTATGGGTTTACAGTCATTTGCTCAGTCAGGTGTGAATTGTTGCCATACAACCCTTTGTACTATTTGTAATACTGCATCCAACCCCACCCCTCCTCTGTTTTTCTCTCTGATGCTTCCTTCCGTTCATGTTCCTCCCTCTGTACCACAGATGAGTGGAACAGGAAGTTCTAAAGGCTTGCATGGCCAAAATACACGCACTAATCAATGTTGACACAAAATGATGGTTTGTGTTGATCCTTGTTTTTCCTCATGAACAAAACGTCAATTTTTGATTAAAAAATTAGTTTATAGGCCAATGAAGCCTTTACTCTGTTGAGGGGGACTCGCAAACAAAATCCGATGAATAATCCGGAAGGTCTAAAAGTCAAAAATGTCATCTAGTTTTGAGAAAATTGATGATTTTTTTTCATACTTTGTATTTTCTAATGGTGCATTTTATAATGAATTTGAACCAATTATGTTCTGTGTGATATAGTCAAAAAATAAACATTTTTGTTAGTCATCCAATGAGAAGTTTAGTAAGTATGATGAAAAACAAGAAACCTTTGTGCTAGTTTTTATATTTATTGCCATAAATATGCACCTAGTGTTATGGACAATGCATTAGTTTAATGATGTTTTCACATTTACACTTTCTCTTTTATTAAAATGTCTAAATCAAATGTATCAGATTATAAGATTCATCAAAGGGTGGAGTTCAGCTCCTCTTGTGGTGAATGTAGGCTATTGCAACTTAACTAAACAGTAGCGTTGCTGAAATAGCAGCAAAAAACTATTCAATACAAAAAAGTAAACATGTGATTTTTAATTTGAAAGCGGCTGTCCGGAGTATTTCTTTTATCTGATGGCACCATCTAGTGGCTGACAAGCATATCACACCAAGAGTCGTTCAATCCGGTTATTTAAGATGGAGACTGCACATTTCTTGTTTATGAATGTGCTTCTGTAGCCGACAAACAAAGCTAAAACACGTTGTTTTACAAGTATTATTCTCATGTCATGTTGTGTTTTCATATATTTATATTTTAAAGACTTATTTGTCCATGAAAAGTTTATCAACTCTGCATCAGCCGAGGTACTTCCTTAACTCTGGAGCATGTAAGCAGTAGTCTAACGCTATTGGTTAGTTCTGAACGGCGCTCAGTTTCCTATTGCACATAGCTCTGGAGTGAGGTGAGTTTTCAACGCTCACTGCAGAAATAAAAAGACTCAGAATGGCAACAGTCAGACATGGCTACACTCTAACACAGGCCATTTAAGGTGATGTTTTTGTTCCTTTTTCCCTTCATCATGTCTGTAGCATTCATTATAACTACTAATAAAATTTATATCCAATCCATGTGATTGGTATCAGTGATTGGCAGCAAAAAACCTGACTGGAGCGTCCCTATAAAAAAGCACTAAGGGCAGAAAATGAGAAATCAGACATTGAGACCATCAACCAGTGTGTCTGGGGCACAGATGAGGATCTCAGTCTTATCTTGATAACATAAGAACAACTAGAGCAGCTCTGAATATAAAGAACCCAAACAGGAAAACCATGGAAACCAACAACCAACAACAATGATTAATAAAGGCAGTGACAAAGAAAAGAAAATCCTCACTGTGATATAGAAAAATAACTCATTTGTTTCATTGCTGTAAGAAAGACTATGAAGCTCAAACTACAGTGACCTAATTACTGATTCTACAAATAGCCATTGGAATCCTAATTTTAAACATTGGCCAAACAACAAATTAATATGATGTGAAACTAAAGCCTGATTTATACTCCTCCATCAGCACGGCGATGGGGAGATGCAACGCCATGATGCGATGATGCAAAGGCCTGATTTTCTAACTGTCCATGAAAAGTAATGGAGACCGCGAGCTTGTGATTGGTCAGGACACCACTTCCTTTAAATTCGTCAACAGAACCGGCATCCCCTCCTCAAAAAATAAAATGAATGCCGAAGATTTCTAGCAGCAGATCGGAGAACGTCTCGCAGAAAAAGTCCATTGATATAAAAGTTGATACACCCATGACTGAAGGAGTACAAAGATACGCAGCAAGTAGTCCAGGAAGAGAGAGATGTGATGGTGGCAGTTTGCATTATGCAACATGAATACATTTAACTACACAACACCCCCTCCCTTAAAAAGGATCAGTTCCATTAACAATAGCTAAGCCCAGGAATAGTTATTAGATTTTCTCAATTCAAATCAGACTTAATTTCTCTCAAAGGAACTGTTCCCAAGCTGATCTGTATCCTCAGACCACAAAAAGCTTCATTAAGCTAGTCAGACTCCAATGAACACTTGGTCAGAGATTGCCATGTGTGCCACAATCTGGGACGTATTATCCTGACCCAGCTCACCAAGCACCTGGATAATGACCCACAACACAAAACAAGGAGGAAAACTTTGCAAGTAGGTTACACAATTTTAACACTTGAACAATAAATATTTTACTGTAACCCACATGCTTGCTTGTTTATTTATTAACCTACTAAAACCTTTTTTCCCCCAAGACTTTGAGTTGTGCTGCACGCAAAGTGTGTTTGTGTCAACTTATTCATTCACAGTTAGAAAAGTAAACTGAATTTTGTGTTGCAGTTAATATTTTATTTTTATGCACCACTTATCTGCTCTGTTGTGTTCCGGTTTTCTGGATGGAGTGACTCTATGAACACCCTAAATGCCTATAAATGCCCTAAACCAGTTTATAAACATCATAAAAGACTGCAAGTGCCCTAAATGAATTTATACACTATAAAAGACTAGAAATGCCCTTAACGAGTTTATAAACACCATAAAAGACTAGAAATGTCCTAAACGAGTTTATAAACACCCTAAAAGACTAGAAATGACCTCACACAAGTTTATAAACACACCCAAAAGACTAGAAATATCCTAAACAAGTTTATAAACACACCCAAAAGACTAGAAATGTCCTAAACAAGTTTATAAACACCCCAAAATTTTAGAAATGCTCTGAACACGTTTATAAACACAGTAAAAGACAACAAATGCCCTAAATGAGTTTATAAACACCCCAAAACACTAGAAATGCTCTAAACAAGTTTATAAACACCCTAAAAGATTAGAAATGCCCTACATGAGTTTATAAACACTGTAAAACACTACAAATGCCCTAAATGAGTTTATAAACACCTCAAAATATTAAAAATGCCCTAAACAAGTTTATAAACACCATAAAAGACTACAAATGATCTGAATGAGTTTAGAAACTCCATAAAGAATATAAATGCCCTTTACACATTCCTTTAGAGGCTAAAAATTTATTTAAGACTTGATAAAGGCCCTAAAAAAACTTGAAGTATCTCTAACACTATAATCTACTTAAAATTCTACAAACACCCAAAAATGCACAACACACACAGAACTCAACAAATACCTTAAGAAGTCTACATATGTATGCTTTAAAAGACTCTAGACTGCAGAAAAACCCGTTTAAAGCCTTCAAAGTCATAGGAGCTCTATGGTAGATACCAAAGATGTTCATTAATTTCTTTGGACAAAATCCCTCTTAAAGGTGTCCTAGAATGCAATTAATCAACAATCTAAAACAGAGCTTTGAGCCTCCAAAAAGCATAAGAAATTTTTTTTGGCTTTCATCTGTCCCACACACTAAAAACAGTTGGGTTGAAAACAACCCAATTTGGGTTATTTTTAACCCAAGTCATGGGTTAAGAGGGACCAACCCAAGTTGTGAGTTACTTTAACCCACAAAATTGGGTTATTTGCATCTACCCAAAACTTGGGTTGTTTAGTTTATAATTAGGTAACCCATTTTATGGGTTAAATTAACCCAACCTCTTGAGTTAATTTAACCCACAAAATTGGGTTGTTTAGTTTATAATTAGGTAACCCATTTTATGGGTTAAAATTAACCCAACCTCTTGAGTTAATTTGACTAAATCTTTAGTTAAATGTATTCAAAGTCTTTTTGCCACTAGGATCCACTAAAATATAAAATATAAACATTTGGTAGACATATTAAAAAGAGTGAAGTCCCCCCATGAATTACAAATATTTAAAACTTTATAAATGTATTGTAAAACCCATGTGTTCAAATGTAAAAAAAAAAAATACCAAGGAACTTACAACAAACCTTTATTTCCAATTGCAACAACAACAAAAAAACATTTGAACCCTTTACAGGGCAATCATTGAAGTAGTTTAAAATTTTATATTTCAACCCCAGGGTGTTATTATGGTCTATAACAAATGTATTTTTCTGTTACAATTTTCAAATATATTTATTTTCATGGAGAAAATCAGAGAAAATTAAGTGCTCAAATATCGACGCTGGCCCTGTTCTGGTAAAAGAAATCCCAAAATAAAAAACATGAACAAGTTAAAACAAACATTATTTTTTAATAATACAGATAATTATAAGACACTTTAGAATAATCTAGATAATTTTAGAACATTATATCACTGTAGAATAATACTGAATATATCACAATTATTAAACAATACAGTAGACTTTTATAAAATCAGATTACTGTAGAATATTTTTGGAAGTTATAGAACATTAAATGCCATTTCTGATCAAATATAGATCTTTAGAATATTTTGTATTTGAGGATCTGCCTCAGTGTCATCTTCCTCCTCTTCATCATCATCACTGATGGTGAGACTCGCTGGCACAATAACTGTCCCCCTTTGTTTTTTATAGAAATCTTAGTTTAAAACTGAAAAATATATTCAATATTATAATTATTATTATTACTGTAACCATGATCATGAAGATTCTGTCTAAAAAACAACAGATTTTACCTAAAAATATACATAATTTTTTACTTGTTCAGGGCGTATGATCAAATATGGCAGCTTTGATTTTCATGCTCTGATTTCACCAACGTCATTGAGTTTAACATTTACACCACATATATCTTTATTTAGCACCACTAGTCAACCTTGTGATGTGAGAGTTTCATAAACCTAGCGTTGTTAGTTTTAGAGATCCAACCTTAAACACGAGAGGAGACGAGCTCCAGGAAGGCAGTTTTCTGGTTTTTCAGACACACCAATATTTGGTGCGTTGTAGCCCCACCCTGATTGGTCTAACGGTGCCACGGTGCAAACTGTGACTAGCTTGATCTGTGTTGATTGGTTGGGTGAAATCTCATAATTCTAAGAGTCCGTGAAAAGGCACACCGACATCATTTATGATGTGAGTGGAAGTGTCTAAATATAGACGCTTTCCTATCACGGGTTAATGTTGAGAACATGACCCCCCACCCCCCAAACACACACATAAACAAACAGCAGCACGTGAACTGGTGAAGCTCTATGATTGTTCCTCCTGTCTGGCCTCAACCTGGTTGTGGAAGCCTGCAGTGTTGCAACCTCTTCCCTGATTTTTTTTTTCTTTTTTTTAATTCTTGTATTTTGTATGGCAGTTTTCAAAAATGTCACCTGTTTGGACTCTGGTCCTTCAATTTTGTAGACCAAATGCTGTAGCAACTCCCATGAAGAAGCACACATCAACTGCCCCAAGCAGCGTCTCTTCAGGAAATGTCTGCCCATTGAACAGCACTGGGTTCTTTGTCCGAGGACCAGGACAAAAGGGTATGGCTTGTTCTCAGCCTCCTGGAGGTATTCCACCATATTTGTGCCCACCTAAGATGGGAACAAAGAATGAAAAATAAATAAATAAAAGTAAATAAAAAGGAAATTTGACTTCAAAGCAAATCATAAACAAATACACAGATAACCTGTTAACTCATTCACTGCCATTGACGACTAAAGTCGTCTTTCCACATCCAACCACTGGCTGCCAATGACGACTAGAGTCGTCATTTCCCTTTTTTACGGGGCGGGCGTCAGAGCAAGCCCCCGCACCGTGAGAACAAACATCACGTGTCTAAAGCGGATCTTCATCCGTGTATGTCACACATCACGTGATCAGAAAGCGGAAAATCAATGGATTACGAGATTATTTTGGGACGCTGCTGTGAAAAAAACGATGCGCCCAACCGGAAATGCTTCTGGAGTGACGGTTGGGCACCAGATTGTGAAAGAACGGATAACGCGAGAAATACAGCGATTCTTCCTGATGTAAGAAGTGAGTCTACTCTTTCTTTTTGTAGTTTTGGCGTTTACATGATCATAGAGCACGATGTTCTGACTCTTCAAAAAACAGTAAAAACGCTCAAAAACGCTGGCAGTCAGGGGCTTTCTGATCAGAAAACGGCTGGCAGGGAATGAGTTAAGAGATACAACATTGAGACCAAAAGGAACAATTATACTCACAGGCTTGAGGTCGATCAGCTGAGGCCGACTGGGCCTCTTCAGCAGAGTGCCGGATGGTTTTCTTGTTTGCTTTGTAGACATTTTGTTGAACCATGGATGGGATCAGTCGCAGGGCCAACTCTCCTCTAGCATCTGTAGGCAAACAATTTAAGTTAACAAGTTAACTATTTATAGGTAGGCGCGCGCACACACACAACAAGTGCGCTCATGATGTAGCCTGTCCTGTTGGACCGAGACGTCGTGCAGTCTGTCTCCCTGAAATCTTGCGCCGTACAGTGTGCCACCTTTCTGTAGTTCTCACAGTAGCCCTTTTTATAAGACACACCGTGTCGGCAAATCAGCGCAATATTACCGCAACATGTTTCTTATGAACGCGCCATGGTGGCATCACGTTGCGGGAATTTTGCGGCATTCGTGCCGCCACGCTTGGTAGTAATATTGCTGTAATATTGCGGTAATATTGCGGCTTCGCCGGTCTTTAAGCCTTGGCGCAAAAGAGGGAGGTGTCATGACCATGTGATGAATTAATGCTGCGCTCCGGCCGGGAACTTTATTAAAAATGAAAGTAAACACGCGCTTAAGTTTCACGTTTGTAAACAGAACCAGCTGAGATGATTAACTGGACCGATGCACAGCTCCGGGAGGTTTTCTCCGTTAGATCTGCAGCTCAGATCATCTGACAGCTCACAGGGATGGTGGAGGACACACACCTGTAGCTGATTGATAAAATAAAAACTTATGGAGCGTGGCTTCGATCGCAATAAAAAGCAAGTTATGTCCAAAATACACGGAAGTCCGCGACAGTGCAGAGACCGCCCCCATACCTCCTTTTTGCCGCCACCGCTTAATCTTTTATAAAACGGACATGATTGCGCAACATTACCGCCACGGTCTGAGCTCTTATAAACGACCTAACGCTCCCTGATGCCGCATCGGCGTTGCGGCAAATTGGCGGCCTTGTTTTATAAAAAGGGCTCGTGTGACATGAGCAGTCTTGTGAGACAGCCAAAAAATGCACAGTGTGGTCCCGGCATAATGTTTGCCTATTTTGTTTAAAAGAAAAGGATTCACATATTCCTAGCCAGCAAATGAAAAAACAAACTTACCCAGTGACATGTCCTCTGTAGGAAACGGGAGTTTGCCATCCTTTTCAGCCAGGTGCAGGACTTTTTCAGCATACTCTGTTATCCAGCTCTCAAATAACGTTGGTGCTGCCTCGCAATGCAGCACCAAGAAGTCCTGGGAGATCTAAAAAACAAAAATCAAGAAATATATTGTAATTAATGTGCCAGCCAATTATTTAGAAGTCTAACTTAATCTATAGTCTTGGTTTTGTCTTCGTTATTTAATACAGAAAAAGCAAAATAAGATTTGTTGTTTACCTTTGGCTGACAGTTTTGGCTCACGTCGGGTCCCTCCATCAAAGTGGGGTGGTGTCACTTCCGTTTCCTTTTTTTGCAGGCAGTAAGGCACGATGCCTGCTCCCCTCTTCCTGATGACACTCCATCGTCTCTGTTTATGGCTGTCGGTCCACAAAGAGTTCCATAAATGGGCTGAAATGAAACAAAAATGTTGGCTTGAACTAAACCAAGAGTTGCATTTGAATTACTTGTCCACTAGTGAAACTTAACACATCAAGTACACCAAATAACCTGTGTGCTGCAGATATGTCTCGATTTAACAGGGGGGTTCGTGGTGATATCCCGACATTTAAATATTTATGTTATAAAGACGAGCTAGGGCTGGGCGATATGGGCCACACAAGCATGTTTCCTTTGTCGGAACTTCAGGGTAAATTCTGAGACGGGGAAAAGACCAGGAGATTCAAATGTCCCAGTCCTCTCAGCTGTTGTGACTCCATTCAAATTCAGCTCTTTCAGGACTTTGCACAGACATCAGCATATCACAACTGCTTCGGCAGTGAGTGATGTCACTGATCAGCGCCAGAAAGCGTCCACAGTAACAATAAGAACATTAAAAGTATTTATTCTGTTGAAGTTTATCATATATTAATCCATTCAGAGGACGCTAGCAGCTGCGTGATGTAAAATGTGGCGTTCAAAGACCAGAAGCTCAGTTTTTACAGCGCTCTGTGAGACAACAAAGCCCAGTCAATTAAGGCGATGTGGGGGGATTCCAAGGTGTTTCCCGGTGCGGAGTTTAACAGTGGGGGAATTCCTCAGTGTTTTCCAGTGCGGAGTTTAGCAACAGCTGTGGGGAAATTCCGCCTTGTGTTCCGGTGTCGGGAGTTTGATTTTAAACACTACGCTTATTCCGTTAGCTTCCATTCTGCTTCACTAGCAACTCTAGAACTAGAACTCCGGTCAAGTGGAGACAAGCGCACGTCGGGAACTTCCTATAAATTTATCCCGAAGTTCCGATAAAGGAAACGGGGCTACTATTAACAAACCTCCGTCTGCAGCCAGGGTGAATGCAGGCTGAAACATGAACGAACGTCCCCAAATAAATTAAAACTACAAAGGCAAATGCAACGTTTAGAGCAGCTTTGACCCAGAGGTTTAATGATCGAGCAGACGCGTGGTAATTAATTTAATGACCGCAGAAACTGAACAAGCTAGCGTTAGAAGCTAGCATTAGCACCTCAGCAGCCACTGTGAAACACCAACAAATGTCCCCCCCTCCCAAAAAAAAAATACCACGAAGCCAAATGCAAAGTTTTACTTACGTATTTATCATCCTGGGGATTATTACAATGCTTAGATTTGAAATAGCTAGCCCCAGCATTACCGCCTGTTCTACCCATGAGTTGACTTTTGTATTAAAGTTACTAAAAGCCACTTCGCTAGCTAGCAAGTTAGGTACTCTCGTGTCCTAACGGTGGGCAAGTGAACACCCGTAGTAGTTAGCTGACAAACGTTTAAGCTAGTGTTGGCCACCACGTTAGTTCTTTGAGCACGTACGCTAGGTTAGGAACAATTACTACAAGTTGGCTAACATTGAACTAGCTATCGATAGCTACCACCCAGTAGGCAAATGTGTTATGACAATAGAAGCAGTTTGACCTTAGATTCAAATATAAAACTCTTACCTTGGAAGGAATGACAGCGAAGACGAATGGAAGGCACAGCAATGTGAAGAACACACGGGAAAAAACTAGGAGAAAAAAGCGCTGGCTACTTTTTTGTTTCCCGCCTAAGCCTCCTCCTTTTCCGGTTTTCTCATTGTTTGGCAAGCTGGAGTGGAGTGAGAACTTAACCCAATTATTGGGTTAACCTACTCGTAGACAAATATTCCAGTAGAATAACCCAGAAATTGGGTTAAAATATACCCTATAACCCAAGATATGGGTACAGCTCTGAAATTATAACCCAGAAAAACAACCCAACATGAATAACCCAATAATTGGGTTGAAGAAATAACCCAACTGTTTTTTGTGTGCAGGAGCCCTGATACAGGCCATTCTAAACCCCCTTACTCAGGCCTTCAGTGAAAAGAGCTGTTGACCCCTCCCACTCAGCCAGGACATGCTGATTGGTTGGTTTCCCCAGAAGGCCTCAGACACATGCAGGTTTGAGGAGGCGTGGCTCCCCCTTATGACGTGTTAAGGAAGGTTTTCTCAGAACAGGAGGTTTTATCTCGCCTTTTTCAACTTTCTAATTTACATAAAAACTAGGTCACACACGGCTTTGACTTTTTGGCATGCTACTGTTGACCACCCAAGCTGTCTTATTCAACAAGGAAAATGTTGGTTTACATTCTAGGTCCCCTTTAAGTAATTTCAACAGTTTTATTCTTGACTTTTTCAGTACTTTCCAGAATGAGCTGTTTCAGGGCTCTGTCACTTTAAGAAAACCAGCTAGAGCTGGCCACGCCCACCCCTACCCCACTCAGGCTGCTATGAGCTGAGATGCTCCTGATACCCAGGATGGGGTAGAAGTAGAGCTGCTGCTCTTCAGGAGAGAGGGGGTTCTAATTGCCCCTCATTGTGAGGTCTCACACTTTCTGAAACAGCTTGTTTTGGGCACATATTCCTAAAACCAAACACTAAAGGGATGGATGGATTTTCTTCATGTTCAGAGTGTTTATAGAGGCAGCAGAGATCCACATGGCAGCACAAAAGGATGCAAAAGGTGAGTTTTGCACAATATGTTCTTTTTAATGCCCAAAAGATTATCCAGCTGCCCCAGTGACTTAATAAATGTCCTTAGACTTCATAAACTCCCAAAAGTACATTTACTAACAGTAACTTGAAACCCTTAACAAGTGCCCTTCTGCTCCAAATTGCTTAAAAATATTCTAAAAATATTTTTCTAATGCCTATAAAGACCTTAAATGCCCATAAGCTGCCTAAAGACTTTCCAAACGTCCTGACAGACATAATTCGAGAGGAAAAGGAGGGAATTATTGTTGCCAAAAACAGAAACCAGATGACGAAATGTGACAGAAGGGATGCTAAAACTGTTGTGAGGAGTTCCTGCTCTCTCTGGCGCATTTTAAGAATGATTTCCTCTTTTTTTAGCAGAGCGACCTGCTGATGAAGCTCTAGCGCAGAGCTGAGCAGAGCGACAGACCGACGGACCGCAGGTCCGTCTATCCAGCTGCCCCTGCATCTGCAGAAGCGCGCGCGCATACACACATTCAGCACACACGCGCACACTTCTTCTTCTCTCTCTCTCTCGCTCGCTCTCTGACAGACACGCACGCGGGGAGCCCGAGCGGCGTTCGGATCGAGTCCCATGCACGCGTTGCTGCCTGCAGCCGGAGCCTCTGCTGTGTTTGGTTTATGTGCGCGTCTCTGCGTGCGCCCGGTGGCCGCTCGCCTGCCTCTCCCCCTCCGCTGCGCCTCTCCTCCCCACCCGGCACAGGAATAAACCACAGCCTGGGAGCTCTGATCCGAGCCGAGGCGAAGTTGAGTCCCCACGATGCGCGGGGGCCAACCGAGATTGCAGTGGAGAATCAGCAGTGTGGGCGCACACACGCATTGAGGATTGGATTACAAACAACTGTGATTTTATTCGCCGCTGCGCGCTTGTGAAGTGATAAACCAGTGGATTTCATTCATCATTTATTTGTTCTTGGACACGCTGGGAATTATTCTCCACCAGAGATTCTGTGATTTCTCTTTTTCCCTCCTCCTCCTCCGGTTGTGCGGTGTTTGAGAGTGAAAACCACCGGAGGCTGCGTGGTTCTTCTCAGGAGAGAGTGGACTGTTGCGATGTCATCTCACACCACTGTTTTGGAGCTCTGTGGAAGGGAGATGCTGTAAGTATTTGGTCATATTACCCTCCATGAATGTTTCACCCCCCCGTTTCTGTTGATCAGTGCGGCGTTTTGCCCTCATTAATAAGCGGCGTAACCAAAGCGCGGCACCAAACCACAAAAACGCATAACTTGGGCAAAACAAAACGAGTAAAACGTATAATAAAATAAAATCAAATAAAAAATCATTAAGTTTTGTCTCGTCTCTCCTATTAGGTGGTCATTTCCACGCATTCATTATGCTGGCGCAGTGAGCGGAGCGCAGGCAGCGCAAATCCACGAACCCGCATCTAAAACCCTTCAACCTAAACCCGCATCTATGTCTAACGCACACACGCATGGTGCACCCGACGCTGACTGCCCATTTAAAGCTTGGCGCGCGTCATAGTGGATTTTGGACAACACATTGCGGGGTTTTAGTCGCGCCACTGGTTGGTTGGCACAACTTCTGCTCAGGATCAGCTCATGACATCACAGGTGACATAAGTTCTAGGGTGTAAAAGTTCAGGACGGGTTGTTTCCTGGTGGACTGTGCCATTAAAAGAGCAGGAGTGATCAAATAAAAGCGAAAACGCACCAAAGAGCGTCTGAAAAAGCAGTCAGAGGAGGCGTCTAACCAGAGGGGGTCGCACTTGTATTGTCTTGGCTTTATTGAAACTAAAAGGGAGATCCAAATAAATTTACATCCACCCTCTCAAACCCACCTTCTCTCTGATTCAGTCATGTTCTTCCTTCATTAGAAGATAGTATGTATTCTCTCTATTGAGAGGAAATAAAAATAATGTATGAACTCACACCCTCATGCCTTCTGGGTTGGCTTTCAGAGGGAAAAGGACATTTAAAGCATCAACATGTTTCTGAAGAGGCAGGTTATTTTGACCGGGATGGGACTGTGCTTTAACAGATTCAGACGCATCAGCATCGGATTCAACCACCTCCGTCTCTGGCCTTCAGGGAAAATATTAATGAACACCTTTCTGTTTGCCTCAAAGCAACAATCAGTGGAATGAACCCACTTGATCGTGACCTATTGGGTTTGTTTTAGAGCTCAGCCTCCTTAACGTTAACTCCAGTTAATCCCTGATCTGATTTTACTTATTGGCTACTTTACTAGCTACGGCCTATTAATGCAATCAACCAATCACACAGCTGCAACTCAGTGCATTTGGTGAAGACGGCTGGCTGAAGTTCAAACTGAGCATCAGAATAGAGATGGAAGAAGATTTAGCTGGCTTTGAACGTGACATGGTTGTTATGGTCTCAGTATTTCCAGACTTGGATTTCCAGCCACAACCATCTCTAGGGTTCCAAAGCAGAATCCAGTGAACAGCAGTCGTGTCGATGAAAATGTCCTGTTGAAGTCAGAGGAGATGATCTGGTAGATGGTAGAAAGACAACAGCAGCTCAGATAACCACTGGTTCCTACCAAAGTCTCCAGAACAGCATCTCTGAACCACACCTGCTCCAGATGGACTCCAGCAGCAGAAGACCACACCAGGTGTCTCTCCTGTCAGCTGAGAACAGGAAACTGAGGCTAATTTCACACAGGATCACCAGAACTGGACCAGAAGAGACTGGAGAACCTTTCCTGGTCTGATGAGTCTGGAGTTCAGCTGCAACATTCAGGTGGTCGGGTCAGAATCTGGTGTCACCAACATGGACGCATGGCTCCATCCTGCCTTTATCAACGCTTAAGGCTGCTGCTGCTGCTGGTGTAATGGTGGGGGGAGATGTTCTTGTCCCATTTTTGACCCGTCAGCATCACCTGAGCCAGGTTTAAACACCACAGCCTACCTGAGTAATGTTGCTGACCACGTCCACCCCTTTATAGCCACATGGACCCGTCTTGTGATGCTACTTCCAGCAGGATAAAGCACCATGACACGAAGCTCAGATCATCTCTAACTGGTTTCTATAACATGAGTTCTTTGGACTCCAACGACCTCCACGGTCACAAGATTTCAGACCAGTCCAGAACCTTTGGGACGTGGTGGAATGGGAAATTCCACGATAACTGTGATGATGTCATGTCAGTACAAACCAGAACATCTGAGGAATGTTTTCAACAGCTTGTTGAATCTGTGACAAGGAGAATGTAGGCAGTTCTGGAGGCAAAAGCAGGTCCAACCTCAGTAACATGAAATACAAAATTACTAACTGGTGTAACTAACTTGATTAACACCTTAACACAGAATGAACAGCCTATGTGATAGATAAGCATTAGATGGAGGGAGGGAGGGAGGGAGAGAAAGAGAGAGAGAGAGAGAGAGAGAGAGAGAGAGAGAGAGAGAGAGAGAGAGAGAGAGAGAGAGTGTTTAAGTGACTACTTCTTTTATTACTATCTCTCTTTTACACACACACACACTGGGTTTGTTGCAAGGTAAAGAGGTACATGCAGTGGGGAGACAACATGTTGAAGCCTGAGTAGTAACAGATGATTACTTCGACTGGGCTTCTCGTGGGCGCTCATGCACATGTCAGGGCACATGGAGCAGATGGCTGGGGCCCGAGAGATGGAAGGACAGGCTGATGGAGGATGGATGGATGGATGGATGGATGGATGGATGGATGGATGGATGGATGGATGGATGGATGGATGGATGGATGGATGGATGGATGGATGGATGGATGGATGGATGGATGAACGGATGAATGGATGGATGGATGGATGGATGAAAACGATCAGAGGAATTTGGTAACAGAAGAATATATTATCAGGTGAATGAGGAAGTAAATTGTGTGTTTTGTACGTAAATTCAAGGATGTCACTAAAAGAGACGTCAACTCCAAGGGTTTAAAATGTTCAAATCACAAGGAAGCAGGAAAAAAAGGATATGAACCCAAATGTAGGCAGAGTGAGTTTTTCAATTTAGACAAAACCAAACCAAAGACACAAAAAACCAGAGGTGTCCAAACCTTTCAAGACAGGTGCCAAAACCATCAAGTTAATAGTTAAAAATGTGATTCAATGAGCCTCTCAGGTTGTAGCTGAACTAAAACCTCCTGGAATCAAGCAGGGAGAATCTCCAAACCCTTTTACTGATATTTACCTCAAAAGTCATTTGAAGACATCAGATAAATAGACAGTACCTCTTCATTATGCTAAAAAACACCTAAAAGAAACACAAGGAAAGGGTAGGTGTGTTGACAAGGGCTGCATTCCATTCAAATTTTACTCATCAGCCATGTAACAGCTCAGCAAGCTGCAGGAGTGGAATGCAGCCCTCGTTAGCACACCTGTCCCCCAAACCAAGATGTCTGCTGTAGAAATGCCTTCTCATTGGCTGTACAGGTAAAACAACATCTACATCTACAGGAGAGGAAATGAATATCAAAGTATGGAATTAAAAGAAAACATCTTTCTTCATTATGATCTTTTTATTGTGGATGAAGAGATTGATGGATGAAAGCAATGGTGGACAGATAAGAGGGTTGAATGGAGAGTAAAGGACAAAAACAATGGAACATCAGAAATATAGACACCAAACAGTATGCACAATGAACACACACACACACACACACACACACACACACACACACCCTCTAGGTTGCAGGCTGAAACACACACTTGTCACCGGGAGGATCTACCCGTCTGCCTCCGTTAATAAGTCATATCAATAAAGAGTCTATCTGTTGATCTATTTTTAATTCAACAGCAGGAAGTGTCTTTGGTAGTTAAAAGCAATCAGTTTCATTTTCATGTCGAGATAATGCAGCTGAATTATTAATGTATGTGAAGCAGACGTGTGGGCTTCGTGGGAATGCTGAGAGTGATGCAGCAGGAACAAAAACAGCTTATTAACTGGGTTTTACTCGTTATCTAGAGGAAAACGTTCATGTTGGTCTTTGTGTTGGGAAGGAAACATACGAACCATCACTGTTATAGATGTTCCCGCCAAACATCACTTCTTATTGTGGTGCCAAGAAACGCTAGCCTCGGTGTGACAAGAACGTGGCCAATGTGCTTTAGCTGAAGGGTTGTTCCTTTCCTTCTCGCTTTCGCTTTCAGCCTCTCCCCTTGGTTTTTCTCCTCATTGTCTGGATTGCTCTTGTTCCCAAACTATCCCCCGCTCTGCCTCGGAGTTGAGACAAACAAAGGAAGGGAAAGATGAAAAAACAAATAAAAAAGTGTGCTCCAGATTTTACACACCACCGTTCGGAGCCAAAAGATAATCTTGTCAGCATTGGTCTCACATCTTTCTATAAATACCCCAAATAGGTGCCAGTTTGACCCTGTAACACAGCTAAATTTTGCAGAGCTTAGTGGGTATTTCATTAAAGCATTTGCCCAAGACAATCTAATGAAGAGGTTTAGTATCAGATGATTGACACATGGAATAGTGGATGACATTTAGAATTTAGTTAGTGTTATTGTGAAGTTGGGACAGGATGAAGACTCCACTCACTACAAGGTGAAATATCCAAAAGAATGAGCATGGTCCCTACAGGGACTTGGCAGGGGCTTCAGACATGTTATACAGGACGGTTCCCATGGTAGTATGATATAGGTTGTGGAGGATTTTAAAGTGACAGTGTGTAGTTTCCTGGCAGTAGGGGGCACTACATTCACTTCAGGGTAGTTTTACACCGTATCGCTGCGACTGTCGCTAGTTTAAAAAAAAAACATTACGGTAAATGTTGTTACGTGTCGAGCAGAAAGCATGTGACCTCGGCGTGACTCCTCAGACTTTGATAGTCCTTCAGTTAATTCCATCGAGAGAATGCAAAGCTGATGCTAGTTTGCTGGTGGAGTAGATTCCGGATCTGCTCGGGGTCCTGCACCTGCTGATGATGTCAAACTACGGCAATACCACTCGGTCAAAATATATCGCACATCTTTTTCAATTCTGTTCTTTCACATAGGTTTTGGAAAGAGTTTAGCAGTTTTGTTATTAAATTCATGTTTCTTACCGCCTAAACGTTTTCGAACGTGGTAACGTAACTTCTGTAAGTCGTACGTCCAGCCAATCATCTAGTGTGATGTCATCGGCAGGCGCAGGACCCTGAGCCAGCTCACGTAGAAGGAAACATGGCGTCTAATATAGTGTCCCCCAGAGACTTAGACCCACACCCTATGTATTTTAGACCTGACTTCGTGCAGGGCAGCAGGAAATATGTGAACAAGACGCAGCCTGCTGCCTGAGTTAACTCGAGGTTAAAAAGCAAGTTTATTCCCTAATATGCAGCTAACCGCCACCGTTTTAGTCGATCATTATGCTTTTTACTGACCACAAAGCGGCGCTTCTTGGATGTGTCCCAGAAGTGTAGTGTGCTGTTGCTTTGCTCCTACGCACCTGATTGAAATGAATGAGTAATTATCAGGCCTGTGCAGAGTTAAACGTGGTAAGGAGATGATTAAATTACTCCATTCAGGTGTGGTAAAGCAGGAAACACAGAAAACTAGCAGGATGGTAGCCCTTGAGGACTGGAGTTGGTGACACCTGCTCTACACTTCCAGAACGCCTCAAGCTCTTCAGTTCAGTTCGGGCCAGACAGGAAGTCAAACATGAGAGCAGTGTAAAACATCTGGCGACTTTTAAAATAAAAGACACAAGCAGATTTCCAGTTGCTTTAATAGTAATTTCTCTACCGATTTGCATCTGAAACTCCCCTAGTGGAAAGGGACGCGCCGCTGAGCTCGCGGGGAAAACTAAAATGTGTTGATGTTTAAAGGGTCCGACTAATCTGAAATATATAAATAAAATACTCACACCCAATAAAAATGTGCGTCTCGGACATTTCTCCACACAAAAAAAAACCACATAAACGTCTGATTCTAAATGCTGTCGGTGTGTGGATAAAGGTGCGGCTGCAAAGTAAGAAGACTTTTGCTCATGAGCCTCTCACACATCAGTTTACACTAACATTTGGTTAAATAAAAGTCAAAGGCGGGGCGTCCTCCTGTGAATACACATTTTAAACATCTACAAATAGATTTACGGCCCTCACATCAGTGCAGGATGAGCAGTGATGTGTGAACAATGCTAAAGAGACAGTAACGAGAGGTGACCTGACCGTATTTCACGAGACAAGCTTGTGCTCTTGTCATTCAAACGGATGAAACTTTGACCTGTAACCACCTGGAGAGAATGCTTCTTTGTCCTTTTGGGTCAGAGAAATTAGCATTATTATGCAACAGTTTTAAACTGAAGGACATACAAATATTATGGCAACGCCAGGGTTATCCAGAGCAACAGCTATGAGCTAATTGTCCTGTCAGGAGAAATTTCCCCTGCAGAAGGGGGTCACTGCTGATGTGATGGTTGTCAGTGAGGTGACCTTGCATCTGATGAGTTTGGATTTCCTTTGAGATGATGTATGGTGGCATACAGATAAAAGACTGTTCTGAATTCCTGAATTCGACATACAGGTGAAACTCCAAAAGTTTAAACATTTTGGAAAAATCCATTAATTTCAGTAATCAAACTTAGACTGAGAGACCATCTAAAGGCTCAGGAACCCTTTGCAGGTGTTCTGGATTCATTAGCTGATTAGAGTGTGACACTTTGAGTCTAGAATATTGAACCTTTTCACAATATTCTAATTATCTGAGATTTAGAATGTGGAGTTTTCATCAGCTATAAGCCAGAATCATCACATTTATAACAAATAAAGGCTAAAATATCTGGATTTGCATGTAATATATGAGTCTATCTCATATTAGTTTCACCTTTTAGGTTAAACTACTGAAATAAATGGAATTATGCACGGTTTTCTAATTTTTTGAGTTTCCAACAATAATCCACAAATAATGACAGACACAAATGAATCCATTATTTTATTTTTATTATAAGAGAAGAAAGCAAATTTTCATAATTTACCTTTCAGTCATCAGACAGATCTGACATGATTTTTTATCACTAATGTGGGGGCTCTCGTGTTTTTGTGTGGTTAGGCAGAAAAAAAAAAACAAGTGAGCGACGCCTTTGGATTCAGTTACAGCTAATGGGGCAAAAAGGACAAACCTTCGGCTACGGAAGCTCCTACTAAACCATCACCAGCCCCAAATAAACTCTGTTTCACATTTTTGGCGAACAAAATGTAAAGTTATAAAAAAGTCAGGAATGTTTAAGTGTTCTTTGATGTTTTAACACTTTTAAAATGATTACAGTAGCGAACAGACCAGGAGAAACAGAAGTCATCATATAAAAGAGTTTAGTTTCTTTTTCATTGATTAGCAACATTAATTTTTTGTTTTTCTCAACTCCTGCTAGAAACCCTTTAAATTACACAAGTTACTCATGAAATCCTGATCCGAGCTCCTGAGTTCTTGCAGCCTCCATGAGAAACGATGAAGCTCCTGAGAATCAATCACCCTGAAATGGGCTCTGCAGTGACGTAAAAAGCATACAGTTCTGTTAGTGAATCCATAAATCGTCAGGAGTGCACATAGACGTGTTATGTGACCATATGTTTCACGGCCTTGTGATTTTGCTCCAGCGCAACCCTCTTGATCATATATCTCACTACGTATGATTGGGTTTTATGCTCTTTGAGCACCAGGTTTTAATGAAAATGAGTTAGAGAAGACAGTGACGCTACTTTGCATTTAATTCCATTTGGTCCTCAGTAAGCACAGCTCCTCAGCTGAGAGTCCTGTTTTGCTTTTACATTTGAGCATATTCTTACACAGAGGCTACATTGTCATCCCTTTTTCAGGAAATGCTACATAAAACACAAGACTCTGGTTGCCAGTGACGTAAATCCTCTAGCAAAAGTGCCATTGAGACACAAGCTAGTGTGCTACTACATCTCTTCAACAATCCCTTATTCACAGGGTATCAGACTGTGCTGCAGCTCAGTAAGAGCGTTATGTTGATGATGCTGTGACACAGTGGTCTTATTAAAATGGGTTCTGCCCTGAGAAAACAATGGTTTAATAGTCATCGAGGAAGGAAAAGAGGTACAAACGTTTCAGTCAAGTGCAACGCCCGTCTAAGACTAATGATTCTTCACTAAACTGTCTTTTCACTTGTACACGTGGAGAATTCAAACGCCATAGAGATCAAAATCATTACATTAGAATTTGACTGACATTATCTGAAGTAAATAACAAAAAGTTGCATTTTTTTATTTATAAAAACTGAGTTGTCTGTTTTTGCAAATTTATCATATATAAAGCCGGACAACAGTAGCCTGGCAAGCCATCCTATATATTACAATGTACAGTGGCCATGGTCCATTGGGGCGGGATCTACGGTTGTCTTTCAAACTGTCTCCACATGCTATTGGTTAACAAACAACGTGATTTACTCACCGATACGGATGTCAGTCAACGAGGCAGTCTGCCATACTCCATCAAAGAAGATGCAAATACATCCGTTTTCTAAGTACCTCTATCTGCTCTTGACTCAAAGAAAAGCCCAAGTCTAAATAGTCCAAAATTGATGCCAAAGCCATTTTTGTTTTTTCAGTAACATCCCGCTCATAGACATGAATACGTAGACGCCCCATTGGTCACTGGAGAGTGTAACAGCATCGCCACCATATTGGATGGGTCTCCTCACTCTCCCTAGTCAATGCAGAGTGAGCAACTATGCCCGTTTTTGTGCAGCCTACGGTTGCAACAGCCAGCGTACGATTGAAAACAGATCACGTGGGATTACTACTGACTTTTCTAGCCTACCTGATGGGATTTTATATTTTAATTTATTTTGTTAAATTATATTTATATTTTAAGTATCATGCCATACAATGTGTCTGATTTTGTGAATAAACTTGATAAAATGTATTTTTTATTTGGGTAAGCACCTTCCTCAGTAGAAATTAATGCACTGGGGGCGAATGGAGACCCATCTAAGATGGCCGCCAACCACTACGGCAGCTCCAATAGGCAGCACCAGTCCACGCGGCGTCTACGTATATATGTCTGTGATCCCGCCCACCAACAGAGTGCTGTGATTGGCCCACCAAACCTATAGATTGCTATGATTGGACCGCTACAGAGCCGTGGCCATTTTAGTTTTGCTCAGCTGCAGTAACATCCCGCCCACCAGGCTGACAGAGCGCTGTGATTGGGCCAGAGGCCCTGGGCTGCTTTGGTTCCAATGGAGCATGGCCAGACTCTAGGCTAGAACGACAGGTCTCTGTCTACCATTGTTGCACAGACATGAAGCTGTGACATCCTGTTTATGGGTGTTGCTTTGAGTTTTTAGGAGCTAGACTGGGCAAACACCTGATGTGAGGTTGGAGGGCCTGTACTCACCTGCACATAGTCTGGGTTACGCATTAAAAAACCCACACAGATTAGAAAAACCACATAGACAACTGAAGGTCAGCACGAAAAGTGATGTAAAGATTTCACACCCCATTTTAATTGTTATGAGGAGCTAAATGAATGTGATGAAATGTAACTGTTAGAATGCTAAATATGTGGTGATAACTGAAATGCTGCTGTTAAATTTTAAAATGTCATACTTCATAACTGGTTCCCCATAAACGCCTATCCACAGACACTGGATCTTTGATACACCAAGGAGTACATACTTCTATGAAGCAACAGTAGTTTGTTAAAAAGTCATTTTGACTGCGTTTGCGTAAACCACGTCACCATAGTGATGCTTTTATGGCTTAAACACGACTTCAGTTGACAGAATAGGAATAACTCATGAAGTTTAATGAAATCGTGTCTTTTCGACAGCTTTTCACCCGTCGGGCTTAAGAATCTCTTTACATCTTTTTGTTGTGTGTAAAGTTTCACTGAGCTACGAGAATGAACACAACACTTGTAAACTGTATAAATGTGTGCTTGCCTTTTCTGAAAAGCACAGCTTGTACCAGATTCATTCGATCCTGCTAGTCGTGACCATAGAGTGTACTTGTTAGTCACCTTCACTTTCTCTCATCCCTGTGCAGCTTCCTCCCAAGGCTGTCTCCCTCCCCACAGGTTTTATATGTTTAATAAACTCACTGAGGAGAAATTCAATTTATATATAAAAAAGCGGTCTCTACTTGGATATGTGTGGGCTAAACGAGCTGCACATTAACAATTTATCTCTTCTGCTTTTTCCTTTTCCTATCATCTTCCAACACTTCTCTGCCCAAACCCTTCCACTCTTTGATCTGTCTCCATCTGCTTCTGTTTCCCATCATCCTGTCTCCAAGCAGGGGATGAAGGGGTTCAGCAATATGTCCCTCAGCAGCAAAAGGAGTAAGAGGAGGATTAGAAGGAGGAGCAGTGGACGGGATGGCGTGCTGCTCCCCTTGGCCCTCCTGGTGGCGGTGACCATGTTGACTGACCCTGCTCTAGCGCAAAAGCAGCGAACCAGCGGCGGTTCCGAAAAGGTGCCCGTCCTGAACATTGCAGTGATCCTCGGACGCACTCGCTACATCTCCGACCGGGACATCCGTGCTCTGTGGAGCAAAGAAGACCCCATCGACGTCAATGTGGTCACACTGTTGGTCAACGAAACGGACCCAAAGAGCATCATCACCCACATGTGTGACCTGATGTCAGGGACCAAGATCCACGGCGTGGTGTTCGGAGACGGCACCGACCAGGAGGCCATCGCCCAGATTTTGGATTTTATTTCCTCACAGACGCTTATACCCATTTTGGGCATTCATGGAGGGTCGTCCATGATCATGGCTGACAAGGTACGTGAGATCTGGAGTTATATATGTGGAAATGGGCAGTGAATGACCCAGGGAATGGGTGAGTGATTGAGAGGTTGAATAAAGTTGCACATTTGAGTTTTTTATTTGGAATTAACTGGCCAAAAGTCTTGTTCTTTTTTTCAAAATCTCCAGTCAGTGATCTGTAAAATCTGAGAAGAAGCCCTTGCAATTAGTTATAGCCTAAAAATTCCCCAGTAGGTCTACAGAGAAGGAAGGTACAGAGAGGAACCATTCGGGTCCTAATTAAGATAAGGATAGAGAAACAGGGATGGGGAGATGAGGTAAGTTTCATCATAAAGTATTCAAGAAAGAGGCCAAAACAGGATAGTAGGGAAAGGAAGTTTATCTGTGACTAAAAAGAGAGAATTATGAAAGGGTTTATGTTGTTTGGGCCAGTATGGACTACGAGGTCCAATGAGATGTAATGTTGAAAATCTCCATTGATTGTGTGACGAAAATCCTTCATACAACGTGAAAAAGGCTTGATTGGTTTCCTCATTTGAATAGCCAAGGTTTCCTCGCCTGCCAGTCACTTTGAGGCAAGAATAGCAAGAAATGAGCGATGCATGATTGTGCGGATTCATGTGCCACTGATGAGTTCCTCAAATTCATCAAATTTCACAATGGAGCTGTACTTAAATGTGTTATTTGCCCAGATCAAAGAAGGCTTATGAGCAGGAATGGCTGTGCAGAGGGAGTAAGGAATTATACTCAAGTAAAAAAAAA
Source organism: Aphyosemion australe (assembly GCA_006937985.1). Lineage (NCBI taxonomy): Eukaryota > Metazoa > Chordata > Actinopteri > Cyprinodontiformes > Nothobranchiidae > Aphyosemion > Aphyosemion australe. Next base: position 30,325 of record SSNS01000130.1, on the reverse strand, counting down.
ATCACCTTGTTAAAGAAATCCAATAAAACATTCAATTATTTGCGCAAAAGAGTCACAGTTAAAGGTGAAAGTAGGTCAGGTATAATGCACTTTTAGAGGGTGAAGAGACTTAATAGCACTCGTAAAAACCTTTAGGGAAACTGTATGAGCACAATCCCTGTTGTAGCAGAATATACCTCCACTTTGCCAGATTTAACCAGAAAAGAGGACCTAACCACTGGATGTAATCACGATATGTGTTTCTTAACGAAAACAAGCGTAGCTTACGTTCAGCCAACATTAACTCTACAGCAGCTGCTACTAGCAAACACACAGGTAAGCCGAGAGAGGGTTACACCATTTTTACGGACAGAATTTGTCTCTGTCAGTGGTCTATCCTGTACGGCGATACGCAAAAATGAGGCCTTTTTGTTTTACAGCATTGTTGTGCCATCCAAAAGCAGCTAAACCTCAGATGGACATCACAGTACCCCACACCCCTGCTTTGGTTCTTTGCCAGTGAACAGATTGTTGATTTGGACACAGTGTGAAAATGCACAACCTTTTACAGCTGGGATTGACTGTTAGAAACACCTGTCTCTGCACAGAGCCTTCTCTTTGCCTACAACGCACATTTGTACTCATGACTTTTCAATAAATTGACTGAATAATCAGAGCAATTGTCTAAAAATGCCTTAGTTTGCTAAAACAAAAGTCTCCAAGACATACAAGCGTTGCTAGTAAATATGTGAAATGTCAAAACTTCATTACTGTAGTATTTAAAACAAAGCGAAATACCCAGATAGCTTTGTGTATTTGTTCGCAACACAAATCTCATAAGGCAAGGAGACATTACCACCAACATTTAATGGTGTGAAATCATAGATCTGGTTCACAGCAAAATATTTATGCAGATTTTGACCCAGTTCTTCCCTTCCAACCATTTTAAGGATTAACGTAATGACTCTAAAGATAATCTTATCAGATATTCCTGCCCTGCGCGGGGTGTTGGTCCAATTTAACACTAAGAATAGTTAATTTAACACTAAAAAGAGTTATACATATAGGGACGCTCCAATCCGATCACGTGATCGGAAATTGGGCCCGATCACTTGATTTTCAAAAAATCGGGATCGGGTGAAAAAGATCAGATTTAACCTTACAAAACAACAAATGTAACTTTTTTAATTCATCCTGAGATCTTAACAAGTTCCTCTACATCAATATTCTTTGTTTCTTGGAAGAAAACACCATTACGTCCCACAATTTACGGCAGGGAATCAGACACCATAACATGCAGCTGTTAGCTAGTAGGCTAACGCAGAGCTAGCTAGTCTCCACAGGAGAGCTAAAATATCTGCATGTTGGTGGTATTTTAAACCAGACAGCAAAAGCAGTGTAACAGCCACTTGAAATGTGTGCATACTGGGCATTCAACATGCTGGAAAAGACAGCTGCATGAAAAGCATTCAAAAATATTAAAGGGAAACTTGGATGTGTTTTTCCTTTTTTCTTCTTATTTCAATGCTTTGCTGAAGTATCAGATCGGGACTCGGTATCGGCAGATACTCAAAATCAAATGACTCGGACTCGGATCGGGAGCAAAAACATGTGATCGGAACGTCTCTAGTTATCTAGTTGATATGTAACACTGACATGAGAGTTAACCCCAAGTGTTAAAAAGGAGTGTTTCCTAATCAACTCTGTAGGAATAATTTTGGACAAAATAACTCCTGAAAAGCTAACTCTGAACTCCCACAGTGGCTATAACACCTGCAGAGTTAGTTCGCAGACTCCACCCCTTTATTCTAAAACTTGGACTGGTAGCGTCCGATTGGCTGCAGAGAGCTGCAGGAGCTGCAGTGGGCGAGGTGCATTGTGGGTAGTCATGTTTTTCGTTACTATATTAACTCTAACACCAGTGGTAAATTGTCAACTCCAGAAGAGTTGGTTTATGACACTAAATCAGAGTTAAAGCACCAACTCTCCAAAAAGAGTTAAATGAACTCTTACTGGTGTGGACCCATATAGACACTTTAAAAGTGTTGAAATCAACTCTGACAGTGTTAATTTCAGCATGCTGAATTTGCTGTGTGTGTTCCAGAGGGCTCTGGTCTGTTTGGAAGGATGTCAGGACCGTCACTGTCACAAATCTGGGATTTTCAACATGTTGAATTGTCATGTGTGGTGTGCCTTGAGCAAATGAGTGTGTAGTCTGTTGAATGTGACGTGTATCCAATCAGAAAGTACGGTGATGGAAGCCCACTGCGTGGAGTGAGGGGAATCCAAATTTTCCATACTTGTTTACTCCGACGTCACTTTTTACCTCGAGAGGTTTCCCGTCTCACCTGGGAATGTTTGTGAGTGGAATCAGTCTGCGTGTGCTGTGTTATCTTTGACGTGTGGCCACACACCATGCAATGTAGGACCCAAACTGTTGTATCAATGATTTTTTATCACTAATTGTGGGGGCGCTCATATTTTGAAAGTCTTCTGAAATGCTGCCATGTGAGCCAGGCTTTACTGAATGAAAGAGCAGTTTTTAAACATTTGGAGGAAACAGAAGTGATAACGGCATCAGCCATCACCAGAGTGGTGGTTGATGTCAGAAAACACGCAGACAGTTGGATCAGTGAAGATAAAAGACATCATCAGGTCTAACTGGTAGGATTGTCTCTACGTGTCTCCTTGAATGTTTCTTTTCTCAAGATCGTCATGGAAAAAAAATCACAACTTATTCCTGTTTACAGTTAAAAAACAGCGTCCAACCTGTTATTCACATTAAATGGTTATGCAGCCATCTGATTCTAAACCCATGGATTAGATGGGAGTTGCCATTCTCAAAGTAAATACATAATTTCTTCAGTTACTTTAAAAGTGGTTCATTTATCCCATACGTGGTGCATTCCTGTGAGAGAAGAGAGCGAGAAGGTGTTGAAATAAAGGAGTTGGAGAGGGCAGGCAGGGAGATGAAGGGGTGAGGGATAATCCCTCATCTTGACCAGCGGTGGTGTTGAGTGGAAAGGGGGATTACTGCATGTACTGCTTAGGACCTTCCCCGCTTGAAGTATTTCAAGAACATTTGTTAAGTGGTTTTGCTATCACTCCTGAAGTCATGGCGCTGACTTTTTATTTTCCTGAGCTCTAATCACAAATAACCCTGACATGAAACTCGGCCAAACCTGTAAATGATGCAAGATGTCGAAATGCTGCAGAAGTGTTTCTTCTCTTGGACTATTGCAGAAAATAGTCCAGTGTTGGTTCATTATTGTTTGAAACGAATAGGTTGAGTCATTTTCTTTTTTTTTGGAAAAATCAATACAAATTAGTAAATAAATGTTGGAACTTTGGTCAGTTTATTAAAGAGGTCCTTCACTCAATTTTTTTAATGCATCTGCAGTGGTCTCTAGTAGGAATGAATGACTTGTAAGTCGTTCTCTGGGGGAAAAAAGATCAGATGTGCCTGTTTCAGCACGGAGAATTCAGCCGGAGGAGAAAGTAGCTTCAGACAACAGGATCTGGAGTCTTATTTCCTGATTTTTGGACATCTCTCCTCTGATTGGCTAACAGCAACACGACTCTACCACTGACTCTGTTTGCTCTGCAACGTTGATGTTTTATCTCCACAAATAACACAAGCCTGGAGGAGTTCTGCTGTGTGGTGGAGTTGCTAATGCTAACAGTTAGCTGCTACTAGCTGAGACGTTCTCTGCCGTTTCCTGGACGCTAAACCAACAACAGCCTTCCCAGTGTTTTTGAGCGTTTTTACTGTTTTTTGAAGAGTCACAGAACATTGTGCTCTATGATCATGTAAACGCCAAAACTACCAAAAGAAAGAGTAGACTCACTTCTAACATCAGGAAGAATCACCGTATTTCTAGCGTTATCCGTTCTTTCACAATCTGGTGCCCAAGCGCTGCTGCAGAAGCATTTCCGGTTCGGCGCATCGTTTTTTTCACAGCAGCGGCCCAAAACGAACTCGTAATCCATTGATTTTCCGCTTCCTGATCACGTGATGTGTGACATACACGGATGAAGATCCGCTTTAGACACGTGATGTTTGCTCTCACGGTGCAGGGGCTCGCTCCGACGCCCACCCCGTAAAAAAATGGAAATGACAACTAAAGTCGTCAATGGCAGTGAGTGGTTGGATGTGAAAAGACGACTATAGTCGTCAATGGCAGGGAATGAGTTAAAGAGCAAGTTCACTAAGAAACCATTTTATACTCATTATTTTTTTTTAAATGATTGGTCACTCTGAGTTTAACGTGCCGGCTGAACATGAAAATTGTGTTCTACATCTATCTCCTGTATTAGTGTCTGATAGAAAATAGATGGAAAAATTCTCCATCCAGAAAATCCTGACAGATCTACGTCACGCTGTCACTTAACATTCATGGACTCACCCATCTTGGCTTGCGAATGGGGAAGGCTGTTGTTGGTTTAGCATCCAGGAACCAGCAGAGAACATCTCGGCTAGTAGAGGCTAACTGTTAGCATTAGCAACTCCACCACACAGCAGAACTCCTCCAGGCTTGTGTTATTTGTGGAGACAAAACATCAACGCTGCAGAGCAAACAGAGTCAGTGGTAGAGTCACATTGCTGTTAGCCAATCAGAGGAGAGATGTTCAAATATCAGGAAATAAAACTCCAAATCCTGCCGTCTGAAGCTGCTTTCTCCTCCAGCTGAATTCTGTCCTCAACCAGGACCATGTGAGCTTTCTTTATCCCAGAGGATGACCTACAAAGCATTCATTTCTACGAGAGACCACTGCAAATGTATTAAAAATATGAATAAAGCTGACCTTTAAGTACATAGCACAAAATCTCTGTTATAATAGGAATGTAAGGATTTTGTATTTTATTTCTACTATCATCATAATGTCAATAGATACCTAGTAATCTGTTTTAAATAAAATACATTGCAAGCCAATATATAAAGAAAATACGAACATAGAATTTTTTAAAAAGGTTTAATACTGCGAGGCCCAGAGTGACTCAGTCCTCGGCCTGGTGGCTGGTTGCTTCATTTCTTGTTAATGTTCTCATGTGGTAGTTTCCCCTCCTTTTAGGATTTATTCTGTTACCCTCAGAGGTAGCAGAGTCTTGTTCCGCCTTCTTCGTGCAGATTTTCCCTCTAATCCTCGTGTAAAATATACGGAGAAAACTTGCCTGCAGTGATTATGCCTTGTAAGACCCCTGGTGCGTTTCTGTTCTCGAGTATGCATTCATACTTGACTGTGTATGGATTTGTTTAAAATTGTGTGTTTCAGTAGCTCAGAGTGGGTATTTGCATGCCTACTGGAGAGAAAACCTCTTGGTGTTGAGAACTCCCATTCAGAACCCTTTCCATGTTGACCTCCTGAGTAACAGAGCTGCTTTAAATCATTTCCCTTTTCTTTTTAATTTTCTCCTCATGCTTTCCCTCCATCTCCCTTCTCCATCCATCTCTATTCCACCCCTGCTTGTTAATTAGATAAATGTTGCCTCCTGTTTGTCCCTTCCACATGTCTCTCAGCCTTCTTTGAATAATGCACACTTGCCTGTATTGAAAAGAATACATTATTGATTAGGGAAAGAATTATCCCTTCTTGGCTGAAGCGATGCATTTCAGCTGGATTGTGCCACACAAACTGAAAATAAACATAATCTTGCTCCTTTTTATCATGATTCTTTGCCATTTGTTGTTTTAATCTCACCATTCTGTGTGCCCTTTTCAGGCATTGTTTGGTTATTTATTTACCAGGTGTAATTGTGTGGGTGGTCATCTGGGCTGGTTTGTTGATTGGACTTGTGTATTTCTCATGCTAAATGATTATCGACCGCCTCAAAGGTCAGTAATGGAAAATGTTTGTCACAAACACTTAACACTTTTTGGCCTTTTCTGCCCCAATTCAAAGCTGCCAATTGACACGTCCACACTGATCTGCCTTCTTTTCCCTTTCTTGAACGCATGGTTAAGAAATCACTCTTTCTTCAGTGGATTCACCTGAATAACCCGTGGGTTTCAGCCTGTCCTTTGTTCTTCACAGCAGCAATCACACACAGACAACAGAATGTGATCTCATCTTAGAAGTCATCCCAGAGCAACTTTAAAGTGATTCTACATTTACAAAGAAAGATTAATGATTATATGTTAAAGAAAACAAATTCTGATTGTGCTGAATGAACTGGTTCTCCGTGTATTAAAGGACAAGTCGGGAGTTTGATTAATCAGTGGTTGGCTCTTCATGTAGATTTTACATGTTACCCAAAAGTTGAAAATAGATTATATATAAAATTAGCATTTATTGAAAGGATTCCACCCATATTGTTCAATGCCAGTTTTTCAAATGTTATGTACAATATGTAAGAATTTTACAGTGAAATAATCACAAAACAGACTAATGTCTCAATCGTGTTGGATGGAAGGTTACATTGAAATAAATTACCTTCTTAGTTGCCTGGGGAGGTTTTCAGTTTTTCATTTTTGAAAATTGCCAAAGAGGGACGTCTGTTTACAATCTGTTGGCGAGTTTGCGCTAGCAAGCCCTTATGTCCATTTTCGGAGCTGTGTCTGTTTACTGCACTATACAATTTTTGTCCGCCCCGGAAGTGCTGACTGCGCTTTACGGCACTATATGGCAAGCCAAAGGGGTCAAAAAAGCACGTGTTCTAAATGCGCGCTATGTCCGCCAAAACGCGCATCTTGAACACGTGTTTTGACGCTAAAGGGGGCAAAAAAAGTGTGTTCTAAAATTGCACATTCTAAAGACGCATTATGACATAACGCGAGTTTAGAACGCGCGCTTTTTTGATCCTTTTGACTTGCCATAGTAATATAACGTAGACCCGCGGTTTAGAGACTTGAGCAATGGGAGATCCACCAAAGAAAGCTAGAAATCCCTTATCAAAGGAATCTAGGAAGAGAAAAAGAGAATGCGATAGAGCAAGAGCAAAGACCAGAGCCATCTTTTCCTCGCTGGAGAGCTCTTTTAGAAAGAACGACATGTACTACGGACTCTGACCTAGCCGTGCTGCTAATGGCTAGGTAAGTAATAAATGATTTCACCGGGGTTATTGTGTTTGGTCGGGCATAAAGTTGTTATGCAGTCCTGATAAAACTATTTATTCAATGTGTGGAGGTGGAAATGTTTGTTCTCGTTGTTTTGCCTGACATTAGAAATGTAAACATGCCGCTTATGCACTAGAGAGAGATTTAATGTTACGACAGTGACATTCCGCAGCAAGCCTTGAGAGGGCAACAAAGAGCATATATCGGCAAAGTTCAGGACTGGGGCTTTAAAGAACCAGAGCTAGTAAACGGAGTGGCCCAGAATTTATTTCTTGTACCCCTAAGAAGTCACAGCATCTTTTTTGTTTCACTCCAATATCGCCAGAAGGCTAGAGGATAACATTGAGCCAACGTTGAACTAACGTTAAGCTAACTATGCTAACAGTGAATTATGGAAAATAGTCGGCTCTAAAAAAATCTCAAGGTACTTTTAAAAACCAACAGCTTGATATTACATCGAAATGTATGTGTGAAGTAAATAACGAGTCAATCATGGCATTTTACTTACTTTAATGAGTCGTTCAGAACCATAACAGCAAGACGGCAAACAAATGCACTCCCTCTAATGCGGGAGGTATTCTATTTTAGAGTATTAAGTGCTCCCTAAACACCTAAATGTGCTAGAACCAGATATATTTATCTATCGATCAACTTACTGTGTATGACTAGTCTTTTCTTGTCATCTAGAATCTACTAGCACTGATCCATTTCTGGCAACAGTCATGAAACTCACAGAACGGTAGTGAGAGAGTAACTTTTTGTTTAGAAAAATGGACTGCAGTTCCCAAATTTGACCACAGGATGTCATTCTTACATCATTGCACATTTATTTGCAATTAAAGTAAGGATTGTGAATGACTCCCAGCTAGTAACGCACCAAATCTTAGCAATGTGTGTAAAAGTGACAGAATTATTTTCAGTGTTATGTTTGCTAACGTCAATCAGCTTTGGCAGCAAACTTGAGTCAGACGGACCAGTAAAGTGAATTCATTAAGTCACAAATAATATTTACTAACTAGAAAATTCCTGAAGAAATTTTAAAAGGGGCCTGCCCCGTGGCGCAAGGTGGTGGCCGTGTGTCATAGACCAGTGTGCACCACCACATTATCAGCATCTCAACCCCTCCTCAACTTGTCCTATGAGCTTGCTAATAAACTGTGCATGTCACCAGTAGGTGGTGTAATGAGTGATCTTCTAAAACAGTCATTAGTGCTCTGCTGAGCTCCCAGTACCTGTGTTTAAAATTGTGTGAAAAGCCAAGCTTTTAAACAGATGTT
>SSNS01000130.1:0-21681 GCA_006937985.1 Aphyosemion australe | reverse complement strand
GTTGAAATGGATGTAGGGGGCGCTGTTGCAGATTCAAGAAATGACCACATGAATGTGTAGGCAGTGTTAGTGTGATGACACATATCAAATTTGATACCGTTGTGACCTTGTTTGTATAAGTTATTAAAGTTTGAAATGGATGTAGGGGACGCTGTTGCAGATTCAAGAAATGACCACATGAATGTGTAGGCAGTGTTAGTGTGATGACACATATCAAATTTGGTACCGTTGTGACCTTGTTTGTAGAAGTTATTAAAGTTTGAAATCGATGTAGGGGGCGCTGTTGCAGATTCAAGAAATGACCACATGAATGTGTAGGCAGTGTTAGTGTGATGACACATATCAAATTTGGTACCGTTGTGACCTTGTTTGTAGAAGTTATTAAAGTTTGAAATGGATGTAGGGGGCGCTGTGGCACATTCAAGAAATGACCACATGAATGTGTAGACAGTGTTTGTGTGAAGACACATATCAAATTTGATACCGTTGTGACCTTGTTTGTAGAAGTTATTAAAGTTTGAAATGGATGTAGGGGGCGCTGTTGCAGATTCAAGAAATGACCACATGAATGTGTAGGGAGTGTTAGTGTGATGACACATATCAATTTTGGTACCGTTCTGACCTTGTTTGTAGAAGTTATTCAAGTTTGAAATTGATCGAGGGGGAAGTTTTTGCACAGTTTTTTGCGAATACCGTTGCCATGGTAACTCGAAACGCTAAGAAAAGTAATAGCACACCTCCGACGACCGAGCCGGTCGTTTTGATGTAAGATATGTGGGGGTGCACGCTGCGGTTCGGGCTGTATTAATGTATACGGAAGAATAAGAAGAAGAATTATAAAAAATAAAGACAACAAATCCTCCGGTGGAGAGCAATAAGGGCCCTGCCTGTCAGGCAGGCCCCTTAATTCATGTTAATTATTAGATAATAGTTACATAATAATTCAATAGGTATTGATTGAATGAAATCCATCCATTTGTTGACAAGCTATTTTGCAAACATAACATGCAAACAGGGTTGACTTCAAATAATTTAATGAAGTGTTGAACAATGTGTTTAAATATTGTGTTCACTCCAAATTTCAGCTGAATTTCTGTAAAACTGACTGAGTTATATCACCTTTTTAGGTTTGCTAAACTACATTAGCTGAAGTTAATAAAATCCACCCAGTGGTCCATGACATAATTTGGCACTAATACTGACTGATATAATGCCAGTATAAGTTACTGAGTCATAATTTAGCTCAAGCGCTATTGCTAATGTTGTGACTGTTGCTCCCTCACCCACTTCTGAAACATTTCTTTTCCCCCACAAAAAACAAAGACCAACACATTTCACGACTATTAAGCAGGCTGTTACCAGTTCTTTGTGATAGGGAAGTATCTCCCCGGCAACATCTCTGAGATTCTTTTCTGCACAACCATTGGTAAAGAAAAACAGCACCTGTGTGCTTCATGCCGCAAGTTCTCTGTGTAGTTTGTTACGCACACTGAATTTTTTGCTCTGTGAGAGAGAAAAACAGGGAAATTCTGTGAAAACAGCTACAACCACATCACAGCTTTTTTATTCAATGTGCATAAGTAGGGATTGTCTTGTTCTCAACATTAGCATTTCATGAGAGCAAAACAGCAGGTTACAAGAGTAGGCATGATGGGCAGCTTCAAAGATAGTATTTAGAATTCATTGCTTAACAGGGTTTTAGTTCTATGCTGTGGCCGTCAGGAAAAGTAAAATAAAGTTATGATTTTCAGCTTCAGTGTATTCTCTAACTGATGATTTGGCTTCTCTAACTATTAGAAACATAATTTTATACAATTTAAGTCATTTAAATATCTTAGATATCTTTCACTCATTTTTTAAAATACATCTGCAGTGGTCTCTAGTAGGAATGAATGCCTTGTAAGTCGTACTCTGAGGGAAAAAGCTTCGGTGCGCCTTTCTCTCGGATACCTTAGCCCCTTACTTCATAGCAGCCAATCAGGGGATGGGTGAGCGTTGAACGGCTTGTTTTCTTAAAGTGACAGAGCCCTGAAATGACTCATTCTGGAAGGTATTGAAAATGTCAAGACTAAATCCGCAAACATAACTTAACATATGTCTAATTTTGTGCAAATAACATGTTAGATCAAAGAACTATTATAACTTAAAAAATCATGATATGTCCCTTTTAAATGAAGAACATACTGTCAACAACCACACACAGGTCTTATGACTGGGACTGACTACATGGTTGTAATAAGGGAATCCCTCCATCTGTGACTCATGCTCAATGTTTCCATCCAACTAATCAAACCGTGACACACAGTGTACCCACGGTGCCACTGTGTTTATGTAATTTATGGATTCATAGTGGTGAAATGTATTTGTCGATCAATTCCTCGATCAAAAGCATGAATCTTTCAAAACCCGTCCATACTTGAGCGGTATTATCTTCATGACCTAAAGTTTCCAGCTGAAAAAATATATTTTATTTAATTAGAATGATATATATCAATTAACCGGATGCACCTGATGTAGCTGCCAGCTTTAATGTAGTAGACTTGAGGGTGTGTTGTGTTACTGTGATCAAAGGACATTACTCTTCCAATCCCTGTTGTCTCCCCTCAGGGGGTCTAATTACACACACACACACACACACACACACACACACACGCTCTGTGATGTTTATTGCTGCTTGCTTGTGTCAAACAGTGAATCAGACCACAGGAAAGCAAGTGGGAGAGGAACGAAGTCAGATTACAGTGTGGAGACATTTAATTTAGGTTGGCTTTAATCAGAGTTACATTTAAAAAGATTGTTCAGACATTTTGAAAATGGGCTTCTATGGAAAACATCTTGACAATATCTCACCTGTTGTAGGTTGATTTTAGAATAACCTCAGTTTAGGGCTGGGCAATATGGCCTAAAGTCAATATCACGGTATATTGAGGAGTTCACCTCGATAACGATAAATGGACGATAACTACATGTATGCGCAAAAACAAAAGTTGTCCACTAGATGGGGCTGTCACATGTATTAAAGCAACATTCTGCAACTTTTACACCTTAAAATTATGCTTTTTTGTCAAGTTTTTGCATCATAGTATCATCTATTATGTTCATTTTCATACCTGTGATAGTGTTGGGGGTCCCACGTCTGTTTACTGCGCTATACAGTTTTTGTGCATCGGGTAGCGCCGGAAGTACTGACTGGGTGTCGTTTTACAGCAGAATATGGCAAGCCAAAGGGATAAAAAAGCACGCGTTCTAAATGCGCGTTATGTCCGCCAAAATGTGCGTCTTTAATGGGCGTTTTGACGCCAAAGGGGGCAAAAACTTGCGTATTCTAAAAGTGAGCATTATGTCCGCCAAAACACGCGTCTTGAATGAGCGTTTTGGCGGACATAATGCGAGTTTAGAACGTGCATTTTTTTATCCCTTTGGCTTGCCACAATTGTATAACGTAGACTCGCTGTAGCAGCGGCAGATTCACCAAAGAAAGCTAGAAATCCCTTATCAGAGGAATATAGGAAAAGAAAAGAAGAACGTGATAGAGCAAGAGCAAAGACCAGAGTTATTATTGGGCCGTCTTTTCCTCGCTGGAGAGCTCTTTTAGAAAGAACAGCATGAACTACGGACTCTAACCTAGCCGTGCTATTAATGGCTAGGTAAGTAATAAATTATTTCACCGGGGTTATTGTGTTTGGTCGGGCATAAAGTTGTTATAAAGTCCTGATAAAACTATTTATTCAATGTGTGGAGGTGGAAAAGTTTGTTTTTGTTGTTTTGCCTGATATTAGGAATGTAAACATGCCACTTTTGCCCGAGAGAGAGATTTAATGTTACGACAGTGACATTACGCAGCAAGCCTCTAGAGGGCGACAGAGACCATATAACTGCAAAGTTGCGGAATGCTGCTTTAAGTTGAGTCACGTTGTCATGTGACTCAAGGTGGTACAACTTCTTTAAGGGACATGAACGTCGCCAACCTACCGTACACACATCTTTTCATTTTTTTATTACCGAATTTATTGACGTGGGAAAAATTATATCGGTTGGCGTCAGCAATTTCGATAACAATAAATTTTCAATTCATCGACCAGCCCTACTTCGGTTTAAATAAACAAGTAGTTCTGAGTGACTTGGTGGCTAGTCTAAACCCAACCTGAATGGCTACTATTAAACATTTTTACTTTACAAAGCTCCACTCAGCAATTAATATGAATAAGATGCAAAAATAAAAAGATTAATTAAAGATTCAGAAAACATAATTTTTATGAACTATTGTGATTTTTAAAGACTAAAACTGTTTTAAGACAGCATTAACTTACTTTGATGTTGGCCATGTTCCAGGTATCCATCAGCTCGTTGGTTAACTCTGACTGGATTGGTTTTATAAAGGTAGTTCAATGTTGCCTTTTTCGAACAACACCATTCTAAAATGTTTCATAGCAGAAATCCTTAGTTGTTTTTTTTTCTGAGGGCACCATCTAGAGGCAGGAAAACTGTATTACAACTTTAAGCCCCTCTCTCTATTTCAGTGATTACACCCAAGCCTCTTTTATAAAACAATGCCGCCAATTTGCCGCAACGCTGATGCGGCATCTGGGAGCCTAAGGTTGTTTATAAGAGCTCAGACCGTGGCGGTAATGTTGCGCAATCATGTCCGTTTTATAAAAGATTACGTGATGGCGGCATTAAGGAGGTATGGGGGCGGTCTCTGCACTGTCGTGGACTTCCGTGTATCTTGGACATAAATTGCCTTTTATTGCGATCGAAGCCGCACTCGTTAAGTTTTAATTTTAACAACCAGCTACAGGTGTCTGTCATCCACCGTCCCTGTGAGCTGTCAGATGATCTGAGCTGCAGATCTAACGGAGAAAAGCTCCCGGAGCACTGCAACACTCCAAATGATCATCTCAGCTGATTCTGTTTACAAAAGCAAAACTTAAGTGCGTGTTTACTTTCATTTTCAATATAGTTCCCGGCCGGAGCTCGGCAGTAATTCATCACTTGGTCATGACACCACCCTCTTTTGCGCCAAGGCTTAATGTGCGTTTATAAGACCAGCGAAGCCGCAATATTGCCGCAATATTACTACCAAGCGTGGCGGCACGAATGCCGCAAAATTCCCGCAACGTGATGCCGCCATGGCGCGTTCATAAGAAACACATTGCGGTAATATTACGCTGATTTGCCGGCATGGTGTGTCTTATAAAAAGGGCTCCATAGACATGAAAACATAGACGCACCATTAGGCACTGAAGCGCGTAACAGCATTGCCACCATATTGGATGAGTTCCTCACTCTCCAAACCCAACAGGAGTCAACGCAGGGTGAGCAAGTATGCCCATTTTTGTGCAGATCACGTGGGATTACTATTGACTTTTCTAGCCTACCTGTTGGGATTTTATAGTTTAATAAATTTTTTAAAATTATATTTATATTTTTATTACGATATTATACCATATGTCTGATTTTGTGAAAACATAAAATAATGTTTTTTAGTTGGGTAAGAACCTCCTCCATAGAAATAAATGCCCTGTGGGCGAATGGGAACCCATCCAAAATGGCAGCCCACTGCTACACCAGCTCCAACAGGCAGCACCAGTCCACATCGCGTCTACGTATATGATGACTGTGATTACGGCTGGAAGCAACTCCTCTCGTTTGTAAACATGCATCTCTAGCCAGCCAACAGAGCTAAAACACATTGTTTTACAATTATTAGTCTCACATTATGCTGTTTATTCACACACACACACACACACACACACACACACACACACACACACACACACACACACACACACACATAAAAGTCTTACTTTTCGCCAACTCAGCATCTGTCTAGGTGCTTCCGCAAACACGTGCAGGCTCTGTGATTGTCATCTGTACGTAAGCAGATTTCAAACGCTATTGGCTACTGCAAAGCGGTGCTCCATTTAATCTGCATGAGACTCTATGGGAAGGGCGTTCAAGAAGCTATCTACAGCAGGTACGATTTTCATCCATGATAATTCAATAAAACCCCACTTTTTGAGCTGTCTCTTTAATTGCCTTCAGCCTGTTAAACGCACTGAGCCTACCTACTTCAGCCTCTATTCCTGTTTAAAAGCAAATACTGCATCAATTTTTTCGACCCCAAGAAAAAGATTTGTGATTGTGGCTCTATAATTGGAGGAGAAGAGACGAGCGGGCAACAATGACATCACTTGAGTGCTGTCCTATTATTACATCAGTAACGCCGTCCACGGTGAGATCCCCATGGGAACACTTTACTCGTTAGCCACCTTCGGTTTTTTTATTCTCCGAGCATTGTGTTTGTGCAGGTATGTGGCTGTAAACACAAATACACTCAAGGTGTGTGTGTGTGTGTGTGGAGACTTTACGTGTGCTTGTGTGTATAATTCCGATATCTAGATTCAGCTGTCTGCAGGATGAGAAATGGCCTCTGGCTGCTCAAAGGGGGAATCGATGTGGATGAAGATGTGGGACCAGAGGAAATAGAGACGTTAGCCCAAACTTTGAGCACATTTCCCTCTTTCCTTCTTCTAACCCTCTCCCTAATGACATGTTGGAAGTTTGTGGTTTACAGTTTTAGCCACACCGCGCATGTCGACTTATTTATAATGAATGCCTCCTAGCCCTTTTCCTCTGTGCAGAGCCCCAAATTAGCCGCAGGAACAGTAGCAATTTATGCAGAGATTGCAGCAACACCTAAACACCGGGGGATGCGGCGAATGTTCGGAGTCACATATTAAAAGTTATGCTGGAGAATAACAAACCTGAACCAAAGTATCCTCCTCTCTTAAATGAAAATGTCAACTGGATTCTGTTGAAAAGCAAGATAAATTAATTTTCTTGAAATACTCATCTGCTCTAGACATTCGCTTTAGTCTGTAATCTCCTTACACTCTTCATCTTGCATTTTCTCCTTGCGCTGCGACTTATTTCTCCCTTTTCTCCAAGCGAATTCCAGTCGTTCTGTCAATCTTCCTCCTGCTGTGAGAGATGCTCCACTAATGTTCAAGCTCAGCATCTTTTTTATTGGCTTGCGACTCGCACAGATTGATCTGGCTGTAATATGTGTGTTTGCATGCAGCGAGCGTCCTGCAGCTACGCGATCAGCTATTCATACAACTTGTTTGAAGCTGGCACCATTACTGCAGCGAAAAGGTTGTTTTTTCCTGTTATTTTTTTTTTCACATGTATTTTGTCATTCTGTGGTGTTGTTACAAGGATAAACAAACAGCAGCCTGGCTAACATCAGGCTAATCCTCGTGTCTGAACTGAACGTCTGACTAACGTGTGAGAGGGCTTTTGGCCGTTTTGAATCTCTTGTTGGATGTTTTAAATGTTAAAAATGTCGCTGATTTTTTATCACCAAGAAGCTTATTTTAGCTGAACATCCTAACCAGTGACAGCAGAAGTTGTGACTGAGGAGTTGGTCTTTCATTACCATCGGCTGTCACTCATACGCTCAAGATGCATGCAAAGGAATAAAAACAGGTTTCCCTCGGGGATGCTGACATGATAGCTCATTGTTGACACAAGGATGTAAGAATCCATCAGTTCCATCCACCATGACGATCAGATGAGGGGTGGAGACTGACAACTTCTTTAGGAGTGGACAGTTGAGGTTTGCAAAGGCCCCACCCTCAGGGACCAGCAGCTCCTGGGTGTTGGTGTTTATGTTGAGTAGAAGACAATCATATCAAATGTGATCCTGCCATCTTGCTAAAGTGTTGAACGTATCATTTCTGTTCAGTATAACAAAAATTTGCGTATTTTCTCATGGTTTTATGTTTCTAACAAGTTGCTACCTCTCATTTGCACCGAGTACGGAATTCACGGAACTGCATCACGGATCCGGAGCTCTGGAAAGTTTCAGCATGGAGTCTATTTTTGCCAGACGCTGCATACGAATTATCATGAAGTTAAAGGAATTACATGAGCCAGACAGGAAGTGAGACGTGCTTAATCATGGTGCATCCGGAATATTCCAAAATAAAACTTGTGTCGCATTACATCGCTTGGTTCTTTTTTCAACATAGAAAAGAGCTGTTTTTTTACCTTTTTTTGCTGACGTTTCGACTGTTTTGTTTTTTGTTTTTTTTTAACTGTGTTGCATTATTTTTTAGACTTTGGTTTTATTATTATTGACAGCAGTATCAGTTCACAGATAGTTCACACTATTTTTAAAGGTATATCTTTATAGGCACACTTGGCAGTTTTGGTTTGCTTTTAGCACCCCCTAGTGTCCGTAGTGAAAGCAAAAGTGAAACTTATCTCCTCGCTGTGCGTTCATCTTAACACCTTAATCTAACTGCTGAAATGTCTCCTCAGCCTTCATTAGTGTCTACAGGAGCGGTTCATCACTAAATCAAACAAATCAGCTGTGTTCATGATCTAAAACATGCAGGAAGCATGCTGGAAGCAGACTGCAGCTCCAGGTATGTCAGCTCCACTTTACTAAGTCCAACAGGGACCGGACCGCCACTCTGAAATGGCAAGTGTGGTATTCTGTCCACAGAGAGCAGTGGGGGTCTGAGTGACATTTCATTAACCCTGTAAAGGGTCATTTTAGCACATACTGGCTCAAGAAAATGATTTAAAAATATGAAAAAGTTGCATAGTATGGCTTTATAAGTATCATGTAAAATTTCTAATCACTTGACGCTCTTGTGGGATCAGATTTCCTGAGACGTGCAGCACACGATTTGCAGTCGGTGTGCATGAAGCCGTATGAAAGCTGCACGGAAACCGGACCGCATCCGTTTCGTACAACATGAAAATGATGCGTAAAGTTCCATCACCTTCCATCATCATCATCTATTCTTTAAGATACCTCTCATCCACATTCTAATTTGTGATATTTGCAGCTGTGTGAGTGTGTCTGTATATTTTCCAACATTAATGAGGAAAAACCCAAACCAGATTGAAAAACGGCCTAATTTGCCACAGAGGAGATCCTGATCTCAACAGACCGGCTTACATTCACTTTGTTTTCTGCTCCTAACAAACAACCTTTGTTTAATGACGATCTCCCTTGGTAGCCACTTTCCACGTATGGGTCGGATCTCATCAGCCGGAGCTTTTTCCGTTTTAATTCACAGACACCCAGAGGTGTCTCGTGTGTGGTCTGAAGGTTTTAACACGAGGTGACATATGAAACAAGCTAACGTGGTGAGATCTTTGTCATTGTTTAGTCGTGTATTCACCTCGGTCCCCACGCGTTGTTCTTCAGCCCCTGATTTATGCTCTCCGGTTCCCGCCACTGCGGTGCTTTTTGTTTCATGAATAAAAGTTAATTATTTTCTTATCCTCCTGAGCCTGCATTAGCGTCCTCTCCACCACTGCAGCACACAACGTTGTGACAAATCTTGCTCACAGTTATTTCCCATCTGTTAGCATCTTAACTACTGACCTTTACTCTTCAAACAGTATTCCGTTATCGCCTTCACTCCTCTGCCTGCGCTAAATTGGGAAGAAAGCAGCTTAAATGTGCTGCTCCTTCCTCTGGGAATCAGGTGTTAATCCCTGGAATCTTTGGGGACTGGTCTTGCTAAATGAAATCAAGACAACACTAAATGCTCTGGAGGAAAAGCACATCTGGCTGCAGATGTTATGACCGACTGTTGATTCTCCAGTAATTGTTGAAGAAACGATCTTTTCTGGAAGCTGTTCTGTATTTTTTTCCTCTTTATGTCATGTGTTTTCTTGGCTAGTTTTCACTAAAGACTTCAGTTTTTAGTGGTTAATCAGTATAATTCAGATGAGATTTAGTAAAAATGTACAAGTCGGAGTCATTTCATGATGCAACCCTCCTGTTTTTGGTGCAGTCCACTGGCTTCTTCCTGCAGTAATTTTTCTCAGTTATTCCTTGATATCTTCTCTTTGTGCTGCTTTGGGATTTGAATTGAAATCCATCGCGCTGGGAGGTCAGACAACAGCCACTTCATTTGGGTTTGATCTCATAAAAAGAGCAGGAGAGAAATGGAATTCCCAATCCTCAGTTTGAGAAGAACCAAAAAAAAAAAAAAAACAGAAAACAGATGGATTATGGATTTAAAAAGAATTAAATACAGTATACCGCAATATGTTGGGATGAAACACTGAAAATTAGCTAAAGTCGGAGGAGAAAGAGGCTGCAGGATCTTTCACCAATAATCTTTTGTTCCTTTCCTCCTTCAGAGCATCCTCCCTGTATCCTCACCCCTTCCTCTCATCTGCATTTCTCATCTAATCTTGAAAATCTATCCGTCCTCCGCTCTCTCCATCGTTTCCATTAGGTTTGCTGTTAAGTGTTTGAAGATCGCGACGAGAGATTTCTAGCCCGTATCAAAGCCGTGTCGAAAAGACTTGGCAGCAACTCATTTTCCCCTCCGAAGGCACACACGAGCACGCTCACACACAACGGCACGGCACTTAACAAAGCCACGAACGTCCGCTCGGGTTTTTGATGCAGCATTCTCTTCCTTTAGGCTGCCTGGTTTCACTCCCTTTTATAAGATTCTGACTTAAAAGTGCATTTCTGTCATGCATATTTATACTGTTAACACAAGTCCATTTTCACTGCTGTTGCAATGCAGTTTCTGCAGCAAGCAGTCATGTTCGATTGGAGCGTTCGCCTGCTCGCTGCAGCCTGTGTACAGTGGAGCTTCTCTGGCACAGCAACATAATTCCATTAAAATGGACCGATCTCTCTCCCATTTAGCGTTCACCTTTCGTGGCACTGCACCATGTTTGGGGCAGTGAGCTGTGCTAAAAGACAGGGAACGTAGAGATGCAGGCAGTAAGAGTGACATGAATTAAATATCCCTTCGATGAGCCTCTCTCCTGTTCCACTCGCCTCTCCATTATGATGGAAAGCCCCGTGGTGCATGAAGTCAACCTTAATTGTTCTGAAGTAGCGGGCTCCACGGGCACTAGTGTGGATGGATAGATGGATGGGACGGGTGAAAGGGGGGGTGAACAGGGAGAAAGTCCCAAGTGTGACAACTAGAGAACAAGCTGTGAGCACCGTGGGGGGCTCTCAGGAAAATGGCGTTATTCATGTTTTATTGGCACACTCGGTTTGTTTGTCTCTGTCCGGTCTAAAGTACCTCCAGCACTTTGCTCTTAAAACAAGGATGCTGCATCGCGTCCATTAACATGAGAGATCACTTCAAAAGGTCTTGTTAACCCTGAAGAGAATCCTAAGTGTCTGACATCTAGTGAAAGGTACGCAGGCTTCACATTTGCAACGTGGCAAACTTTTGACCTTTCAGTGGTAAAAACGGAAGAATATTAGTTTGTCTGGCTGAAACACATTTCTGTATAGTTTAAGAGCAACAGGACTTACTTAGCCTAGAAATCTAGACAGAGAGCAGTCGAAGCAAGAAGATTTTGCTCTGCATGTCGGTCTAGCCTCGCTTGATAGGAACCTCAGTAGGTCTACCATTGGCCTGAGCAGTATTGTGTTATGTCATTCACAACTCTATCAGTTTGGTGAGCAGGATGATGTGACGGAGCGGAACAACTAACCCCTACTTCAGACTGGCGGCATCAGCGGTGCAGAACGGTTTACTCGTGAGCTTCGCCACACCGGGAAAGTCTCAGCCACAGAGTGGCTTTTCCGCCGTCCTCCTTGTTGGACTCGCGAGATTGTAAAATCCCTCAAGACTTCAAAGGTCACAGTTTGTTTATGCCAGAAAGAAGAAGGAAATCACATTTGATATCGCTGTTTGATGTCACATATAATGTTTCTCTCCACTGCTAGGATTAAACGCATCAAAAACACACAGATGTCACACATATAGATGTAATCTACATAGATATGAAATTACATCACTGCAATAGTCTTTTATTTTGAAAATTACCAGAGGTTTCACACTGAAACCGTATGTGATTTCCTGTCTAGCCCTATGTTAACTGCGGAAATTGACGTGTCCCAGAAGCGGCTCGTGGCAAAAATAGAACCTAATCCTCTCTTTAACCGTTTCTGGGACGCACCTGGAGATTTCCGCGTCGCATCTGGATTGAACCACCCCCACAGATTATAATGGATTCTATTTGAAGCAGTGACGTTCCGCTGCTGTTCCACACCGCTGTTGTTTCCAGTGTGAAGTAGGGGTAAGATGGTGGCGGCTCATTTGAAACGACTTTGTCATCAACTTTAGACTATTTAGACGTGGGCTTTTCTTTGAGTCAAGAGCAGATAGAGGAACTTAATAAGTCCTTTACTTAGAAAATGGATGTATTTGTGTCTTCTTCGTCAGTGTATGGTGGAGCGCCCTGTTGACTGACATCCGTAGTGGTGAGTACGTCACGTTGCTTGTTGTCCAATAGCATGTGGAGACAATGTGAAAGACAACCGTAGATTCCGCCCCACGACTGAGCTCTGTCTATGGGTCGTGGCCAGACTATATATTCACTTATAAAAGATGTCTTGCCAGGTTAGGACTTGCTAGCTGATAATGGTCAAGTTCATATTACATAAGGTCGTTAACTAAATAAGAGGGAATTCAATCAAAGATCAGCATCAAAATGTAACTTTTCTGGCACATCCAGGGTTCAAGTTCAGCAATATTTTATCTGACATAAAATGTTGTAAAGGTTTATAAAATATGAACTGCTGTGAAATAAAGGAGATTGGGACTTTTCTAGGGTAGCAGGAACACACTAAATTATGGATTACTTCTTAGCTGCCTGTCTGTTGGATGTACAGGAAATTATATTTGCATTTAAATTATATATTTTTATATAAAGTTGTGTGTATGTTATATTTGTTAGTTTTACTCAAGCATACCTCAAGATGCCAAAAATAGGCTATGTGTTTAGGAAGGGTACGATTTTTTTCCGCAGGGTCCATTTTGACTAAATTTAAAACTAATAATAAATAGAAAGACCACAAATCAGTTTGTATCCTGCACAAAAATCACAACATCAATAAAAAATACATAATCAAATAGTTTCTGAGCCAGCACATGTAGGTGGGCCCCATATGTCTATATGGGCAAGCCATTTGGGTCCCAACATGGTTTGTCTGCGGTTTTCACGGTGGCCCCATGGGGGTTTGCCCAGAAAGATTTTTGCCCACGTAGATTTTAACGGTCCCTACATGGGTTTTCAGAGGGTTTGACTCAAACACCGGCAACCTCCTGTAGGGACACCCCTGTTGGGACTCATACAGCTTACCCATATAGATCCCATATGGGGCCCACCTATGTGTGTTAAGAATTTTTGGCAAACTTTACCAAAGTTGATATAGGTTGTTCCTGTTATGTTTAAGATTTTTTTTTTGTGGAAATCACAAGCTGCTTATTCCATTATCGAGTTAACCAAGTTTGTTTTCTCAATATTAGAAAAGTGTGTAAAAATTTGGCTCAGTGGTTTGATGAAATAACACCATTATGATGCCAGAATGAGCGACTCTTGTGCTACACCATCTGATTATAATTGTCCTTTGGGATCATGACTGTTTGGATCTCTGCGGAGGAAGAGCCTCGTGCTAATTTAATTTCAAATCATTTCTAGAAAAAGCAGGAAAAACCAACAACAGACAAACTCAGTATGGTAACACCGTGACATGAGCTTTATTATCTTGACATATGACTTAATTAATTTGCCATCAAAAGTGTTTTGTTGTAGGTTATCTTTTAGTCTGAGCCAGTTGTATTTATGAAGCACTTGGAAACAACCAGCACAAGATCACTGAGCTTTAAGGTAAAAGAATAATTAAAAACACAATAAACAAAAGTCAAGAATAGGGAGCCTAAAGCCTGGACCGCACTGTGCGTTTTTCAGCCATCCTAGACAAATCTCTCGTCATGAACAGAATCGTGACAAAAAACGGTGATTTGCAAGTCTGTGACCAGCTCTGTGACAGCTTATTGAGCACCCTCACGACCAAAGTCAGCCTCCAACAGTCTTCAAGTGCTGCTTGAAAACCTACGACTCCCATCTGCAATCGACCAATGAAGATACACCCCGGGACTGACGTGAACTAGTGACGAGGGTGCAATATGAGAGTAGAATTAGCAAAATTAGCAACTGTAAAAGCTTCAAGCAGGTGGACCACTCCTTTTTGAAGTTCGGGTCGCAGTCTAATAAAAGACGTGCTTTTAGTGACATATGCTTTTCGGAGGGTTCGCTCGTGACGGTAGCTGTCCTGCTAGAGTGAGATGTCGTGCAGTTTGACTCACTGCAATCCTGGACCGTACAGTGTGCTACCTCACTAAAGTTCTCACAGTGTGTCTTGAGCAGTCCTGTGTGACAGCCAAAAAATGCGTGGTGTGGTCCAGGCTTAAAGCTTGGTTTATGCTTGTTGCATGTAAATTCCGCACAGAAACGAGATGCGCGGAATCAGGCGAAGACAACTTTTGCAGCGTTTATACTTCCTGCGGCATGTCCCCGCTGTGAGTCAATATTTTCCCAGACTGTAGGGGGCGGCATAGGGCTCCACGGCATGCATACAACACACAACAGCCAATCCACCATGTTTTTCTGTTAGCCATGTTTAACCATCCGCGTAGTTTGAAAATTTCCTCGGTGCGCGGTGTGAAAAATTTAAATCAGACATCGCAAATATGACATCACCATAGAATCTCTCCTCCCCCAGCGTAGCTGCTACTTACCTCATGGCCAGATTTATAGTGGTTTTCTCCACGTTTAATGCTGCTTCTTTCATCCTGGAAGAAGGATTCGAAACTCCCTAAACTCACAGTCATTCTTCTACTCCGTGTCTGGTTCGATGACGTCAATTTGGTGATACGATCATTTGTAGTCCTCTATGTCTTTTCACACAAAACCTAAAATAACTTTTGTTGCCTGTCTAAAATAAGCACTTTCTTTGCATCAAAATGTGCCTTTAAATTTCACGGGCATCATATGTGAAATCAATGGCTCATATCAAACGGGATCAGAAAATAACTTTTATCCATCCGCAGACTCCCGTTCATCTTTTTGGGCAGTTGGGGACCCATGGTCTGGAAATAGGCTTCCCATAATGATGATGGGAAGAAAGGGTTAGGGTTATGATGGGTCCTAACCATGACCCTTCTATAGACTTTATTATACGGGCCACAAAAATAAAAATAAGCAAAAAACACCACATCAAAATTTTTCAGCAAACAAATTAAAGCAGCGATCCGGAGTTTTCCCCTTTCAGGAATCATGTATGATTTTTCAGAAATCCGTAAAAGTGATTGTCTTATCATGTAGTGTGATATAATGTAAGCAATACGTCTTTTTTTTTTGCTAAGCCCTCCTCCTGCCCTGTAAAACTCTGTGTAATATGAACTGAGCGCCGATCAGAATTAACCAATAGGGTTAGACTACCGCTTACGTACTTCAGAGTTAAGGAAGTACCTCGGCTGATGCAGAGTTGATGAACTTTTCACGAACAAGTAAGTCTTTAAAATATAAATATATGAAAACACAACATGACATGAGAATAATAATTGTAAAACAACGTATTTTAGCTCTGTTTGTCAGCTACAGAAACACATTCATAAACAAGAAACATGCAGTCGCCATCTTAAAAGACCGGATCGACTGACTCTTGGTGTGATAGGCTTGTCAGCCACTAGATGGTGCCATCAGATAAATGAAATACTCCGGATAGCTGTTTTAAGAAGCACTTCCAGGACTTTGCTCCTTTTTAAAAAATCTAATATCAAAACATTCAAAATTTACAGAATACCTAAATCAAATCGTGACTGTCAATTTTGCTGGTGAATAAGTAAAAATACAGCCTTTGTTTCTTCTTCATTTTCTTTAAGTTTCTACATTTAAACTTGTTTTTTACTAACTTATTTAGAGTTCTGTTTTTTTTATTTTTATTATTTGAGGATATTGAGGACTAGATGGAGACGCTCTAAGGGCTGCTTCTGGCCCTCCGGCCAGAACTTGCCCACATATACAGATTTACGGTGACATTTTTATCCCGTCAGAATTAAATCTAAAGCACATATTTTGATATGAGTTATAGTGACAACTACATCATTTCTAAATGGTTTAAAGTTGATTTCAGTGGCAACAAACACCCCTTCACGTAATTTGCTCTCTTAAATGCTGCAGCAAACGGTGACAGCTTTTTTCTAGGCAGAACTATTTTTAGTTCTCAGGTCACTTTGCAACTTGTCTCAGCACTCTTGCTTGGTTTTAACTGTGGAGTCCCTAATTCGTAGCCCTTAAAGTGTCGCGTCTCATCATGTAACTGACATAGTGTGGTGAGCTCTTGGCTTTTGTATCACGGTGTTGTGGGATTAAGCCGACTTCGTCGATAGCAGGAAGAGAATGGGGACGAGGACGAGGGAGTGAGTCAACCAACAGCTTTCTCCTCGAGAGAGCGAGGAGATGAAATGAGCACAAACGAGGGAACAAAACCTAAAGAAGGCTGATGGGCTTTTAAAAGAAACCTCTTTAATTAAGTTGATTGTACGGATTTCAGCAATAAGGATTTTGCTGGAGTATGCACCCTATTATGCCCCCCAAGTGCAAACTGTTATTACTGTATGCAAACACGGTTAATACTAAAACTCTGCAACCCTAATTTCACTCATTAACTGCAGAAAATGGCCTGACTAGAACACTTCTTTAGCTTATGTCTAATAAACTGTTAACTGTTCGGCTTTTACTGACCAACACTCTTCTTTTATTCAACTTTGGCTCCATCCTTCTCATAATCAGCTGATAAATTCATCAATTGGCCTCTGTTGCCGAACACGCTACGGTGGCTTTAAAAGCTCTTTAGCTGAGTACATCTGGCAGCTGCAGCTGGAAATTAGGTTTGCGAGAGTTGAGACTAAACTGACGCAATGGCAATTTGGCCTGTGAATCTAAAAGAAAAAAAAAGGAGCTGAGGGACACTAAAACGCTTCATTGGGCTGAAAGGAACTGCAGAGTCAGGAGATGATTTGCTTTAGGTGCTTTGTTGTGAATGGCATCTTTCACATTTTAGCAGGAAAATGCAAATTTAGGAAGTTATTGAGATTTAGAGCATAATTTCTGAGTAAACGTGTGTGTTTTTCCTGCCTACTGCATCATCTTTGTCTTTTCTGTGCTCTCTTTTAATTTTAGCCCCCTTTCTGGGTCTTTCTGGGAAGAGAGACATGCAGCAAGACATGTTCGGAGGATTTAAAAATAACCACCAAAAGAGAGAGAAAAGGTAGAGCTGGAATATGAACGGGGCGAGGAGAGAGGAGAATGAAAAGCGGGGCGGTTTCAGGGTCAACGTTGACAAATGGGTCTGCAGAGTTATCCGGAGCTCCGGGGAGCACCGACAGTTAGGTCAGCGTTCCCTGAGGGGAGCAGGGAAATGGGGTTTTTACCTGCTGAAACACAACAGAGGGTGAATACAAGGGAGTAGAACACAAAGAGAGAGAGAGAGGGGTTTTTTTTGGCGAGAACGGGGCATTAGCCTCACTGTCCTGTTATTTAAGGATAGATAACAGGAGGTGGACTGATTATTTGTGAAAAGCCATTGCAGCAAGCAGCTGTATTCCCTTCATACAGGGTTTTTAAACTGCAATGTGTCAGGAATTACTTTTCTAAAGCTTTCTGTACAACTTTACATGTCATTGTTCTGCACAATCATAAACTTAGGAAAAAAAAAAATTTTTTAAAAAAGGTTTAAAGGAAGTAAGTAATTTTTCACAGGCAAATGCCACAAAGTGCTTCACAACATAGTAAAAATAAAACAAAAAATAAGTAGTAATAAAAACAGGGAATAAAACATAGTATAAAAGGCCAAGACCACACAGAAATCATAACTACCCACAAATGACTAGTTGAATGTTCACTCTTGAAAATGTCGACAGAGTCAATTTGACGCAAAGAGAGGGGTAGATCCTTCCAAAACCTAGGAGCTACAGCTTCGAAGGAACCATCACCTCTGGTGCGAAAATAAGTGCAAAGAACTTTCAGCAAATTTTGATCCATATGCCTCAGAGCCCGCGCGGGGGTGTAGGGTTGGATCAGATCACTAATGTAAGAGGGAGCCTGTCCATGCAGAGCTCTGAAAAACAAAGTAGGTTTATGATCAATATTTCTTTAAAAAGGTTTTTAAAAAAACATCCAAATCAGTGTTTAAAGGGAAAGTTTAAAAAAAATGAATGGGACAAACAGCAGGTCAGAAATCAGTACTGATGCACAACAGGACTGGTGCATCGCAGTTCTTTTGAACGGGTATTTGTAGAAAAGTCATAACTAATTCTTATGCTACGACAGGAAGACTTCTAGATACTCGTCCTGTTGCATAGTTAAAGGGATTCTATGCAGTTTTGGTTTGCTTTTAGCACACCCTAGTGTCCGTTTAGTAGAACCAAAAGTAAAACTTATCTCCTCGCTGTGCGTTCGTCTTTTTAACACCTTAATCTAACTGCTGCAATGTCTCCTCAGCCTTCATTAGTGTCTACAGGAGCGGTTCATCACTAAATCAAACACATCAGCTGTGTTCATGATCTAAAACATGCTGGAAGCAGACTGCAGCACCAGGCATGTTAGCTCCACTTTACTAAGTCCAACAGGGAGCGGCCCACCACTCTGAAGTTACAAGTGTGGTATTCTGGCCACAGAGGGTGGTGGGGGTCTGAGTAACATTTCATTAACCCTGTAAAGTGTCATTTTAGCACATGTTGGATCAAGAAAATGATTTAAAATATGAAAAAGTTGCATAGTATGGCTTTAATTTTACTAAATTCATGGTGTGACAAATTGCATCCATACTGGGCAACAGACTGAGGGATCAGAATTTGATAACATCACAGAGAAAAGGGGAAATCAATTAATAAATTCTTATATAAAGGACCTTCACTCACAAAAACATAACTTTTGTAATATGAAAGTGATGTTTTACAAGTGCAGTCTTTATTCATTGAGACTTTTCAGCACAACAATCACATAAATGAACATTTTTTGAAAAAAAAAAAAAAAGTCCTTAGAATTAACCTCCCTCCATTCAGGTAAACCACCGCTCTGTGCTGGCTCAGGTAACTGTCCTTGAGAGAGTTGAGTCTTTATCCTCGTCTCTGCAACAAGCCCACGCTGTGCCTAGCCGACCTTGTATTTCTGAGCTTGAATACCGACACCGCCATCCGAACAGAAAGAAGCCAGGTTTGTTAGAAAATGGTTTGAATTAACTGAAATCACTGACTTTTCAATGGCTCGTTTCAAAAGGTTGAGGAGGAGTCGCGGTGAGGTGAGGTTCTGCGTGTCTGTTTGCTTCGCTTTTGTGCATCATCTCGGGCGTGTGGGTGCAACGTGATAAAGTGGTTTTTGTAAGACAAAATGTGAGCGTGTTTGGAATGTTTGCTTACTTTAACCTTGACAAGGAAGAGAGAGAAAACACTTTTGGTGCCCGCTTACAGATAAACTGAAAAAAATCCCAACACGTGTCCACAGACACAAGTAGCATAACTAAACACACATTTCAGAAGTCTTCTACATAAAACACCAGCACTAGGATTCTGTAATCTTGCTAAAAATTAGAAGTGAACCGTAGACTTTTACCTTGTGCATCAGGACATTAAGTAGAGTTTGAGCTCTGTTTTGTTCAAAGATCAAGGCAGGTCAGAACAGTTGGGTGGGAATTCTGGCTAAAACAAGGAAGAAAACAGAATTCCCTGAAGCAACGTGCCCACTGGGTTGTGAGGGATTTCTCAGGAGCTGACTTTTGACAACATGACTGAAGAGATGCTTCAATCACTCAAGCTAGTCCCCAAAGTTTCAAGTGTTAGAAGTTAAAGGTGTTTTATAGCTTTGATGATCAAGTAATGGCCCAGGGTCCATAAACAAATACACAACAACATACTAGAACCATGTACACGGGTTTTTGTAAGACTGAATATTCGCCTCCTGCCCTAAAAAACTTGGGTACTCATTTTTAGCTAAAATATCCACTGCATTGTGAAGCACATTTATAGGCATGCCAAGCCTGTAGGTGGTTGTAGTTCCCCAAATCATTGGCGTCTTTGTCAAAAAATATTCCTTGGACGTGGAATAACTAGATGGTGTGCAATGACCGTCCTTAACGTCGTTCCTTGCCTGTGGTCTTCTAGAAAGAGCAGTAATGGAGCTTGTAAAAACAAGCAAGTGTAAACACAGGTGGCACGTGTGATTTAAGGGCATTTTTGTCGCAGACAGTGATGTTGCAAATCCTTAAACTGCAGTTATTTATGTCCTCAAGCAAATGCTGACAATGAAGAATTTGCAAATCTCCATTTTGGTCAGAGATTTTGAAAAAATTGTATATGGTGACCCAGCTCCGGTGGCCTAGTGGTAGAGTGTCCGCCCCGGGACTGGGAGATCAGGGTTCGATTCCCGGTCGGGTCATGCCAAAGACCTTGAAAAAATGGGACCCAATGCCTCCTCGCTTGACACTCAGCACTAAGGGGTTGGATTGGGGGGTTAAACCACCAAATAGTTCCCGAGTGCGGCCACAGCTGCAGCTCACCGCTCCCCACCATGGGGATGGGTCAAATGCGGAGATGTAATTTCACCAGTGTGTGATGATGACTTGGGACTTTAACTTGACTTTAACTTTATCTTCATTTTTGTGTGGACGACAGACTAAACCATAGAAAAACATTTTTGTTTTGTGGGATACCTGGCTACATGTGTACATGGCCTAAGTTATACAGGATTTAGTTATAGCCCAGCTTAGAAAGGCTTTATGACACCTTAAGCCAGTTGAAGTGCCCATTTCTAACATTTGATCAGATATCAAATAAAACAATAACGCAGATGGTGTATTTTTCTAGTTTGTCAATATTAAAAGCAACCCTAGCCCTAATACAACTATCTGTTCACATCTACAAAGTATTTTAATGTAAAAATATTTTTAGAGAAACTTAAAAAATAGCAACAATGTGCAGTGATTAGCAGTAGTTTGGTGAGCTGGAATTAATGGTTTCGTTCCAGTTGTCCTCGGAACTTGGAATTTCCAACCAGGAAATGACGTAATGAGTTTGTTTTGTGTTCCAGATTCCAACTCGGAAAAACCACATAAAACCAGAAAAAAATCAAAGGTAAAAATGTAAACACCAAGAACAGTTAAAAAACCATAAACACCGGTCAATTTCGGCGGCAATGCTGACCTTTTCAGCAACGTAACTATTGATAACAAGAATAAACAACTCGGTGCTGTTAAATAGCAAAAAGAAAGAAAGCAGAACATATAAATGATGAAAAAATAAAGACGACAACAACTATGGTAGCACTGGGAGCGACCATCTTTAAAATGGTGATCTCGGGGTCCTCTGAAATGTACGAGCTCACAGCTCAGAATTCCGAGTTCATTGTGTCATTTCCAGTTAACACGAGTTAAAACGAGTTCCGAGGACAACTGGAACGCACCATTAGTCATTATTCCTAAATACAAACTGTGGGAAACAGTAGGCAGACGCGTAGAATCAAAGTTGTTTATTTTCAAAGAAACAAACTAAACTGAACTAGATAAATTGCATTTCTTGCAGAAATACGTTTGAATGCTTTATTGCTGAATACGATAGCTGAAACTGCTGAATTGAAGCTAAAACTAAGCTTAATTGTCAAAATGTGCTGAATGTATTTGAAGTTTTAGGAGCAAAAATTGCTAAAAAGTTTTAAAAAGCCCAAAAAGTAAGTAGAGAATAGAGAAAAAAATCCTAAACAGCAGAAAACTGAAATCTCTAAACATAGTTTAAAAAACTGAGTAGCTAAAATGTTTAAACAGCT
>SSNS01000129.1:1666091-1728099 GCA_006937985.1 Aphyosemion australe | reverse complement strand
TCTGATGTAGATAAAGAATATATCAAGATGAAGAGTGTGATGAGGAATTTACTCAGTCAGACTTTAGTATATCTGTGGGTAAAACGATTATTGATCAATCAACCGTTTACTGTGTTGAAAAAATAGTAGAATTTGTAGCCAGTGAGTCACTGAAAAAGCTGGGTGGGGGGTTGGCAAAATGACACATTAGACTGGCACAGAAAAAACTGATATTAAAGCAAACTAGATAAGTTGCAGAAATGCTGTTTGAAAGCTGAATTCTGAAATGAACTGAAGAACTGAAGTGGAGCTTAAAATAAGTTCAGTTGTCAACGCTAGCAGAATCAATTGGAAAAATATGAGGTTTTAGCAGAAAACGCTCATATCACATAGAGACAGCTTAAAAGCAGATAAAAATTAGCAAAAATAATATCCTAAACAGCAAAAAGCATAAACCTCTGAACATACAGCTGAACTCTTTGAACGGCTGACGTTTTAGCAGAAGTAATAGAAATTTCACCGTAAGCTCAAGTGTCAAATTAGCCAGATATCCTGAAAATCATTTCGGATATGTCAAACTACATTGTTGCTAGTAATAAATGTAATTACTGATATCGCAAAGTGTTTAAACTAGTTCAAATCTAAATAAAGGATAACCTAAATAACATTATTACTAGGGGTGTTCGATATTATCGCTTTAACATTAATATATGCGTCGGTTTTTACTCCCGTAGTGACCCAACATTTACATACCATACACATATTACACCTCAAACACCTTCAGCTCCAACTACTCTCTCAAAATGGTGTAAATATAACAGATCTGAGTTTTAGTTTTTGAGATATTTTAGTTTTATTTGGCACAACTTGGAATGTGCCCTGTGTAGCGAGGAAACGTAGTGTTACACATCGTCCACCAGAGGGCGTATGCTATTTTCAATTAACAGGAAGTGACCTACTGTCGTAACCCTATGGTCGTAACCATAACAGTACGTCATGTGTAGCTAGCCAGCTAACAAACAACCAAAACAAAACAGGAAATTTCACCCAAGGCTTGCTTTTCATAACTGAAGAACTTTGTAAGTATTTTATCACCTTAACTGCAATATACAGAAAAGGAAAAATCACATTACTAACTAATACACGTTTTAGCATTTAGCGTAGCTTAGCATGTGTACACTTCTTACATTTTATCAACTAAGTAACTTTAATACATATCCAAACATTCCCTAAGCACATTCAGTGTGTTTGTGAGCCGTAATTTCTCTCATTTCTGGCTAAATGTAAACAACGGAACGGCGCAAAACAAAGATAGTCAGATCTGAGGTAAGAGCGCACACTCTGTTGCGTTTCTGCAGATGATCACATTCAAATCTAGATGGCTCAAATTTGAGTTTTTCTGGTTTAGTGAAAGAAAAATTAAAGACTCCAACATTATTTATTGTCATGAGCTTTCTATGGATCACAAAAATAATAGAACTTATTCAAACCAACATGCTAGTACATACCTCAGATCATTGTGCAAAACCTTTAGTTCCTAAAAACAAAATCACACTCATCTGTTCTAACAAGTGAAAATTAGGATAAAAGTTTAAAAAACTATATTAACAGTAATGCTTCAATGATGCAAACACATTTAACATTGTATAAAAACATGAAACATTTTAAGAAACCTCACTTTAAAACAGATTCTTCTGTCACAATAAAACTAAACGCCTCTATTGTAACAAAGACAGAAACATTTCTTATCTGACATTAAGAGGGAAACAATCGTTTGATTCCCTGCTGACTTTGGAAATTTACCCACAAAAAACAAAACATCTAATTTTCATGTTAGTTGTTTCAGGAGACAGAAAATCAATTAAAAATGTAGAAAACACATTTTATCTATAAGTTAAATGTTTTATTGTCACTGAAGCCTCTTTTATAAGACACACCGTGCCGGCAAATCAGCGTAATATTACCGCAACGTGTTTCTTATGAACGCGCCATGGCGGCATCACGTTGCGGGAATTTTGCGGCATTTGTGCCGCCACGCTTGGTAGTAATATTGCGGTAATATTGCGGCTTAGCCGGTCTTATAAATGCACATTAAGCCTTGGCGCAAAAGAGGGTGGTGTCATGACCATGCGATGAATTAATGCCGAGCTCCGGCAGGGAACTATGTTGAAAATAAAAGTAAACACGGCCATAAGTTTTGTTTTTGTAACAGAACCAGCTGAGATAATAAACTGGAGCGATGCGGAGCTCCGGGAGCTTCTCTGCGTTAGATCTGCAGTTCAGATCATCTGACAGCTCACAGGGACGGTGGAGCACACACACCTGTAGCTGACTGGAGAAAAAAACTTAAGGAGCACGGCTTCGATCGCAATAAAAAGCAAGTTATGTCCAAAATACACGGAAGTCTGCGACAGTGCAGAGACCGCCCCCATTCCTCCTTTTTGCCACCATCGTGTAATCTTTTATAAAACTGACATGATTGCGCAACATTACAGCCACGGTCTGAGCTCTTATAAACGACCTTAGGCTCCCAGATGCCGCCTCGACGTTGTGGCAAAATGGCGGCATTGTTTTATAAAACAGGCTTGAGTGAAATCTGTACTTAATGCTCTTCATCACAGACAGTAACCTGCCTGTTACGGTGGGTCAAACGTGATTCCCTCAACAATAAACTCATTTTGTTTTATTCATCAAAATGAAATAAATAAATAAAATAAGATTAGTGTCACTTTTGAAGTGCTTTACTTTCGTTTAGCGTTTACAGGTCTCTTAAAACGAGACAATATGAAGTCCAGCTGTCACCTCCTGAAGGGATTCTGGAACAGAGTTCTTGTTGGCAGTCTGGAGACTGCAGGAGAAAAAAGGATACAGTAAACATATATTAACATGAACTGTTTTGTTAATAAAGACGTAGAAACCTCATTTCTAACTGCATCTTGTTATGTTGACGTCTGAGCATCAAAACTGTAACCCCTACTTCACACTGGAAGCTTCAGCGTCCTTGAGCGGCAGTGGAACGGTTTATGGGCTCGACACACGGGAGGCGACATCGCCTCGCCTCCATTCATTTTCAATGAGACAAGCGCGACAAAGAGCTAATCGCGGGTCTCCCTCCTGCTAAGCGAATCGCGAACAAAGTACATGTGAAATTTTGCACTTGTGTATGTGTCGTGCACACGCAAGTCAGTGACGCGATCCCAGAAAGAAAAAAATTTCAACTTTTCATCACTGTCGCTCGGACAAGGACCGATCAGCAGAGGTTTCATTGACTGACCAATGAGCGGACAGGATGCTTCTCAGTACATCTCCGGGCTAACATGAAGGAAAAGTTAATATGTGTCGTGTCGGATGTCCCAGAGCTTTACAAGACTTCACTTAACTCCAGCAAAACCTTGTGAGACTTCATATCTAACACTTTTTCAACTCTGAACTGCTTTAATTACCCAAAATTCCCTCCAATCTGACGGCCAATCAAAACAACGGAAGACTCGCTATTCACCCTGAAACAGAGGCGTCGCTGGCTTTTGCCGCTGGCCGCTGCTGCTTGTCACCTCCCGTGTGTCAGGTTATAAAAGCGATAGCGATGAGTTTTGCTGATCGCGGTCGTTTGTCGCCTCTCGTGTGTCGAGCCCATTACTCACGAGTTTCTCCGTGTGCCAGTACACACCGGGAGAATCTCAGAATAATTTTCCTGTAAGTTCTGTCGGCGCACGATCAACCGGATGAGTAAAAATACATGTGATGGCTGCTGGAGACAGAAGCAGCAAGCTAGCAGGAGCATCGTCTGCTAACTCTAGAAATTCTGCTAAATGAATCCAGATGTGACTGGTTCCTGCTAGCTTGCTGCTTCTCTGTTAGAAGTGAGGAAACCAGAAAACTCCGTTCGTTTGTGGTAAAGCTCTGCAAACACTCGTCTCTCTGACCTCATCCCTTCTTTCGTTTTCTAAAGCATGAACTACACAGTAACACCTAGTTAAGTTCTTTCTGTGTGGTTCTTCTAATTCCATGGTTCTTTGTTCTTATCTTGTACACAGAGTTGCAAAGTGTTCCCATCGATCACACCAGCCAGTCACCTGTCGCTCATCCTTTGTAGCCGGCAGAGACCCTGTGTGCAGCATCACGTCGCTCTCACCCCTCCCTTCACACTACGCATGAGCGCAGCGGCAGAAGTGGAAAACATGTCTGCTGAACTTTTACTCCGTCTGTGAGAGTGATGTAAACGCGTAGGAGAAGCACGTTAAAACACGTCAACACAGCGGATTTAGTCAGACTTTGAAAGAACAAACTCTGGGTGGAGTGAGGTGAGTTTCAACGCTCACTGCAGAAATAAATAGACTCTGAGTCGGAGTGGCTAATGGAGTCAGACGCAGCTGCACTCACCAACACTCGTCTGTATAGTAATAATAATAATAATAATGGATTGGATTTATATGGCGCTTTTCAAGTCACCCAAAGCGCTTTCCTTTATTCACACACTCACATTCACACACTGTTGATGATGGTAAGCTACCATGTAGCCACAGCCACCCTAGGGCAGTCTGACAGAAGCGAGACTGATGGAGCGTTCCAGTTGTCCTCGGAACTCAGAATTTTCGACCAGGAAATGACGTAACGAGCTCGTTTTGCGTTCCAGATTCCAACTCAGAAACAAAATGGACGCCGCCAGTAAAGCTGTGTGTGTTGTTGCTCTGTATGAGTACAAAGAACTAATAACAAAGTATTCTCTGCACCTAAAGTCCCTCGAGGAGGAATGCAGGAAACGTGTCACACACAACAATCAGCAGTTGCCACATAAACCAAAAAAAAAACATTAAAAATCAAAAGTCAAAATGTAAACACCAGGAACAGGTTAAAAACCATAAACACCGGTCAATTTCGGCGGCAATGCTGACGTTTTCGGCAACGTAACTATTGATAACAAGAATAAACAACAACTCGGTGCTATTAAACAGCAAAAAGAAAGAAAGCAGAACATATAAATGATGAAAAAAATAAAGATGACAACAACTTACTTTTAGCACTGGGCGCGGCCATCTTTAAAATGGTGATCTCGGGGTCCTCTGAAACAAACGAGCTCGCAGGTTGGAATTCCGAGTTCATTGCGTCATTTCCGGTTAACTTAACTGGGAAAAATGAGTTCCGAGGACAACTGGAACGCACCATGACATTTTGTGCCATCGGCCTCTCTGACCACCAAAAACACAGGCAAGTCAGGTGAAGTGTCTGCCACCATCGCCCTAATGTCATATGAGCATGTATGAGTGTGATGGTCAGAAGGCTGAACAACTAACCTGTAAATAATTAAAGTCCTCATTCTAGATGAGCAGCATTTCTCTGTGGTGGACGCTGGGTTCTACCCACTAGGATCCACTACAGGTAATAAATAAATGCATCTAATAATAATGGATGGATGACTTCCTCTGTTCTGTGGCTTGTGGCTGGCATCATTAAGCAACTTCCTGTCACAACAACATCCTCTTAAAGCTTCACTTTACTTCTGAGGTTTTGGTTTCCACTGACATACAGGCCAAGCATTATTTCAGGAAATGCACCCACCGCCTTTCATGCCGACGTTTCCACTGACATCATCTCAGGCTGAGAAGTGACAGAGTTGTTGCAATTTGGGTAAAATCTTCAGTGCATGTATTATGAATGACTTTCTGCTTTCACCATGTAAATATTAGCTCAGTATTAGTGAAACTGAGTTATTTTTTGTGCTTTCTGTGGCGGCCATCTTTAATCAGGTAGACTAAAAGTTCATCATATAATAATAAGAGTTCTCTTAAAATCTGTCCAGTGGTTCATGAGATGTTTCGCTAACACTGCAGCCAAGCTTTTGATCTAAAGTGTAAGGAACCAAACAGGCTCTTGCCCTGAAGGCTTCTCTCTGCACACCTGAGTGAAACTTCGCCGCAGCTTGCGATCATTAATATTGCTTTTTGATCTTTCTGTACGCTCTTTATAATTGCATTAATCTTAAAAAATATATAAAAATGGATTCAGATCTATCTTAAAATCTTCAATCCAAAACTAAACACATTCAAAAGCACTCGTTAAGAAACCTCTGTGTGTTTAGTTCAACAGCAGACCCATTAGAGCAGAGGTGCCCAAACTTTGTCCATCAGAGGGCCAAAATGAAAATCTATTAAAGGGCTGCGGGCCAAATGTAATACATTTTACAAAAGATTCAAATATTTATTTAACCTTCCTTTCTTTCTGTATAAAGAACATTTACCAAAATATGACAAATAAGTGACATATAGGCATTTAGAACTTCAGTCTTTGATTGTAATCAAATGTAGTGCAAAATGTCAGAGTGCCTCCCCAATGACATCAACAGTAATGGCATCATTATAATGGCTCTACTAACGAGAAACATGAAGCTGTTCTTGGGCACTTATCAGCTTTTCAATATTGATATTGATATTTCAATATTGATATTGATATTTCAATATTGATATTTGGAGGAAGTTTGATCCAGTTCCTGCAGCAAAGGCTGATGGGACATTTCATAAATTGACAAAATATGATTTTTTGTGGTCTTAAAATGTGTGCAAATGTACATGGGTGCACAAATCTACTCTTAATGCCCCGTGTAGTTGCTTGTATTTCAATTGTAATCTTAGTTTTTGATATGTCAAAGATGGCACCATGAGCAAGGACTATATGCAGTCTGTATAAACTCAGTAGGCCCATGAGCATCTCATGCCAGCAAAATACACTGCATGGCCAAAAAAAAATGTTGCAAAAAAAGGTCACACTGTCATGGCCTGACTCTTTTCTCTTGTCTGCAGGTGGGGGTGCAGAGAGTGGGACCAGCTCATACCAATCACCCATTATCCAGCCATGGGATTTAAGAAGCAGCGTGACACACCTCAGTGCCAGATGATTACTCATGTTTGGGTAGTTAGAGCCACTCGAAAACCTCCCGTGTTTGTATATTTTCCTAGTGCTTCTTAGCCCGTTGTTCATTGTGTTTTTGTAACCCCAGGTTTTTCAGTCATCTCCTACTCCTCTGCCATAACCTCCTTGGACCTCACGTCTCAGCCAAGTCATCCTGCTTCTCCCCTGGCTGCCCGCTCTCCACCGCTCACCTGCCCTCCTCTGGATCTCCCTGCTCTCCTCTGTGCTCCGCTCCCGTCTGGACTAGCTGCTCTGTCAAGCCTGAAAGTTTCCCCTGAGCTCTCACGCCGTTCCTGGCGTAAGCCAGCAGACCACCACCTTCTCACGCCTACAAACCTAGAGACTTACCCGTTCTGTCTTACAGAGATCCTGGACAATCCTGCCACGTATTGGAGCAGCGCTTCAAGTTTTCTAATAAATATCTTGATTTCCTTTAACAAAGACTGTGGTCCTGTGTTGATTCTACATGTCGTGGG
Organism: Aphyosemion australe; assembly: GCA_006937985.1. Taxonomy (NCBI): domain Eukaryota; kingdom Metazoa; phylum Chordata; class Actinopteri; order Cyprinodontiformes; family Nothobranchiidae; genus Aphyosemion; species Aphyosemion australe. Next base: position 1,720,741 of record SSNS01000129.1, on the reverse strand, counting down.
TTAAATACATACCTTCTGATATGACACACACTCTAATATTTTGTTGGACTGCCTTTATCTTTGATTACGGCACACATTCGCTTTGGCATTGTTTCGATAAGCTTCTGCAATGTCACCAGATTTATTTCCATCCAGTGTTGCATTAATGTTTCACCAAGATCTTGCATTGATGATGGTAGAGTCTGACCGCTGCACAAAGCCTTCTCCAGCACATCCCAAAGATTCTCAATGGGGTTCAGGTCTGGACTCTGGTGGCCAATCCATGTGTGGAAATGATGTCTCATGCTCCCTGAACCACTCTTTCACTATTTGAGCCCGATGAATCCTGGCATTGTCATCTTGGAATATGGCCGTGCCATCAGGGAAGAACAAATCCATTGATGGAATAACCTGGTCATTCAGTAGATTCAGGTAGTCAGCTGACCTCATTCTTTGAGCACATCCTGTTGCTGAACCTAGACCTGACCAACTGCAGCAACCCCAGATCATAGCCCCGCCCCCCCAGGCTTGTACAGTAGGCACTAGTCATGATGGGTGCATCACTTCATCTGCCTCTCTTCTTACCCTGATGCACCCATCACTCTGGAACAGGGTCCATCTGGACTCATCAGACCAGTTTTTAATAATGCGTTGGACAGTTCTGAACCCAGTTTTAGTCGTTTCTGCAACCTCCTTAGATGTTTTCTCTGCTTGATGCATGCCAGTGATGTGACCCTTCTCACACAGACTAACATCTTTTCCACGACCACCAGATGTGTCTTTCCACACAGTTGTTGAAGAAATGAGAAGCAACTCATGGCACCAGTTGGGGTTAAATAACTTGTTGCCAGCTGAAAGATAATCACCCATGCAGTAGTTATCCAATAGGAGGCTCAGACCTGTTTGATTAGTTATATCCAGGTGGTGATTTTTTTTGGGCCGGGCAGTGTCTATTGATGTGTGAATCTGTGATCACATGTCTTACTTGAGTTAGATCCTGTGTCTTTGGCAACTGCAGGGGTGGGCTATTTATAGTGGGTCGGCGGGCCAACTTTGGCCTGCGGGCCCCACTTTGGGCACCCCTGCATTAGAGGGAGTATATTTGCATCCATGAAAAGATGCATCACACTGCTCCATCTCCCGAGAGGCATGCACGTAGCTGGAGCACCCTGGGGCTCGTGTGAGTCTTGACATTTCATCAGTCAGGTCTGTTGTTTCTTACGCCACTCACCCCATATGGTAGTGATCCTGCCACTTCTGCGTCACCCAGGACATGGAGTGGGAGTGGGTTAGGCAAGAATCTACCCTTTAGCGTCGCTTTCTGATGGTGGAGCAACTCTATTTATATCTGCACACACACTGGGACTATGGGAATGCAGGAGGCCTGGAGCACAAACACTCCTCTAACCTCAAATAACTGCTCTCAGTGTGAACATCGTGTGTTCTAGCTGCAAGTATGAAACGAATGTTCAAGATCTGAAGGAATTCAGCTGATTTAGTCTCAAAAAAGGTTACAAATTGCTACACGGCGGTTGGATTTGCAGGGATCAAACCCACCCTCTTGTAAAGAAGACTGGACAGGAAGCATCTTGCAGGACATGCATGCACGCTGCCCCAGTTTACGTTGTGTTGAATGTGTAAGAGGTGCAACAAAGTGACAGAGAGAAAGGGAGAGGAGAGAATAGCAAAGGGGAGGAAGCAGTGAGATGCTGCTGCAGCTAAGGGCTTTCACTCTCTGGGAACTTCTGCAGCTTTCTCTGCAACGTGGGATGGAGATAAAAGAAAAACAACAACAAAAATACATCAAATCAGCTCTAATTCTGTTTCAAAGAAAGTCTTAATTTTAAAGACATTTGAGTCTTAGCAATGTGAGAATTTATTGAAAATATGGAGCAAATTAATGAGATGACAAACAAGCACAAAGGCATCCAGCAGCACAGCTGTTAAATCAAACGAAACCAGTGGAGTTTTAATTTGACTTAAGCATCCTCAAAGAGCCTTTGAAATTCCCTGAAACCTCAAAATGTTCACGGCCCACTGCTCGGCAACAATAATTCATTAGGAGAACACGCAATTGGTCTGCAAAAGCAACACGTTTCAGTTGTAGAGAACCCAGTTCTGTAGCATATTACTGTGTGTGATGCAGATTAAACCGAATCCTGTGCAGAGTTTGTCATCCGTGTGACAATAAAGACTCTGTCCATAACACATTCTGTCTGAAGTATTGTGTCAGCTGAAGAGAAGATCTGAAGCTGCGTCTCAGAGACGTGTGAATATTTATAGCAGCCGGTGACAGCAGGGACGATGCTTGGATTCTTCTGGAAGTTTAATCGCATTTTTTTGTTCTTGTCAGCAAAATTAAAATGAAAAACAACCTGAAAGCGTAATAAAAAGGATGGGTAGTAAAAGAAAAGCTGGAGATGTTGTCTTTGCCTCTGCAACAAGATAATGTGACGTGCAGACGACTTCCCGTCCTTGGAGGTTTGTCTTGCTGATCTCCAGCTGTGCATCAGCCTCACAAATCATGACAGAGGAGTAACAAAGGAAATCACACAAGCCCCTGGGACAGCAACATGCTGCTGCCTCCATAAAGGTCTCTAGTTTCTTCTGGCTGAAGCAACATCTTAACAGATTGTAAACAAACAGCAGCAGAGGTCAGATGAGTCTCTCTGGACTGTAACAAGAAAATGCTCCTCTTAACAGCATCATGCAAATCCAAAGGTCACCAACCGAGTAACGAGAAACACTTATACAACAATTATAAGATCTCTCACGACAGAAATGCCAGTGAAACGTGACCTTCTTACTGGTTCTGAGTTCTTACTTCTCCGCCAGCATGGACCAATCAGCAGTGGACTGCCCATCACACTGTTTCCAGGCTGAATGCTGCATCAAATATTAACGGTGAGAAAGGACAAGATTTACATCATCCCTTTAAAATTAAAAGATAAGAAAAAGTTCACGGTGGTATAAGAGGAATGAGAACAATAACTGACTTGGCAAATCAAGGGTTAAGAAAGGTCAGACTGCTAAACCTAATTGCTCAAAGAAGACAAAAATATATCAAATTTAGAAAAATAAACAATAAAGACCAATATTTAGAGATTTCTGCAGTGGCGCCCCCCATGGAGAATTGCTGACCACTCCACTGGCCCCCCAGAGGACACCTCCCCCAGTTTAATAAATAATATTCATGTTCATATGAACCATAAATGAATTAATTCATGAATGCAAAACCAGAAAAATAAACAAAAATAAACAAATAATGTAGTAGTAAATATAAATATATATTGTTCAGTATCACCATTTTCAAAAAGAAGTATAAAATATAAATATTAGTTTTTGTTCGGACAGCAACAGGCGAATTAATTCATTCTAAAATGGTAAAGAGTAAATGTCAAAATAAAAACAATTCTTATGATTTAAATGTGTTTTCTTTCCTTAAAATAGTTTAGTTTCTCCAATTTGAGGTAAATATGTTGACTAAACATATTTTCTAATGACAAAAATTGACGGCGAATGCAACTCACAGATAAAGGCTAAACACTTCCAGATTTACTACAGGGACAAACTTGGTGTGCCACCCTAAAATTTTCACTGGCCCCCCCATGAAACTTTTTTGGAGCACCACTGCATGTCTGTCTCATCAGATATTCTGAATTTTCCTTTTGAACAAGTAAGAAAAATGAATGTGTAAGAAACAAATGTAAAGGAGTCACAGGAAATGTCCTGTTTTCTAGGTCAGAGTGTTTGCCTTTAGAAAACTGTTCAGACATTTTAAATGGATTATTCAGCAGCAAAAAGAATGATATGCTGCATTCCATCAGGATTAAATTCCACCGCAAAACCATGTCGGACACAGGAAAGGTAATATTAACACTTGTGATTATTTAAATCGTACCATCATGGCTTTAGTGGGATCGTATCATTTCATTTGGTATCATATCACAACATATTGTTTTGTTTCGTTGTGTTGTATATCGTATTGTCAAAATATGACAGTTCTGTGATGTAGTTTTGAGATATTTATGTTTAAAGTTTAAGTATTATAGCAAATAAATGATGCTCATTACCTAAAGTTATTTTTGAGACCCAATATATATTAGTATTGATTTATAACAATGTCTGAAATTAAGTGTTAGACTATATTGGTGTATCAGATATTGGGGGGAAAAGCCAATATCAAACATCCCTATAATAATCAAATAATTGCCATATATTCAGCTATTGTGTTAGTGTCCACAACAGATCTGGTGGTTAAAGGGATTCTGTGCAGTTTTGGTTTGCTTTTAGCACCCCCTAGTGTCCGTTAGTGAAACTAAAAGTGAAACTGCTCTCCTCGCTGTGCGTTCGTCGTTTTAACACCTTAATCTAACTGCTGAAATGTCTCCTCAGCCTTCATTAGTGTCTACAGGAGCGGTTCATCACTAAATCAAACACATCAGCTGTGTTCATGATCTAAAACATGCAGGAAACATGCTGGAAGCAGACTGCAGCACCAGGTATGTTAGCTCCTTTTACTAAGTCCAACAGGGACTGGACCGGCACTCTGAAGTTGCAAGTGCGGTATTCTGGCCACAGAGGGTGGTGGGGGTCTGAGTGACATTTCATTAACCCTGTAAAGGGTCATTTTAGCACATACTGGATCAAGAAAATAATGAAAAAGTTGCACAGTATGGCTTTAAGCTCAGCTGAATAAATAGAAGGAAAAGTAACAGAAGAACTGAGTTGGTGTCCCGCCTCTTTAATGATTTATTTTTCACACCAAGCTCAGCTAAATGCAGAGTTATTGATGTTTAAACTAGAAGTTTAAGAACATTTTAGGTCAGATTTAGTTTGATTTTAGCCAAAATGTAGTTTCAGTCTAATAAAACCACCTACTCCAGGTTGATGTCTATAAGTTACAACCTTCATGAACTGTTAGATACCTTGACCCTCCAAAAGACAAAACAAATCATGCAAAAATATTTGCTTTATTGTTTAATTTTTAGTCAGCATCCAGCTGAAAGCTGAAGCTAAAACTGCAGAGTGACTTTATTGATTGCTGTTGAGACAAAAAGCCCTTTAAAAAAATTGGGGTGCAGTTGCTCTGCTCTGATTTGGCGCCCGTAGCCACATCACATGTAATCCCACTGCATGCATTCTAACATATAGTTCCATTTTTTTTCATTTCGTACCATATTGGATCACATTATGTGCATCGCATCATGCTGGATCTCATCTCATCTTTCATCTCGTCTCCTCTTGTCACATCACACCACCGCATGCACCACATTGCACTGTATTGTGTCCAATCCTGTCTTATAACACCTGATTGCATTGTACCACAATACATCATATCACTGAATATTTTAAAAATACCTGAAATGTTTTGCATTGAGATCTGATCGAAATAACAGCACGAAAACAGCCAAATGTGTTTGTTTCTTGTCCCACAGCTTTGGTCCTAGCTTCATCCCACATCCATATTTAGAAAGGAGTGCAGCACCCTGTAGATTGAGGGCACCAATTAGATCATTAGAGGTCTGTGGAACATGGTGTGCTGGATGGCTGTGGATGACTTGAATACACGAGCACCTCTTTAGAACCACTGTTTTGATATGTATGAGCAGGATGTCCCGGGAGCGTGAGGCACGGCTCACTGCTGGATTTGTTTTGGCAGAGAGGAACGTCCAACAATGAGAATCAATTTGGATTTGGCTGAGGTGTGACGTTGAGAGGAGCATTATGCAAGATGAACTCAATCCTGTCCTTCCCAAGTCTGTCGATGCGAGGTCTTGATCCACTTATTGATGACTAGACATCACTTTTTTGCTTGAGTAAGCACAGCCACACACACCCACTCTCTCTCTCTCACACACACACACACACACCTCCACCTACTTTATTTCAGGTTCCATTGAGCTGATCATTGATCCATGTCTCCAAAAAACAGTCGGAGCTCTGCAGTCGGGAGCTCACACAATGCCGAAGCAATGCAGGAGATGGACCACAGACCGGGGACATATGGACACCACTTCCCCATTCATGCAAGGTAGACCTCCACCGTTAGCAGATCTCTGGAAGTGCATGTTATCTTTAAGTTTATTTAACAATCAAATACTTTTCCACAACCTAAACGAGCATGAAATGCATTTATATTTATATGATCCAAAATATATTCTAGTCAACAGCGTGTGCTATTAATGTTGCACTGCCTGCACCCCTGATCAGAGACAGAACAATCTCCAACAGTGAAAATAATGATCTAATTACAACAAGCTCTGATTGGATGTAATCAGCTGCATCCCTGCTGTAGTCTTTGATTTTGTTGGACAGAAAAGTCACTTCGTGCTCTTTTTCACCCCTGCTCACTGAAACGTGAAATACACGCAGGCCCTGCCGTCGATTTGACATTCTGGTGGACTCCGTGGGTGATGTGTGAATGACCGAACACCCGGAACCCCAGAGGACTTCATATACTGAAATAGTTTGCAGGAAAAGTTGTTTGATAACTGTGCTGCCATGATTTACCAGATACGAAGAGAACATTTGACCAGTGAAGCAGAAAAGTCAAATAAAACTGATAAATGTCTAAAAGCAGAAGCAAAATTGAAAATGATAAAAAATGACCCAACCTGTGCTGTCATTTCTACCAATTACATAACAAAATGTTTGCATTTAAAGCAACACAATTTGGATTATTTTGGTGACCAGACAAGTCACATCTGGACCTAGTCAACCATACAGTAGGGTTGGGTCGTTGGTTATGCAAAAGGGCAAAATATTTCCACCCTAAAACTAATTTACATTGACAAATGTCTAGAGAAGGAGAGAATCTGGTTTGTAAACAAAATATTCCAATGTGAACAATTACGATGCTATCAACGCTATTAAAATAATATTTGCAGTAATGGAAAACAAATCAAAATGATAATTCAGAAAATTAAAGAATTTACATCCATCCATCCATTTTCTGCCGCTTATCCGGAGTCGGGTTGCGGGGGCAGCAGCCTAAGGAGGGAAGCCCAGACCTCCCTCTCCCCAGCCACTTGGGCCAGCACCTCCGGGGGAATCCCAAGGCGTTCCCAGGCCAGCCGAGAGACATAGTCCCTCCAGCGTGTCCTGGGTCTTCCTTTGGGTCTCCTCCCGGTTGGACGTGCCCGGAAAACCTCACCAGGGAGGCGTCCAGGAGGCATCCTAATCAGATGCCCGAGCCACCTCAACTGGCTCCTCTCGATGTGGAGGAGCAGCGGGTCTACTCCGAGCCCCTCCCGGATGGCCGAGCTTCTCACCCTATCTCTAAGGGAGAGCCTAGACACCCTGTGGAGAAAACTCATTTCGGCCGCTTGTATCTGCGATCTCGTTCTTTCGGTCACTACCCAAAGCTCGTGACCATAGGTGAGGGTAGGAACGTAGATCGACCGGTAAATTGAGAGCTTCGCCTTTCGACTCAGCTCTCTCTTCACCACGACAGACCGGTACAACGCCTGCATCACTGCAGACGCAGCACCAATCCGCCTATCGATCTCACTCTCCACCCTTCCCTCACTCGTGAACAAGACCCAGAGATACTTAAACTCCTCCACTTGGGGCAGGACCTCGTCCCTGACCTGGAGAAGGCATTCTACCCTTTTCCGACTCAAGACCATGGTCTCGGATTTAGAGGAGCTGATTCTCATCCCAGCTGCTTCACACCCGGCTGCGAACTGCTCCAGCGAAAGCCGGAGATCACGTTCTGACGAAGCCAACAGGACCACATCATCTGCAAAAAGCAGAGACCTGATCCTTAGGCCACCAAAACGGATCCCCTCACCACCTTGGCTGCACCTAGAAATCCTGTCCATAAAAGTTATGAACAGAATCGGTGACAAAGGGCAGCCTTGGCNTATAAACATTTACGAAATTTATGCACAACTCAAACTAGAAATGCCAAAGCTAATTATTATAGAGATAGTTTAACAAATGATTTAAATAATCCAAAGCAATTTTGGAGGAGGGTTAATACTTTAGTTGGTAAGAATAATAAAGCTTCAAATAATATGATAGTAAATAATGAAATAACTAATGATTCAGCTGTGATTTCCAATGCCTTTAGCTTGCTTTTCTCTCAAACTCCGCCTGTTGACTCTGCTGGTCTTAATGCTGTTTCGTCTCCATACAGCCAGCCTTGTAATTTTTCATTTAACTTTAGAAGGGTTACCTCTATTGACGTTCAACAGGTCATTGATAGGCTATCTTTTAGCAGTGGTCCAGGACCTGATGGCATGGAGAGTAGGTTTATCAAATTAGTATCTCACGCTCTTGCATCGCCTTTGGCTGTGCTGTTTAATATGTCTTTTGATACCTGTGAAGTGCCTTCTGCTTGGAAATGTACTAAAGTCATTCCTTTGCATAAAGGTGGTGACGTTCAAATTCTGAATAATTACAGGCCAATATCAATAATCAATAATGTGGTTAAAGTTTTTGAGAAAATTATTTTTAATCAAATATATGACTATCTCTCAGATAATAATTTACTTACTCAGTTCCAGTCTGGCTTCAGAAAACATTTCTCCACATCCACTGCTCTCCTGAAATTTACTAATGATGTTTTTTCTAGTTTTGATGATAATTTGTGCACTGGTGCCATTTTTTTAGACCTTTCAAAAGCGTTTGATTTAGTTGACCACTATCTTTTATTGGATAAACTGCAAGCTATAGGCCTTTCAAGATCATCTCTACTTTGGTTTAACTCTTATCTTCATCATCGTCACCAGTGTGTGTCATATAGGGGCAGTCAATCAGGATTTACTAGCGTAACTAAGGGTATTCCTCAAGGTTCTTCCCTGGGACCTTTATTATTTTCTATTTTTGTTAATGATATGCCACTTTGCTGCACAGACTGCAATATTCATCTTTATGCTGATGATACAGTTATCTACTGTAGCAAGCCAACCATCTCTGGGATAAACCTCTCTCTACAACACGACTTTAATTCTGTCCAACAGTGGTTATTAGCTAATAAACTTCTTCTTAATAAAACAAAGTCCTACTCCTTATTGTTTCATAGGAAAGTTCTAGATATAAGTGATAACCACCTTAATCTTTGTTTTCTTGACTCCTCTCCCTTGGAATCAACTGATACCTATAAATACCTTGGCGTTTGGCTAGACTATGACTTATCCTTTAAAACTCATGTCCAATCAACTACACATAAACTTAATTCTCGGTTAAAGATACTTTATCAATCTGTTAATTGTTTCACTTTTTTGGTTAGAAAAAGAATAGTTACACAGCTGCTTCTGCCTATTTTAGACTATGCTGACATTGTTTATCACAACACCACTGCTTCTTGTCTGCATTCTCTTGATGTGGCATACAACAGTCTTTGTCGTTTTGTGTTACGTTGTCCCTTTAGGACACATCGTTGTGACATGTATGGACAGTTGTCCTGGTTTACACCTTCAGCTAGGAGACAGTTTCACTGGATACAGTTTATTTTTAAAAGTATTTATTTCAACTATCCAGAGTATTTAAAGTCACATTTAATACGTTATAACTCGCTTCACTGTCTGAGACATGATGCTCAGATCTTTTTTAGAGTTCCTAGAATGAAAAGAGAGGTTGGGAAACATGCTTTTTGTTTTAAGGCTCCGAATGATTGGAATAATCTCCCTTTACCGCTTCGCTCTATATCTTCATTTACAATATTCCGAAGAGCTCTGATTGAACACTTTCGGAATATTTGCCAGTGTTACTAATTGTCTAATTGTTAACCTTAAACTTTACTAATGTTTAAGGTCTTTATAGCATGTTTGTGGTGGGGTTTGTGTTGGGTGGGTGGGTTTGAGTATTGTGGGCCATTTTGTTTGTGTGTGTGTGCGTGTGTGTGTGAGTGATGCAACGCTGTTTGTAATTGTAATTGTAATGTTTATTTTCTCTGATCTGCTGTCTTGTACACTGTTGTGTTGATGTTATAGAGGACCCCCTTGAAAACGAGATGTATCATCTCAAGGGGTTAATCCTCTTTATATATGTTAAATAAATAAATAAACTGCTCCAGCGAAAGCCGGAGATCACGTTCTGACGAAGCCAACAGGACCACATCATCTGCAAAAAGCAGAGACCTGACCCTTAGGCCACCAAAACGGATCCCCTCACCATCTTGGCTGCACCTAGAAATCCTGTCCATAAAAGTTATGAACAGAATCGGTGACAAAGGGCAGCCTTGGCGGAGTCCAACTCTCACCAGAAACGAGCCCAACTTACTGCCGGCAATGCGGACCAAGCTCTGACACTGGTCGTACAAGGACCTAACAGCCCGTATCAAGGGGCCTGGTACCCCATACTCCCAGAGTACCCCCCACACGGCCCCCCGAGGGACGCGGTCGAACGCCTTCTCCAAATCCACAAAACACATGTAGATCGGTTGGGTAAACTCCCACGCACCCTCCAGGACTCCCCCAAGGGTATAGAGCTGGTCCAGTGTTCCACGGCCAGGACGAAAACCACATTGCTCCTCCTGGATCCGAGGTTCGACTATCCGACGGACCCTCCTCTCCAGAACCCCTGAATAGACCTTACCAGGGAGGCTCAGGAGTGTGATCCCCCTGTAGTTGGAACACACCCTGCGGTCCCCCTTTTTAAATAGGGGGACCACCACCCCAGTCTGCCAGTCTAGTGGAACTGCCCCCGATGTCCACGTGATATTGCAGAGCCGCGTCAACCAACACAGCCCCACAACATCCAGAGCCTTAAGGAAATCCGGGCGGATCTCATCCTCCCCCGGAGCCTTGCCACCGAGGAGTTTTTTGACCACCTCAGTGACCTCGGCTCCAGAGATTGGAGAGCCCAACTCAAAGTCCCCAGACTCTGCTTCCACACTGGAAGACGTGCCGGTGGGATTGAGGAGGTCTTCGAAGTACTCGGCCCACCGATTCACAACGTCCCGAGTCGAGGTCAGCAGCACACCCTCCCCACTGTAAACAGTGTTGGTAGTGCACTGCTTTCCCCTCCTGAGGCGCCGGATGGTGGACCAGAATCTCCTCGAAGTCTTGTTCCATGGTCTCACCGAACTCCTCCCATGCCCGGGTTTTTGCCTCCGCGACCACCCGAGCCGCATTCCGCTTGGACTGCCGGTACCTATCAGCTGCCTCCGGAGTCTCACAGGCCAAAAAGACCTGATAGGACTCTTTCTTCAGCTTGACAGCATCCCTAACCACTGGTGTCCACCAGCGGGTTCGGGGGTTGCCACCACGACAGGCACCGGCCACCCTGCGGCCACAGCTGCGGTCAGCCGCCTCGACAATGGAGTCACGAAACATGGCCCATTCGGACTCAATGTTCCCCGCCTCCCCCGGGACGTGTTCGAAGTTCTGTCGGAGGTGGGAATTGAAGCTCCTTCTGACGGGAGACTCTGCCAGACATTCCCAGCAGACCCTCACAACACGTTTGGGTCTGCCAGGTCTGACCGGCATCCTCCCCCACCATCGAAGCCAACTCACCACCAGGTAGTGGTCAGTTGACAGCTCCGCCCCTCTCTTTACCCGAGTGTCCAAGACATGCGGCCGCAGATCAGATGAAACGACAACAAAATCGATCATCGACCTGCGGCCTAAGGTGTCCTGGTGCCAAGAGCACATATGGAAACCTTTATGCTTGAACATGGTGTTTGTTATGGACAATCCAGGACGAGCACAGAAGTCTAATAACAAAACACCACTCGGGTTCAGATCAGGGGGGCCGTTCCTCCCAACCACACCTCTCCAGGTCTCACTGTCGTTGCCCACGTGAGCATTGAAGTCCCCCAGCAGAACGAGGGAGTCACCCGAAGGAGCGCTTTCCAGCACCCCCTCCAGGGACTCCAAAAAGGGTGGGTAGTCTGAGCTGCAGTTTGGTGCATAAGCACAAACCACAGTCAGGACCGGTCCCCCCACCCGAAGACGGAGGGAGGCTACCCTCTCGCTCACCGGAGGTAAACCCCAATGTACAGGCACCAAGATGGGGGGCAAGAAGTATGCCCACCCCTGCTCGGCGCCTCTCAGTGGGAGCAACTCCAGAGTGGTAGAGAGTCCAACCCCTCTCGAGGAAACTGGTTCCAGAGCCAGAGCCATGCGTTGAGGTGAGTCCAACTATATCTAGTCGGAACCTCTCAACCTCACACACCAACTCCGGCTCTTTCCCCACCAGAGAGGTGACATTCCACGTACATAGAGCTAGCTTCTGAAGCCGAGGATCAGACCGCCAAGGTCCCCGCCTTCGGCTACCACCCTTTCCACATTGCACCCGACCCCTTTGGCCCCTCCCACGGGTGGTGGGCCCATGGGAAGGGGGACCCACGTCTCCTCTCCAAGGGTGAAAGCCCGGCCACCAGGCGCTCGCCAGCGTGCCCCAACTCCAGGCCTGGCTCCAGATATATATATATATATACTCACACACACACACACAAATGGGAGCGGGGGGGGCTATTTTGCCTTGGCCCTCGAAATTCCAGCTCCTGCTTTTTTTTAAAGGGACAGAGCCCTGAAACGGCTCATTCTGGAAGGTACTGAAAATGTAAAGAATAAAACTGCTGAAATTGCTTTATGTGAGAGGGCTTTTGTGCAAAGAACTTCATGAATATGTTTGTTATCGACCATAAAACTATTATAAATTAAGAAAAAAGTCACAATATGTCCCCTTTAAAATGTCAAACGTGTGTTAATAGAAATAAATCTTTATTATATAACAGTCTGAGTTAGAAAACGACCCAGTAGTTTATAGAGTGTTACCTAAGGTAGTATTACTGGTTCTTGCATACCAATAAATTAATTAATGGCCTTGAGGTTCATGTTGCATTTTAGTTTTGATAATCTTTCATAGAACAAAGCCTCTCCACTCAGCTGGGAGTAACCTGGGAGCCACAAGAAATAAATAAAAAGAAGGGTTACAAAAAGAGAGAAGCCTATATTTAAAAAAGATGACCAGATTTTGTTGTTTTTCATTTATTTGCTGGAAATTGGAGACCACATGGTTTTGTTTTAGATGAAGGCTGATCCCCGCGCATCCATGAGATGACGCTGTTGCGGTGCCTCCAGCGCGCAGCAGCATCCAGAGCAGTGCGCGCTGGATGTCGGAGCTGACAGTCTGCGCTGTAGTGGCCGCGCATATGTTTGTGTGTGGGGGTGACGAGAGGCAGGATGGTGGTGCTCCAGCTGTTTTCTGGCGGTTTTGAGGAGGTTTTAGGCTCACCGTAGTTGCGTCGATCGGCCCGAGGATGTACGGCGATGGAGAGGGCACCGTGTGGGACCGGGTGGGACGGCCCCATCGGGACTGCATGTGCTACCTTGGACCTCCTACCACGTTGATGCCCATGTAAGAAGGTTTATTAACTTTTATCCAACGCGTTGCAACCAGTGGACGCCAGGAACACCTGTTGCGCATTTCATTCCAAACCTGATTGGAGAAAGTAATCTGACTTTTTCGAGCAGAGATGCAGAAAGCTGCGGTTTTTTCATGAAATGTTTGGTTATGATAATAACTGCTGGTGTCGGGTTTTCTCTGATGAGGCTTCTTTTTGCCAGATTCGTGAGATTTTTACTGCCTTTTTGTCTGAGTGGCTCCGTAAATGTTTTATTGTCACGTGATGATGTTTTATAACAGACAGATCTCCCCTATGCTTCATAGAATGGTAAAAAAAAAAAAGCTAAATCTCTACTGATGTGGCCTCCACGCTCTTATTTATCTCCTCTAGGACGCATGACGTCCAGTGCGCGCAGCTTTGTGCTCCAGTGACGCCCGGAGCTGTCAAAAGTGTTACTTCTCCATCTCCACAAATCACTCGCGATCGATTCATTAGTTTCAAATTCAGATAAGCCTCTAAGAGCTTAGAGCACAACAAGTGCAGGAGCAGCCACTTTTGGTTAGTGTCTTCCACGCTGTGGCTGCGCGGACGCAGGGCCACTGAAGGGTGATGATTTCTCCAGTGTGCAGGAGAGGCGCTGCGTGGGCCCTCTGGAACCCTCCCTGGTGTTTAGAAGACCTCCTACCCATGCTCCCCCCTTTTCCTTAAACATCTCACCTCACTAGGTCTTGTAACGCTGCCTGCCACACCCCCTTTCCTTGCTTTCTTTTCCCAGCGGGATGCGCAAATCTCCCGACGTGAGCCCCAGAAGGCTTTCGGACATCAGCCCTCAGCTCAGGCAGCTCAAGTACCTGGTAGTGGACGAGGCCATCAAGGAGGACCTCAAGTCCTCACGGTCAGTGGAGGACATCAACAGCGCGTCCATAGAGGAGAGGATACTGCGGATCACTGGCTACTATGGATACCAGCCTTGGAGCACAAGCTACAAGAGTGAGTCAGATTCTTGACTTTCTTTATCTGACCTAATGTTGCATTAAGGTGGAGCATTTCCAGCAGTGGACTGATGAAGTTCAATGTAACAGAGTAGCTCCATGTTTGATCCTGCTCCATGTTTGCAGGTTAAATTCCCAGCAGAGTGAAACAGTTATCTAAAATCTTTGCATGCATGAATGCAAGCGTTAGTTTGTGCTCAAACAATCCACATCTTCACATCTTCCTTGCAGATTTCATTGCTTCCCGTCTCTGACCTGCTGATAAATCAAGCACAGAAAGTCCCTCTGCAATTTTCTGCACAGCTCTTCATAAACCATAAAATGTGCAAGTTTTTCATCCTTATTTTCTGAGTAACTCCTGTTTTAGGAGTTGGCCTCAGTGTTTCTGCTGCTGCAGCTTGTTGAGCTTGGCGGTGAAAATGCGGCTCTGATTTTTAGAAGAAAACATGCCGTCAAAGCACCTTCTATTTTTCCTTTCTCATTTTCAGCCCCTGCATCACTTCAGTGGATTTGCATATATTTCTTCATGTTCAGAGTATTAACTCCCCTGATGTGTAGCGGCTGCAGATCCAGATGGATTACAGACTTGCTTCACCTGCTCACCGAGGTGGCGTTGCTGGAGCTTTTGTTGAGTCGTGACAAACCCCAAACTCATTGAGTCACTTAGTTTTTGTTCATTTGTTTGGTATTTCTGCTCTGGTGTGAATATGTAATGATATTTATCTGACTGATCATGCATCTGGTAAAGCTGTTTGAATGAGTCTGCAATATCAGCTGCAGTGCTCTCTCATCATTTATGGGACCATAGATCTGATCAGCACCAGTTCTTATGTTGATTGTCTTATAGAAGAAGTGTATAAAATGACATAATAATGCAAAAAATAAGGAGGGAAAATTGTGTAACGAGATAGAAATATATCAACTTAACTGTCCAGGATGGTGGGTGATGGTGGCTCAGGGGTTAGGTGGTTTTCATTGCCTTGGCAGGTTGCTAGTGCAAACCCACGCTCTGTCCATGTCAGTTGTTGTGTCCTTGGGCAAGATGCTTCTTCTTGCCTGCTGGAGGTGGTCAGAGAGGTCAGTGGCGCCTGTGTGTGGCAGCCTTGCCTCTGTCAGTGAGCCCCAGAGCAGCTGTGGCTAGCTCATCAGTGTGTGAATGTGTGAGTGTTTTGTTGTAACGCACTTTGGAGTCCTCTAACTCACAAAAGCACCGCAGGTCATGCATTAATTCATTCATAACTGCAGGAACAAAGGGTTTGAGTACTTTTGTTTCATTATAAAACACAATTATCAGAATTCAGGTCCCCACAGCTTACTTCTAAAATCCTCAACTTTTCTTGGATATTTTTTTAAAGGGATTCTGTGCGGTTTTGGCTTGTTTTTAGCACCCCCTAGTGTCTGTTAGTGAAACTAAAAGTGAAACTTATCTCCTCGCTGTGCGTTCGTCTTTTTAACACCTTAATCTAACTGCTGAAATGTCTCCTCAGCCTTCATTAGTGTCTACAGGAGCGGTTCATCACTAAATCAAACAAATCAGCTGTGTTCATGATCTAAAACAGGGGTTCCCAATCCGGGTCCTCAAGGGCCGGTATCCAGCAGGTTTTAGTTGTAACTCTGCTTCAGCACACCTGATTTCAATTAGCAAGTGATTAGCAGGCTTCAGCAGAGCCTGATGAGCTGCTGCACAGGTGATTCAAGCACTGAATCAAGTGTGTTTGAGCAGAGAAACCACAAAACCTGCTGGATAGCGGCCCTCCAGGACCAGGATTGGGCACCCCTGATCTAAAACATGCAAGAAGCAGACTGCAGCACCAGGTATGTCAGCTCCACTTTTCTAAGTCCAACAGGGAACGGACCAGCACTCTGAAGTTGCAAGTACGGTATTCTGGCCACAGAGGGCGGTGGGGGTCTGAGTGACATTTCATTAACCCTGTAAAGGGTCATTTTAGCACATACTGGCTCAAGAAAATGTGAAAAAGTTGCACAGTATGGCTTTAAAGGTAACGTTTGTAGTGTTTTCTTACAAACGTGCTTCTCTAACAGCAGCCTGGCCCCGCCTCTAATGTTGCTCTAGAACTTTGGGCTCATTTAGCTTGAGTTGAGTTTTGTGAGGACAGAAGCTGCACATATTTCAGACAGTTGCGTGTGAACCTAATCAGACAGCTCACTTTAACACATACGCGCTCAACTTGACAACTCAGGAGTCATTGGCAACTAAAAAGCAGCAGCTAACTGCTAACGAGCAGAGGGCTCCAGGAGGGCAGTCAATTTTGAAAGAGGCTGCAGTCGGAGTGCTTCTCAGCAGAGTGTAAAAAAGGATGCCTGTTTGTTTCATTTACCGCCAACCTTTTCTAAATTGGCACTTGTGCTCGTTCGCTCAGCCGTTAGGCGGGGAGAAAGTGGGAGCTAGTGGCCAGCCGTGACTCAGACTGGAGATGAAAGGTGGAGTTGTGGGCTTGGATCTTTATTTTTTGCTGTTGTTTTGACTTAATAGATCATCTCAATATGCTGAAGATGTCGTTACATGGATGCTGGCGGCCCTCTGAGCATAACTACGAGTGAAAAACTTGCTTTTCATTGAGTCAGTGAGTCACTTTCCCATGAGTGCTGCATGCAAACTCAAAAGCAGCCATTGAAGTCCTGCTTTGCTTTTGATGTGGCAGACATAAGGGACTCATCCTGCAGCTCTGGCCTTTTTGTTCCAGCGTGCCACCGCTCTGCCTCCAAGCTGCGTTAGCCTTTGTGTCTCGGACTCAGATCAGTAACTATCACGTACCGACACTGGCTTATAAGAATATTTTCACAAACTAAAACAAATGTGGTCAGAATGTCAGCAGTCCCTGCTTTTGTGAATGGAGGGATTGATTGCCATGTCAAAGGAAAGACCACAGGGAAAAGTTTCCAAGAAGAAAATAATGAGCCAAATAACACAGAAACGCCATCCGATGTCATAAAGTCAGGACTATTTGATTCATTCACCCACTTTCATTTCTCCGGTTAAAGACGTAGCAGAGAGGCAAATCAGAAAAAACTCTTGTCAGCTTTTGTAATGATGCAGCAGAGCGTTCCATTATCATAAAATCTGATTTATCCTTCTCATTTATATCCAGTCACCATATGATATTACTTTAATGACCTCATCTCTTACATCACTAGCTTTGAAACAAAAATTAATGTTCTCATTTCAGGCAGATTCAAATTATTGAGTAAACCAGGGGTGTGCCCAATCCTGGTCCTGGAGGGCCGGTATCCAGCACGTTTTAGTGTTTTTCTGCTCCAACACGCTTGATTCAGTGGTTGAATCACCTGTGCAGCAGCTCCTCAGGCTCTGCAGAAGCCTGTTAATCACCTGCTGATTGAAATCAGGTGTGTTGAAACAGGGTTAACACTAAAACATGCTGGATACCGGCCCTCCAGGACCAGGATTGGGCACCCTTGAAACGGAAAAGTTTGATATCACTGCTTAAAGTCTTTTTTCCTTTGCTACTTGTATTTATTTTATTTTTTATACACTGCTCACAAAAATTAAAGGAACACTTTTTTATTGGGCCTGGCATGAAATCAATTAAACCTGTCTGATAATTTTCTGGTTGATTAAGCAGCTGAGGGCATTGCTAATCACTTTCAGCTGTATTGGTGTTCATGGACTTAACGACAGGTGCACTAAAGTGGCAACAATTACAAAACCCTCAAAACAGGACTGGTTTAACATGTGGAGGTCATTTCAAGTTTCTCACTCTTGATCTTTTTTGGCTGGTTTTCCACTCGTGCTAGTTTTGGCTTGAGTAATTATCTCTACTGGCAGCATGAGGCGATTCCTTAACCCTACAGAAGTTGCACAGGTTGTCCAACTTCTCCAGGATGGCACATCCACACGTGCTGCAGCAAGAAGGTTTAATGTGTCTCCCAGCACAATCTCCACAATCTGCCATAATTGTATAACGTAGACTTGCTGTAGCAGCGGCAGATTTACCAAAGAAAGCTAGAAATCCCTTATCAGAGGAATCTAGGAAAAGAAAAGGAGAACGTGATAGAGCAAGAGCAAAGACCAGAGTTATTATTGGGCCGTCTTTTCCTCGCTGGAGAGCTCTTTTAGAAAGAAAGGCATGAACTACGGACTCTAACCTAGCCATAATGCTAATGGCTAGGTAAGTAATAAATTATTTCACCAGGGTTATTGTGTTTGGTCGGGCATAAAGTTGTTATACAGTCCTGATAAAACTATTTATTCAATGTGTGGAGGTGGAAAAGTTTGTTTTCGTTGTTTTGCCTGCTATTAGGAATGTAAACATGCCTCTTATGCCCCAGAGAGAGATTTAATGTCACGACAGTGACGTTACGCAGCAAGCCTCTAGAGGGCGACAGAGACCATATAACTGCAATGTTGCAGAATGCTGCTTTAAGGACTTTTTTACACACAATGCTAGTTGGACCAATTCACTTACTGTGTTTTATGCTAAGCTAAAGCTAAAGGAGTACAGCCGGGTCAGGAAAATGACTGGACTGGTTAAAAAAAGCTTTTTCCCCACTTATCTAACTCTGGGAAACAAAAGGCAAAATTTAAATTTTGGGTGGAACATCCCTTTAAAGAAACATATGTAGGCGGTAGGTGAGTAAAATTATTACCCAACAGCAATCAAATGCACTCTGGGGGCGCAATTTAGCAATTTGCCTTTGTGTTTTTTTAACAACGGCAAGCTGAAATGAAATGGGAGCAGCAAGGCTTTTTTTTTTTTTTAATTTAAGGAGCAGAAAGTACAAAAAATTGTGTGAAAAAGTTAGAATAGAAGTAAAAAGTAGGCTAATAGATAATTACTCCAGTGAAGTACCCAAAAGTTTTAATTACGTAAGGTAACATCTTGTACTTTGTTACATGACACCTTTGCCCATGTGTACACCCATGTTTACAGTTTATTTTCAGAGGACAAGCTTTACAGAAGAGTTGATTTTCACTATTTGTCTCGTTCTGAATGCATTCATAGTTGGTTCTTTGGCTCAGACCAACTTTCCAGGCATGAATTTAGTCCAATGACAAATTGAGGCTGAAAAGCTTGTTTGACTTTATCCCCGCAGATAGAAAAGGGGTTCTTTTGGATCAGCCTGCTCTCTTTGTCCGTGAAATTGTCCCTTTTGGGTTTGTCAGGTTCTTTTGAGAAGTGAACCATTTGTCAGACAAACAGACTTTGTTCTTTTTTTCCTAATTTACTCGCACTATCATCATAAAACGTAGCATCCCCTCTGGTGCAAATTTAGAGCTTCACGAGGCATGAAATGAGGTTGGATTCTATTTTGGGCTGAGGGTTTGGGCTTGGTGAGACAAAACAGTAGAGCGCGTAGGTTTTTATCGCTGGCAGTCAAACGACAGCAGCGAGGGATGGGTGAGGTATGTCCTCACTGAGAAGGCCTCGTTTTTTACTCAACTTGAGCCAAGGAGGAAGACGGAGTAGTTTTGCACTTCAGCTCGCTCACCTCGTTTAGGGATTAGTCCTGCTTGCTCTCAGGCTGAGAAAATAATCTTTGTTGCTGCAGAGGTTGAGTTCAACTATTGATGAGGGAGGAAGTCTTAGGCCTAGTTCACACGGCAAAATAATTATTCCAATTTGGACTCGGTTCGCCCCTTCTGACAACCTTAAAGTGAGCATGCTCTCATTATTTCAATAAATCTGCTGTAGTCTCTAGTATGATTGAAGCCTTGTGGCCGGCCGCCATCTTGGATGGGTCTCCATTCGCCCTCAGTTCATTTATTTCTACTGAGGAATGTGTTTACCAAACTAAAACAACACATTTATTATGCTTTTTCACAAAAACAAACATGTGGTATGGCATGATAGTTAAAAGTAAGTAACAATATATATATATAATCCCAACAGGCAGGCCAGAAAAGTCAATAGTAGTCCCATGTGATCTGTTTTCAATATTACGCCAGTTGTTGCTACCGTAGGCTGCACAAAAAATGGGCATAGTTGCTCACCCTGCGTTGACTCAAGTTGGGTTTAGAGCGTAAGGAACCCATCCAATATGGCGGCGATGCTGTTACGTTTTCCAGCACCTAATGGGATGCCTACATATTCATGTCTATGAACACTGGTGTGTCCATGATTTTTTTTTTTTTACCACGTGCGGGGTCTCTCACGTTTTGAAAATCGTCCGACGTCAGAAAAAAACATGCCGTGATTCCCACCAGACAAATGAATCAAGCTAAAACTAGAGTCACTTCTCATTAAATCTACTTTTTGTTCATCTGTATCCCTCAGCCAAGCCACTCCTGTGCAACGAGGGTCAAACTCATTTATTTATGGCATTTTGGCACCCATGTTTCAGCAAGCTTGCACGCTAATATGAGCAGCTGTTGACAAAAAGACAAGAAGATATGAGAGAATGAGACAGCAGCAACCTAAGTAAACAAGTTCTCTCCCTGCTCTTTCTGGTTTTGTCCATGCTCCTCTGCAAAACCGCTACATTTTTTAGTGATAGCATAACATATGTTTCAAAAAATACAGATACCCAAAGGAGTTGAGCATCAGGATAACGTTAATATTTCATAATTTGATGTAAGTGGGCTGTATGACAACGGGTCTACGAGCTTGTTTGCCCACATCTGACATGCAGCTCAGAAGGGATCTTGCACTGTTTTTGTCATTGAGTTTTTTTACTCATCAGTAAAAGAGTGGAGACATTTTTTCTGCTGCTGGACGGTAAACGATCCTGTTTCAGCTCCCAGCTGGTCAAAGGGATTGAACAATCGAAAATGACAACAAGCACTTCCAGACTCAATTCTGACTAAACCTTTTGAGCCTCTTAAAACAAAGTAGGTGCAAGAAAGTATCTTAAATTTGGCTCAACATGATTAAAGCAGGGTTAGATCATTAGGGAGCATCGTCGAAGCACCTAATCTGATTTCTGTCCCCCATCAGTGCATAAATAATCACCACCAGTGTGTTTCAGTGACAGTTATAATTCTGCAGCAGCTAACTTTGACCCCTTCAGTACAGTAGACCCACCTTCTGTTGGGTAACATTGCATCCATAATTGAGCAGGACGCATAGATCACCACACACCTGCTCCTGAAGTCCCCGCTGAGCTTGGAGGAGCTGCAGATCAGATGTGCCACTTTGAGGAAGAAAGCCTCCAATCTTGTCTCTCCCAGCTGCTCGTCTTTGCTCACTGTGCCATCCAAAGTGGAGGAGATTACTGCGGATGGAGTGTTGGATGCAGAGGAGGGAAAAGAAAACGACTTCGTGGGGCTGAAATCTCACTGTGGCAAGGATTAAGTCAGAACTCGGAATTGATTATTTCTCTGAAAACTTGTGGATTTTCTGCACCTTAGTTACCGTGACGAATGGTTTCATAAGTATAACTTTTTTATTTTTACTAGACCACTGCTGGTGTTTCTTACTAAATTACAGCTTTAACGTCCTCTTCTCAATATTCATTGAAGGTCTATGCTCCTCTTCCTCACTTCCTGTTGTTAATTAGAAGATGTGAAGTGATGGCTCCTACCTCTGTGTAATTAGTCAGATGTCTGCTGTGGACACACACACACACTCTCACACACACACGGCTCATCACTGTGTGCGCTGGCCACAGAAGAGCAGCGCTCGGCAGCATGGGAGAGTGAAGCATGGATGGGGTTGTTTAAGTAATTAGGAGGTTTATTTGAATATCCTAACAGAAGGACACAGGCAGCTATTAAATCCGCTACATGGATGTTAATAAAAGCTTTCTCTGACTAAGACTTTAGGACGGGCTGTTTGTTCAAATGCAAGCTTGAGGGGAGTGGAATTTTAATGGAGATATATAATGAGTTTTTTTCTTAAGTTATAATAGTTCTGTGGTGAATGCAAAACATGTTTATGAAGTTCTTTGCACTAAATCCCTCTCACATGAAGAAATTTCAGCAGTTTTATCTTTTCAGTACCTTCCAGAATGAGCCGTTTCAGGGCTCTGTCACTTTAAGATAACACGCTGGAGCTGGCCACGCCCACCCATTCACTGACAGGCTGCTATAAGCTGAGAAGCTCTCATTTCCAGAATGGGCTCGGAGTAGAGCCGCTGCTCCTCCATCAGCAGCTTTCTCTTGCATGCGAGAGGTGGTTCAATTTTAATATTGCCATTTGTGATGTCACAAAAGGGGACTTTTTGAAACAGCTTGTT
Organism: Aphyosemion australe; assembly: GCA_006937985.1. Lineage (NCBI taxonomy): Eukaryota > Metazoa > Chordata > Actinopteri > Cyprinodontiformes > Nothobranchiidae > Aphyosemion > Aphyosemion australe. The sequence goes on along the minus strand of SSNS01000129.1, from coordinate 1,698,313 downwards.
TAAGATACACAATTCCTAAAAGCAACCACTATTAAATAAATTGGGTGGACATTTTTTTTTAACTGGAGTGTTTATAGAGGCAGTAGAGAACCACATTGCAGCATAAAAGAATTCAAAAGATGAGTTTTGCCTAACATTTCCCCTTCGTTGTTTGGAATTGGACTCTTCCTGTTTCTTGTTTTTAAAGCCACATTCTGCAACTTTTACACCTTAGAATAATGTTTTTTGTAAAGTTTTGGTGGCATACTATCATCTATTATGTTCATTTTTGGACCTCCTCTATAAGAGCTGCTGGTGATATTTACACGTGTAAGTATCCAAATAATTAGTTTAGACATTCTGAAATATTATTTTCACTGAGTTGACAAACAATCAGGTTAACACAGGACAGACAAATGTCACAGAACAACAAATTCATGCAAAAATCATGCAAATCAAAATTAGGACACACCAACTGCACATTGCATAAATAATAACCCTGCTCTTCAGATAATAAATAGAAGTGGAACTCATCAGTGACCGAATGTGAAAGTTAGCAGCAGCGACGTTGCGTGCAGGGCAGCGAACACGCTGAGATCACTGAGTTAACGTATTACATGCTGTCTACAGTCAGCACTTCTCTCACCCACGAGTGAGTCGTTCAGGCCGGCTGCACATAGACGGTGACTCATTTTTATGTGTGAATGTTTGTTTTAAACCTGCTAAATTACCCGTGAGGGGAAAACAGTGATGCAGAGTAAACACATTATCACCAACTTATGTCAAGTTTGAATTTCTACATACTTGACATACAGCCTAGTAGATTTTATGGACACTGCTGCAGTTTTAGCAAATGTTCAGAGTTTCTCTGCAGCAGTTATTCAAGTTAGAATCAAATTAAAAGGTTTTTTTTGTGCCTCAACGTGCAAATTCTCATGGTGATATTAAAGTTTTAGCTCAATGCTGGTTTAAAAGTGATGCGTTCTTCACTCCACCACATTAGCAGTTATTGCATGCTAGAGTTGGGTTATATGGTCCAGATACCAAACCTTCCTAGTAGCAGAGATGCACAAAGGTCACTTAGTTTACCCATAAGGAATATTTTAAATAATTTGTTTGCACTTTCTTAGAAGCAGAAGAGCAAATAAATAGTGTTCAGACTGTGTGTGCAGCTTGTTTAAACACTAAAATTGATTCTGGTTGCACAAAAAAAAAAGTTTGCAATCACAAAGTTCCTGCAAGTTGTTCTCAAACATGTCAAACCGTGCATTTAACTGTTTACCTTACCTGATGTTTTTACTTTCTAAAATAGGATTTTAGTTCCAAATCCTCAAAACAGCATGCACAGTTAGTCTGTGTTGTTTTTAATCAGTTTTGGGTTATTTTGGTGTTAGTTTGAGTGACTGAACCTCAAATCTGTCACAATTCACTGAGTAAACAAACAATCAATAAAAAAGGATTAAGCTAATCTACTTTCTGCATGTAATCACTGTCATAATAAACCCAATTCTCCAGTGGAGTCTCTAATTCCATCTCATCCAGTAGATTACCAGCAGGCCTGCAGGATTATTATTAATGACTGACTTTGGAATTTAAAAGCTCTAATGAAGAGCTTTGAGCCTTCTCTGGTGCATCAGCACACATTTAATTTCCTCAACAATTACAATAACGGTTTCATAAAAGCATAAAGAACTTTCTAGAAGAGTTTCTCTGAGTTCTAACACAGATCTAATATGATTGATCTTTTTTTAATCATTTAATTACAAACTTTCATGATGATCAGAAGGAAATGACTCTCACAAGATAAAAAGCAATGTGAATTAACTGAAGTTTATTATAATGTAAGTACGTTATTGCATGCAACATTTGGAGAATATGCATGGTTCTGATTTTATGAACCCACAAGAGAAGTACTTTAGCATAAATGTGCATAAATCTCTCTTACAAGTCTTTGTTTTTTATTTGCAAAGCACAGAGGTCGCTCCCAGAGCAATAAGCAGTGTGTGCACAATGGAGAAAACCACACTTAAAATGAAGGTTTGGTAGCAAAGTGAATGTTAACAGTCTAGGTAAGCTGATTTATTTATGATGCAAACAACAGCGGAGGTCCCAGATGTATTTATCTACAGCTCTCAGCTTAGTAACAAATAGGAGTTCATGAACCAATTCTAAACTAAATGAATATTTACATCAGTAATAACACTCCTGGATGAAATGACCATAAGCATGTTGATAGCCTTGTTTACAATAGAAGAGTTGGTTGGTTTTGTAACAGAGCTATAAAAGAAAACTACATAAAACTAAAGGTGTCCTAGGATTTAAAACTACGTTTACCTTGTTTTTGTTGATTAACGGCAGCTTGGGGTGTTTAATGTAGCACACTACAAAGTCTGAGCCATCTCTAACCTGCTTTCCTGTGCAAATTAGTAATGTAGTAACGGTTCGTTCTGAGGAAAGCTGGTTTAACACGTCATATGCGTAGATGCACCACCTTAAATTTGCATGTCCCAACCCACTTCAGCCATGGCAATATATAAACGTTGGAAATGCTAACCGCTGAACAATGCTAGCCTGAGCTACTAATAAGCTCAAGTTTTTGTAAGCGTTTGCATGAGCCATTGCCAACGTCCTTGTTGGACTAGACGAAAACAACAAAGAAGAATGTTGGAGCACCACCAACCTTCCAGGAAGTACTGGGAGCATCCAGACTATGAATGGATGGCAGATAGATCCACAGCTTCCTCGTTAGTCTGTAAACCCCCGCAGTACACCCCGCCGGGCTTCATTTCTTGCTCGTCCACACTCTCGCACCCATCCGTAGACATCGGCTAGCCTGAGACTCACTTCCTCCTTCGTGTGTGTGTGTGACACTTTTTTATCGTTTATTACAGTTTGGTTTATTATGGGGTTGTGTTTGGCCATTCATCAGGGCTCCTGGGACATTTGAGCCTCAACAAAGTTTCATATGCTTTATGGAAGCTCAAAGAACAGCTTGTAAAATAACTGGTAGCACTTGACTATAAGGGACCCAAAATTGTGATTCAATAGGGAACGATTTAGGAGGTAATGGGACTAGTGGATAGTTATCTAATAACAGAGGAAGAATGAATCATTACTTACTCAGTACTTATCCATTACCTACTACTTTTGTGTCCCCTAAAGCCTTAAATGTTTGCATTGCTCTCATGGCAGCCACTGTTGCTTGGAAGGTAAACATACAAGGTTTGTCACATTGCCAGTTAATGTTGAAGTGGTTTACAAAGCAAAGTAAAACTTTAATTTCTGAAAAATGTTTCATAAGAAGGAAGGAACATTAGACAAGAGACCAAAGTAATGATTTGGTGCAGCAGTTGCAAAAGTATCCCTTTCTATGATCAGTGAGGAGCTGAACACAAGCAATGTGCTCTGCAGCATTCATTACTCATTTAAAGATTTTCACTCTCTGCACGTTACAAGTATATCCAGAAACCCTCTGCCTTTCTAAATTCATTCGTTTTGTGCCAAAGTGGCAGATAGATTGTCCAAAAGACTGATGTTGCAATTTCTGGAGCATACCCAGTGATTAATAGCTGCTAAATTAGGCAGAATTCATTGTGGAATTGTGACAAGGCCAATCCTAACGCTGACTGAGTGATTTATGTTTAAAAAGTCCTTTCTGCTCATCTGACTGTTGAGTTCTGTCAGGCTACTTACAGACTTTCAATCTGTGGTCTTAATAGAAATCATTGGACCATAAAATGTTGCCATGGTGTCTGTGATTGACAGATTGATTCATCTTTTTAACCCTTCAACTCCCTAAAGGTGTTTTATTATAGTCATTTCCACTCTCACACCGACAATCTTGAAGAAACATATTCATGAAATACTGGTGACATAAAAGCCTTAACGCAGAAAATGTCTTGCGCCAATCTGGTTGATAAGTTTGCGTGTTGGTTTCTGGTGTTTATTTTGTGTTAGCATTATTTTCTGTATTATCTAAAATGAATAAACTCTTTGTTAAAGCTGGGGTCTGCAGCGTGATGTCATCAAGGAGAGGAGGAGGACATTTTGAAAGTTGAACGGCTATAGCTCCAGCCCCTGCTCCCCCTCCCTTTTTGAAAGAAGGGAAAGCCACGCCTCATATCGTACATGCACGTTACAATAATAGTCTGATGTAGCGCAACGTTGAATGCTATGCTAATCACGCAGCTCTTACCCATAAAAGATAAATCCCTTTTGTGTCTAAAGCCTCACCTTTTTATGTATGGTGTCCCCCAGGGTTCAGTATTTGGACCTATTTTGTTTTTATTGTACATCACTCCTTTCAGGAATGTCAGCAGACGTTTTAAGAATTGAACTCCAATGGCTCAAAGTGCCTTTTCTGAAAATATGTATTTTCAAATGAAAGAAGTTCATTTTAGGAGAATTAATGATATTTATTCATGCTCTGAATGATTTAGACTAAGTTTTTATGTGGACAGCAATGAAGGTACATTTAGTCAAATAATTATTTGTTTGTTTGGAAGTTGTTAATAAAGATTTTTTTTAAAAAGTAGCACGAACAGTAACCAGCATGCATCACGGTCGATTACGCAATGCTCCCTGTCCCAATTTGGCAATTATTTGCACACTTGTGTACTACGCACTCGAAGCCTTACTGCGCACCTCCTCTAGGTGCACTTCGCTGAAGACCGTAGGGTGCACTGTAGGGATTGGCCCTTGATTTTCTCCATTGCACACTTCCAGCTTCTTCTTCTTTGTTGGTGTGCTAATCTGACTGGGGCGCATACTTGTTGATTGACAACTCCCTCTTGTGGATAAGTAAATCTATATATTGGTCAACGCTCTAGACTTGCGTAAATGATTCATTTTGCTGTAAAGGCCAGTGGAGAGACCTTGAGAAAATATAAATTATGAAACATTACCTAGTTTATATCATAGAACAGGATCAGTGAGTCACTTTTAGGCATTTTAAAGTTACTTTAAAATGTTTAAACTACAAACCCCAGCTTTAAGGGTCCTCAACCTTTATATTAAAATAATCAAACATGATTTCTAGATAAGATAGTGATAAACAAATCTCTTTTAATAAACCACCTACTGCTTATAACCAGAATAAAAAGCACCTTTTTTCTGATTTTTACCTCTAAAATAAACAATAAAGCATCATTTGCACAGTAACATTATAGGAACATTTTACTTGTATTAACCTTTAATGCTTTAACAAATAAAGTGCTTTTGGTTTCATACCAGAATAAACAAACTGAATAAACTGAAATTTTAAGTGCAACATTACACTGTAACTGGACGTGTGTGCTGGCTGCAAGTGTTGCCATGGTTACATCCTTATCCCAGACCATCAGCGTTAAAAATTAACCGCATCACTGTAAAAAATTTAAAAATATGCCAGATTTTGCAAAACAAACTATTTATTGGTATAACAAATATTTGCATTGCACCAATCATTATTGCAATGTTGAACAGCATCGTTAGGCATTCTGACAACAAGTAGTTTCTCTGAGAGACAGACTGAAAAACAAAACATTAATTAACTATTTAATTTGTAATTGTAAACTTAACAATCAGTAAATGAAAAAAATAAAAAAGTCCTGCAGCATCAAATGTTATATTTGCACCAGAGCTCTTCTTGTCTTCGGTGTGTCCATTTCTTTGTTTTTATGCCATTTTAGGACCCTGTGAGCTCAGATACTGAAGCAATATCTGTAACGTCACTCAAGTCTATAAAGGCTTAGTGAGAAGGCTTTAAGGCTGAGAATGGGGTTTTATTCTCCTCCTGCAGAAGCAGAGACTCTGAGTCTTCTGTGGACAGATTCCTGCCTGCAACTGTGACAGAAAAACATAAAAATCACTTTTTGCTGCTGGATTTCAAGAACTCGTTGTTGCATTATTATATTTTTTATTGCTGGGGGGGATTTACTCACAGATACTGAAATAACTCTGCACATAATAAACCATCAGCTCAAACACGGCCTTATGGGTGATCTCATTAAATCATTACATCTGTGCTATGGAGAGGGTTGATACTTATCATATCAGGTAGAATTTTTCATCAGTTCTGGTTTTAATTGAAGTTCGTTTTTTGGTGTAGAAGTGTTTTCCATTAAAAATGCACTTGAACAATCTGAGAGTTTAATTTCAATCTGCGATGAGGCAGCAGTTAGCCGGCTAGAGCTGTTATCGCTGAGGGACTGATCCTTCCCCGCGGATGTCACTGTAAGTCATTATTATAACCTCCACCCCCCCACACACACTCCATGCAAAGTATTCAACAAGAGGTCAGGAAATCAGGCAATTAGGCGAGCTGTGGATGTGGATGAGAGCCGACAGCCAATGGGGGAGTGCAGAAGGAGCCGAGAAGGCTCCCCCCTCGGGGAACTGACTGGTTCGCATCCCTCAACCCACAGAACCACATAATCCCAACGCTTATTCAAATCATGCCTGCATTTGTGCAATTGAAGCATTTTTATGTGCAAAGTGAATAAATCCTCAAATTTTTGGCTCTATATTCTGGTCCAAGAGAGATTTTTTTCTAAAAAACAGATGGTATACCCTCTCAGGTTTGGTGCACTTCCATTTGTGGAAATGCAGCTGATAATGGAGCCCAACTCAGTCCTCCATGTTTCCTCACACCGCTCATAATGAGAAGACCTCCTTGTAATCAGAATGATAAATTGCCCCGTCTTTTTTTTTTTTTTACAGACAACAGCTCCTCCACAGAGCCTGTAACAAGCGCCCACAAAGCTGTGCATTTACAGCGAGCGCATCAAGTTCTATTTTTGTCCTAAAACTGACTGCTCGCTATTTGTCTGGATGCTCTCGGCGAGTGAGGTCAGACGAGGAAGTGGCTGTGGAGGAGAGGAAGAGTGTGAATTTTTACACTACTGACATGACGGCGCACCTGTTTGGCCTTTTGAAGGTTCTCCAAACACCTGCTGCTGCTGTGGTGGACGGGAAGCTTGCTTCATAGATCAGAAACCAGTTTGATCACAGTTGAAAGAGAACTGGGTGTTAATGGCGTCCAGTTCTTCTAAGGGAACTGAATCCTTTTGAAGATCTGAATTAAACCATTCATTATGGAGGTTATTTTGTTTCTTTATTAATCAAACAATCACAAAAGGTACTTCAAACAAAAAAATCCCAAACTTACCTTAAAAATCTTTATTTTGCTACTAAAGACTGACTTTCTGATCCAATCAATTGATTTATATTTAGTTTTAATCAAACTCGCGCTTGAGGCCGATTGGGGCCCGAAAACGTTTAGCAGTACGATTTATACCCTATTTATCAATAAATATCATCAAGCTGCACATATTAAAAAAACTGCAGAGCCTGGGCTACAAGACCATATAAACCTTTTTTACGTGCTCCAATCACAACTAAAACTACAATTAAATGAATCATGACAAATTGCTCTTTTTTCTTACTGTGATGTTTTCTAGTTGGTAGAAAGCAGGCAGGCAGTAACTTTATCCATATGAACTTTATGACAGCAGGAGGGACATGCATACACACAGAATTCATGTTTTAACCCTCAGCAGAACTTCCCCTGAACTCTACGCTACACCTCTATATATATATTAGCAGTGCTCTGCTGCCACCTAGTGTTCAAGAAAAGACAGCTTTATTTATATAGCACATTTCCTACACAAAGGCAACGCAATGTGCTTTACAGCAGTAAAAACAGACAAAACAAACACAAAAATGAACAATGGAATTAAATATAAAACACAGGACTAGAAAACTAACAGAGTTTCAATAAAACATTGAGTAGAGAACTAAATGTGGCCAGTCAGAAATGACCAATTATGTGACAGCAATGATTAAGCTAAAGGTTTAAGGAAACTAAAACTAAGGCAGTAAAAACTGGTACAATGAATTACAAAAAACATTGTTGACTAAAACTAGAAAACTAAGAAATTCAATACTTAGAGTAAGAAGGCTAACCTGAAATGACTAAGTGCAAGGCGACTAAAAGTAGAAAATTCACAGAATGTCAATAAAACATTGATAATTGAATCAAACTGAACATGGAATGTTCAGTTCACTACACATTTACACTTCATCAATAACACATATACTAATTTTTACACATCCCCAAAAAACCCACGATGGTTACCTTTATAACGAGACCAGAGGAATCAAATAGACCTGGTGGTTACAGAAATATACTCATTAAAGTGTGGGCATGTCATCTGTGCCTCACTAACATTATTTTTAATTTTAAAAAATTGCATAAGGGCAAATTGTTTTGGACGATTAAAATGCGATTAATCAAGATTAATTAATTACAAAGCCTCTGATTAATCAGATTAATTTTTTTAATCGAGTCCCATCTCCAGAAAAAATATAATTTTTAAAAGCGCAAGTTTTGTTTGAATGAAAATATATTTTATTTTGAAAACCATGAATTTTGTTGAAGCATCTTCATTTTTTGCTCTCAAAACTTTTTTTGACTGATTAATAAAGAACCAAAATAACCTCCATAGTTCCTCTCTGATGAGGAACTCAGCAGCGTACGCTGTAATTTGTTTCCACCCTGGTGTTTCCCTGCTAGAGTTGAATTATTTACCACAAACGGCAGCGCTCCATCTTTTTTCTTTCTGAGCTGCCACTTTCTATTATATTGATGCAAAAATGATTAAAAATCACCCAAATCGCTGCATAATTCAGTCGCAGGGTCTCAGGTGTGTTTGACTGTTCCTCAGCCCTTGTTTGTGCACGGATCTGTCAGCATTCTCTTTAGCACCAGCTGTTACAAAGATGGAGATTTGTTGAAACCCTCATTTGAGATCCAGCAACACCGCTGGAGACAGCTGAAGGCTGCTTCTGCAGCCACACTGAGGAAATGGTTTTAACAGGTTCTGTATTTCCAACATTCACAGCAGGAGTCTTTACCCGGTCCCTGTCCAGGTTCTGATAATGTGTTCTTTTCATTTGTCACTCACGAGCTGCAGGATCTGCCCGCTGGGAAGCCTGGTGCTCTCCTGAAAGAATAATTCAGGATGGATTCTTTCCACATCCCCAAAAGTCTTAAAGCAACATACGTTTCCTCGTGGCTTAATCCACATGCTTTCTAATTAGCGGCAACTCACTAGAGTTTTTTTTTAATGCTGAATCTATGAGTAGAAAAGGGAAAAGTTTTCTCCCAGCTGGAGGGATGAATAAAAAATTCAAGAAAGAGGAAAAACCCATTTTTTAATTCACAAATCCTCATTGGAATTCATGCTCAGTAACGTTTTTAAGTGCGTGGAAGTAAGAGGGAAAAAATCCTGCAATGCAGCAGCAGATGAAAGCTTCTCCGTTTCCTCAGACACATTAGGACACATATGGTGCTTCATAAGTGATTTGTGTAGAACTTGATTAAAATATAAAACATTATTTTACATTTACTGCTTTTAACAGCAATTTAGGCCCAAAAACCTGAAAACGAGGGATAAAAGTGGAAAAAATGTCTACGAAAAGACATAAAAATAATAAAAAGACTAGAAAAAGTGAATAATAGAGCGGCATTTCTTCTACTTGTGTATGTTTTTACATCTTTTGTCTTTGTATCTGTTCCTAAATGAGAGTTTTGTGCAGGTTACATCACCCTTAACTATTGCTGCCCTGTTATTTCCTCACTATTTACTTTTTTTCATTCTAACCTGGAGCAGGTGTCAATATTAGTGCCTGTATGTGGTCACAGTGCCCTCTATAGGCAGAAAAGTGTAGCTGCAGTAGCAGGAATCCTTGAAGTGTGTAAGTATTTGACAGATCAAAGCAGAAAATGACTCCTACTGATATCAATATAAAATAAAGCTGCGTTTTACATATAAAGAGAAGAATTTGTAGCAATTTAATCAATTTAATTTCCAAACTGTTTATTTTGTTATAAGTTTGTGCCTTAATTGATTATAGTTTCTAATGTTAAACTGAATTTAAATTCATAAACTGAATTTATTTGATTAAAAAAGACATCCTCTGTTTGATTCTGGCATCTTGATTTAAAACAGACAACACACGTTTTCTTCAAATAAGAATCTGTTAAATAGAAATTCGTCACTGACATATTGTATCATAACTTTTCTTTCTCTCAAGCCCAAGAAGCAGACTGACATCTAAATTCATGAGGCAGCGAGACGCGTTTGGAAACGCTGTCCCATAATTACAGCAATTTGAGAGCAATTTGAATAATTTTAAGCTCCGTGGATAAGAGGAGAGAGAAAAAAGTGCAGTTCAAAGAGGAGCTTCCTCAAAACAGCTGGAACGCTCCGAGTGTTCAAAATGCTTTTAGTGTGCAATCCTCGTCTTAATTGTGGACAGTTAAAAAATAAAATTATACATGAATGCCGAGTAAATTAGAATATTTTAACGAAAGGTCTAAGGTTTTTAAAGGTTTTTGTAGCAAAATGTAGAAAAATTACAATAACGAAAAAGAAAAAAATATGTGTATGTGTGTGTGGGTGTGGGTGTCACAATGGGCTTAATGATCATTCTTTTTTGACTAGTACCTCAACAAAAACAGGAGATTACTACACTAAAATGCACTGAAACAGATTTAATTCTCAGCCGGTTGGGAGGTTGTCAGTTTTTCTTCGTTCAAATTGGCCAAAGAGGGACGTAGCTACTGTTTACAGTCTGTGAGCCCACAGGTTGCAGAATCTGCACCGGCAAACAGTGCAGTGTCAGCATTTGTAGTTCAACACCACCCGGTAAAACGTGACAGTTGTGTAAAGAACTGAAGCCAGTAAACAGGAGCGACCCAGAAGTTATTTCTTGTACCCCTAAAGCCTAATTTATACGTCTCCGTCAGCTCCTCGAGGCAGAGACACGCACGCATTGACGGAACCGTTTTGCTCTCGAACTTCTCCATCACCTGGAGAGCGCTGCAAAGCAATTCCCCCGCCAGGACAACAGAGGGCGTAGCGCTTTTCTGGGGTATCCTGTCATGTATCCGGTCCAAGATAGTGCATTTACAGTTCATATTTGCAGTTTATTTTGTGCTTTTTTGCATTTAAGTGACTTTTTAACACGGACAAACTTGTCCCTCATTCTCCTCCACTTCTTCATGCGCTCGCCACCTCTAAACCCACGTTTCCCTTCATTTACGTCCTGCACATCTTTATACTCCTCCAGTCACGGGTGAATAAAATGTTCATATTGTCGGAGTTTTTGCCGCTAGATATCGTCGGCTCTCTTTTTATTTTTTGAGGCGGCGATGGCGAAGCTGGTGACGTATTTAAAGAAGCGGTGTTCTGACCAATCACATGCTTGTGCTCTCCGTCTCGTTGGGCGGATGTTTAGAAAAGAGAGCTCGACTCCGTCCGACCTTGCAAGCCTGCTGGAGAGCTCTTGCAACGACGGATCATGGCGGTCCGTCCGTCCGTACTGACAAGAACGGAGAAGTATAAATTAGGCTTTAGAAGCCACAGCATCTTTTTGTTTTACTCTAATATTGAGTGAAGCAGGCTAGAGGCTAACGTTGAGCTAACAATGATGACGGTGAATTAGAAACAGAGCATTATGAACAGACTGTAATTAATAACTTGGGTGTGAAACTGGACTCTGCTTTATCTTTTAATGCCCAGGTAAATGCAGTGGTCAGATCATGTTTTTTTTTCATCTACGCCGCTTGTCAAAAATCAAGTCAATGATTTTGAGGAAGGACCTAGAGATTGTCACGCATGCCTTTGTAATTTCAAGACTAGATTATTGCAGCTCGCTGTATGGGGGAATGACACAATCTGCAACTGCTAGATTGCAGATGGTGCAAAATGCAGCTGCAAGGTTCATTTATGGGGTGACAAAATAGGAGCATATATCTCCTGCTTTGAATGCACTATGGTGGCTGCCGGTGAAATATTGCATTGAAATGAAAATCCTTTTTTATGTTTTCCATTCACTTGCAGGATTAACGCCACCATATCTTTCTGAGCTCTTAATAAGGTGTGTTCCAAAAAGACCTCTCCGCTCTGCAGATTGTGATCTATTGATTGAGCCTAGGTTTAACCATAGGTCCCGGGGCGAGCGAGCATTTGCAATCCGGGCCCCAAGACTATGGAATAAACTACCTCTAGATTTCAAACACTCATCTAATGTTAGAAGTTTTAAAGCTAAACTCAAGCAGTATTTTAAATCTATTCAATTACTTGGCAGTTTTATTTATTCTTTTATTATCTAAAACCCTGGAATGTTTGTATCCATTTTTACTATTTTAGGTGTTATTTGTTTGATCTTACTTTTTTTAATGTGTATTAGATTGATTTGGGCAATTTATATTTATCATGGTTTTTATTGTTGCTTTTATTTTTAATATATGTGTTTTATTACTTTATCATGTATTGCACCTTGGGCAACCTTGATCGGTTGTAGTATAGTGCGTTGAATTAATACTTTTTCGATCACAAACAACTCGATATTACAGTGAAAAGCATTTATCTGCTTATCAGCTTACTGTGCATAACTCGTCTTCACTCGTCATCTAGAATCATCTGGTGCTGATTTGTAGCTGGCAATAGCACTCACGGAATGGGAGGGAGAAAGTGACTGGTTTGTTTGGAAAATGGGCTGCAGTAACCAAATATCTCCACTGGGTGGCAGATTTGGTTGATTTTTTTTACAGAGTGCATCGGTTTCTTTATGGTAAACTAAAAATCTGAAATAAAATTCTCCCATTTGCTGCCCTTAGTGCTGGAAGTGTTAAATCTACTAGGATCTCAGGAAAATCTGAGAGAAATGTTTTTCCAAGTAAAGAAAATGTAACTCCAGCCAAGCTTTCAGCTGGCTGATGAACCAAAATCACAGAATGATTTAAAAAAGAAAGAGTTCTGCTGTGAAACACTGAACACGTTTAGAGATTAAATCTGCTGATGCACAAAGGAATTGTGCAAAATCAAAATATTTCAATTGTGTCACGAAAGAAGCAGTTAAGTTACCAGCAGGCGATTTTAACCATGTGATCATTTTAAGGTTTGCTCAAACATTTCTAGATTTTTCTTATTTTCATTACACAGATTATACTTATTAGAATTTATGCTGGAAAATTATCTTTCTAATGGAAAAACACCAAACTGACACAAAACAACCAGTGCAACCCAATAAATGACATTTTCTAACTCCTTTGTGAGCCCAGATGAAATAAAGATGAACACTGATTCTGTACATCAGCTGGACAACAGAGGGAGCCAGTGGCATTTACTGAAGAGAAGAAAGATCTGCAGAGCCAGCTGCGGGGGTGCAAGGATCAGTCTCTTTATTCCTGTGAACTGAATTAGTTAAAATCTGACAAGTGCAGCTGCGTCAAGGATAACATTTCATTCAACTAGCGTAGCTAACTTAAAGCAGAATATATTAAACACGCCTAAAGAAAATCTGCAGTTTTCATCCGATGCATCAAAGAAAAAACGGTCAGAGAAGCTTGAGAGGAACCTTTTATGCAGGAAAACGCAGAATGTTTAAAGCTTGTGCAGAAATTAAAACCACATTGAGTTAAAAAAACATGAACCCTGTATGAAATATAGATATAGATATATAGAATAATTCACAGCATCGTCTATAGGACTGTGATGCAGAAACCCCTGGGACATTTGAAACTCAAATTAACCTCATCAACATGACCTGAGGTGGTCCTGAAGAAGGTGAACTGGGAGGTAGACCCCTGGGTGGAGTTCTCTGGAGGTAAATTTCTGGCCAACACACTCCTCTTGATGGAGGACGGACCGCGGGGGTAGGGTGCGATTATAAGGGCAACCACTATATTTATTAGATTGTGGTGGACGTTATTAGCCGTGCTTGGAATTAAGAGGCAGGAGGTGTTTTAAAGTGTCTCTCTCTCCATCTTCCTCCCGGACAACTCTGTGTTTTAAATCTGAGGAGGTTAAAAGCTCGCTGACCTGTGTGCTCCTCTCACCAAGTGCTCTGTGTTAGACATACCACTTTGTGTGGTGCAAGCCTTTGCATGTCAATTAGATGATCGGCTCCAAACAATAAAAACGCAACATCATCGACAAGTAACGCTTATTTTTTCATCAAATTTCAATGTTGCAAGCATTCTTTGATTTTGTCACGCCTTTTATGTACTTCCACCCCTCCCAAAGCCACATGCACCTTTTGATGAAATGGCAGAATGAGGGCAAAACACATTGGTATATATTTATTTTGTACAGCAATGAAATTTGATTAAAAGGACATTAATGGGTACTTTTTTAAGAATGTTCTTTAAAAAAAGGAACTAAATATTTACTTTTAACAGTATTGTATTACTTTTGCTGTATGTAATCAACAAATTGAATGAGTTACTTTTTGAAAAAGGTAACTAATTCCTGTAAGTAGTTACTTTTTTCAGTAACTAGTACAACAGTGGTCCACAATGTCCCTCACTTCTCACCCGATGAAGTCAAGAGAGATTGGCACCAGCTCCCTGCAAGCCTAGAGTAGATAACAGCAAGATGGATGACCCCTCTCATGTAATTTGACAGGCACATATATTTTTTCCACGATTCTATCTTCTCTTCCTGCTCTGGCATTCAGGCTTCTGCAGCAGCTCTTTTCTGCTTTTATAGCAGCACTGTCTGTTCATGTTTAATCCAATAGTTACACTTGTTGCTGAATACTTTTGTATATCAATCATGTGACATTTAAAAATTATTTGATGCCTCATAGCCTTAAAGGAGGGCAGAACTGTCACTAAATAAATCATTCATTTGGGAGCTTGACTGAAGAGAGGACCTATTCATCATTATATGACGGATTGTAGTTTTTGATCTTGGACCTGCTCCAAATGGACTTTTAGATTTTTCCCATTTATTATTCCAGTTATGTACAGCATCCTAATGTTTCATAGAAAGTTCAGATCTATAGTAACCCGTCTGAAACCGAGCAGCTGGAGGCTGATTTTGTATTCAGCATGCCTTCGGGCAACATACAGAGACATGAAATAATTAGTGTAATGAGCACTAAATGCCACCAGTCCTCACAGTGGACATCAACGCTACAAAGGTCTAATAAGTGGAGGATTTTAACCAAAAGTAGATTTTTACCTCTATTCTGACAGAAAATATTATTTTAATGACTGATGTGGCAAAATCTTTATTATAAGAAACTCCATCATTCATTAAATGCACAATGAGCAAATGTGGCAATGTGTGCTACAACACAATATGGGAAGTGAAATATGGTGTCCTGCACTGCACCGGTGCTCGAACAGCTGGAGGACGATCGAATGATGAAAGCAGGTGAGCTGGAGCACGCAGGTGTCAAGTTTAAATAGGTGCTAAATAAAAAGAAAACTACACACTAACGTTTTGACGCAAGATGCGTCTTCGTCAGAGTTACATCAGTGTAGTTGGTCACATTAAATAAATACAGGTGTTGGTGATTGGTCCGGAGGCTGGCTGTAAAAAGACTGAGTCTCATTGGTTCTATTCAGAATAGGCGGAGCTAATAATTAAATGATATAAATCCAGGCCCAATAAATAAACATACAGAGTGACGATACAGATAACAAATCAAAACCACAAAACAATTTATAAGTCAGTAATATAGTAAATAACATTACACAAGTGAGAAGGAGGCACTTGTATATATAGAATAAATTCTGTAATTATTGAGATTAACCAGCGATTAACTCTGACAAAGACGCATCTTGCATCAAAACCTTAGTGTGTTTGGTTTTTTTGAGTTTGCACCTATTAAAATTGTTCTTCACAAATATGGGAAGTGTTTTAACAGCTTTGCCTCATCACAGGACTCTGTGGGACTATAAACCCTGAAAAACTCATTTTTCTCCTGCTGACACTCGCTGGCCTCCATACCTGCTATCTTTTTTTTTAATATGTGGGCATCCCAGAAGCATTTAAAGCACTATCTGACCTCTCCTGCATGGTGCTTCAAACAAGCTGGTATTTAAGAATTCAACAGCCTCTCTGTTTTTGTCCTCACACCCTGAAAGCTAGACAGACTCTTTCATGTGCTGCTACATGTTTCCAATGCTGATCAGGAGGAAACCTGTGCTCAAACTACACTCTAAAAAAATGAAATGTTGAATTTACTGAACAAAATGATGTCACCTGGTTCCACTAAACCTAGTTGCTTAAATGTAAGAACTAGGGGTGGGAATTTAACGTGTTAATTATGATTAATTAATTAGAAAAAAATTAACACGTTAAAAAAATTAACGCATTTAACCCTTTAAGCCAGAGGGTCCCCTAATTGGGGGATGTTGACGTTTAGCAGCAAAATACATGCCCTAAATATCAATATAGTCAAGCTGCACCTCTAAAGAAAGCTCAGAACCTTGGCTACAAGAACATGTAAACCTTTTTTATGTGCTCCAAACACAACTAAAACTACACTCAAATGAGTGATCAGAAATCCCTCTTCTTGTGTTTTTGCCTTAATTTCTGTCTCTAATGCTGCTAAAAATCTTATTGTACACGCATTCTATTCACCCATTTTGAAGCTAAGGCCCTACTGATTCTAAATATGTATCTCCCAACACACCTAAGTTTAGATGGGAAACAAAGCCATTTTGACCAAAAAACAGGCTTAGAACTCAAACATCCAGTAGGACTTTTCTCTTTCCTGGTTTGTGTATGTCGGTGTTATGATGAACCTCATTGGCTGACTGAGCTGTCAATTTAATTTTGATGAGTAACGCTTATTATTTTTAAGTAAAAAGTTGCTTTGGGGGTAAATTTTCTAGAACGATTAAAATGCGATTAATCGAGATTAATTAATTACAAAGCCTCTAATTAATTAGATAACATTTTTTTAATCGAGCTCCACCCCTAATTGTAACATAATGAAAAACAATGTATATTAATTTTTACACTTAAGCAAAAAGGTTAAGTTGATTCAACATTTCCTTTCTTACAGTGTATAAGACAAGTCAAACAAGGTCAAATATTTCAAACAAATGTTTCACTTTAGATCTAACCGCTCACAAAACAAACTGCTCTTCTCTCCCGACGCCTTCAAGTTTGCCTGATTCCAGCGCAGTAAGCGTTTTGCAGTAAATAGTTGTTGCTGGTGTTTAACAAGAAATTGATTACCCTTAAATCAGGTTTAGTGATTTAACTGCTCTGGAAATGCCAATCACAAATCTATTGAGACTTTGGCAAAGATGCAGTCCACACAGCGACTGTCCACAAACTGAGTCTGGAACATTTACTCACGCAGGCATTATTGGTTCATTTGGGTCAAACTGCATAAAAATATTCACTTTTGAGTCTTTTAATTGTCAGAGCCAATCAGTTATCACCTTTAAATGACTCCTTTAGTCAGATTTACAGATGAGGCTCTTTTATGCATGATCAATAAAACTGATTTTCACACATTTTATTTCACATGAGGCAGATTTTAGCTGTGAAACTGGATATTAAATGAAGCAGATAATCTGGAAAGCAGCAGATAAATGGGTCTGGAAGGGGATTAAAAGCGTAAAAAGTAGATCTATGACTCAGCATTCTAACTTGTGTTATTGCCCCCTTTTTTATGTTTTTTATGGTAGCAGAGGAGTTAAGTGCACGCCCCACAATCAGAAGGTTGCAGGTTCGCACCCCGCTCAGTCTGTCGCTGTTGTTGTGTCCTTGGGCAAGACACTTAACCCACATTGGCTGCTGGTGGTGGTTGGAGGGACCGGTGGCGCCAGTGTACGGCAGGCTCGCCTCCGTCAGTGCAACCCAGGGCAGCTGTGGCTACGATGTAGCCCACCATCACCAGGGTGTGAATGACTGATTATGTTGTAAAGCACCTTGGGGGGTTCTAGGACTCTGGAAAGCGTTATATCAAATACAGGCCATTCACCATTTCCTATTTATGTTGTCTTAGTCTCATTTTGAGGCAAAAGATTATTAAAAAGTTTCTTTTTTCACACTAATAAGATTTTCTGAGTGCTAATATTTCCCCAGAAAATTAGCTTCAGTCTCATTTTAAAGAAAAATATTGCACCCACCGCATCCTTGTAAAACCACTTTAGTTTTCTCTATAGGCGCCTGCAGTAACAGCACCGCAGACAACAACTCAGGTTGTATCTCGTAATTGAATTTGCCCTGTCCCAGAAAACCTTTATAGAAAGCATCTCCAGATTGAACCATTTGTTAAAGCTCGTTTGTCCTTGAATGTAGCGTCTGCTTCTCATTCGTCATGAATAACTAAAAAAAAGAAGAAACACAAGCTGCTCTTTGGGAGGAACCAGAACAAGAAAAATCAACTCTTATTCAAGATCTGCTTCTTTCAGTTTGATTAGAAATGATTTGGCTTATTTTGCACGACGTTACTGCTCATCTCCTCTCATCTCTGCACGGTGTTTTACAAACAGGCGCTCGTCAATTTGATCTCCGAGCGCCTGAACTGGTTTGATCCTCCTCGGAGTTTGCAGATAAAAAGCCTCTGAGTCACTAACTGGGATCTTTTTAATGATCTCAACCGCTCCACCTATTTCTACCTCCCTGCCTTTTCTTGTGTGTGTGTTAATAACATCACGCGCGCTCTTACATTGAATCTTCCGTGTTCTGGAGCTACTGAAAAGTGGCAGCGGTAGATCTCAGATGCAGGTGGCAGGTGCAAAAGGTTGAGTGGGACTCGCGCATAAAGCAAAAAAAAAAGAGAAAAAAGTGGAGTCTTTTGCTGTGACATGCCAGCGTTTCATCTTTTATTCCACATCCTGTGTCCCTGACATTTCCCATTCTCAAACCCAAACACAGACAGAATGAGAAGCAGGGGGGAATATTAAAGGATGCAGAGGATTTGGTTGCAGAGGGACACCAGAATGGGTCTGGGCAGGGTGGTTTTGTAGAACTCCCTGTCCTAGTTTGGCATGGAGAGTGAGGTACAGTCTGAGCAGTGAATTATTCAGCACAGCTTCCTTTAGGCATGCTCTGTGGATTGTTCCATGCATGCAAAGCCCCTGCTGGCACACGTGTGTGTTGTTAATGACATAAAGTTTGAATGGCATGTGTAGCTCTCTGATTACCACTCATGTTTTTGATGTTCTTTTAGAGTCAAACATCATGGTGAAGATGCACTCTGCATGCTTTAAGCTGATTGGCTGGCGTTTGACAGCTCTGTTGACTTTAGGCTTCAAAATAGTTTTCTTTTTACTAAAAGCTCTAACAATCTAGCCTAAAAACTAGACCAACAGTAGCAGTAGCTAAAGATTTTGCTCTGCAGGTTGGTCTAGCCACGCTCCATCGTAGCTTCAGCAGGCCTACCATTGGCTCGGCTAAGTTTAGGCTGGGCCAATCACAGCGCTCCATATTTTGAGAGAGGTTAGGCAGGCTTAGCACCATTATTGCAGAGCTTAATGAAACGGCTTTGGCATCAACTTTAGACTTCTTCCTCTTCAACGATGTATGACGGACTGCCTCGTTGACTGATTTCTGTCTCTTTGAATACGTCATGTTGCTCTGATTGGTCCCAGCCCTGTCCAATTGCATGCAGGGACAGTTTGAAAGACAAACAGATTCCGCCCCACGACTGAGCTCTGTCTATGGGTCGTGGCCAGACTATGTAGAATGACTTGCCAGGCTAGTAACAGTCAATAGTCAAAACAACAACATCTCCAGCAGAAACCTCACTACAGCGAGGCTTAAAATGTTGCCATAATCTACAGACTTTTGGCAAAGCGACAACAGGTTTTATGTCAGACTTTCCGTCAGGAGCCAGACGGTTTATTTGCATCTTAGCAGGACCTACAGTCCCAGCCAATAATGTGCAGGTTGTCGAAGACAGATTGACTGAAGTCTGCAGGGGATTTGGACACAAGAGAGGCTGAATCTGTGATCGCCTTGAGGTGATCTAATTTTATATCTTTTCATATATCGCCCATGAAACAACCAGTCAGTGGATCTTTTTTTTAAGTACACTGTAAAAAATGAAATGTGGGATTTACTCAACCAAGTTATGTCAACTGGTTCTAATAAACCTAGTAATATACATTTACTTTTGACATAACAAAGTATAACAATGTATCTTACTCTTCACATTTAACCAACTTGGTTTAGTTTAATCAAAAAAAGAAAGTGTGAGAGTTTCCTGCTGGTCACTGTTCAGTTTTCCTTTAATTAACTTTAGGAATGCGTGGTTGCCATAAGGCATGTTTCCATTGTTGGAACTTCAGGGTAATTTGTGAGAGGGGGGAAATGGCCCGGTCCTCTCAGCTGTTGTGTCTCCATTCAAATTCAGCCCCTTCAGCAGTGAGTGATGTCACTGATCAGTGCCAAAAAGCATCCATAGTAACATTAAAAGTTTTATTCTGTTGAAGTATGAGAATTTAATCCATTCGGAGGACGAGAGCAGCTGCGTGATGTAAAATGTGGTGTTCAATGACCAGAAGAAGCATCGTTTTTTACAGCGCTCTGTGAAACAACAAATCCCCGTTATTTATGTCGCTGTGGGGGGAATTCCACAGCGTTTTTGGTGTTGGGAGTTTACTAACAACGATTTTAAAGCAGTGGAGTGCTTCACAAGCAATTCTTCTATTTTACTAATGCCGGGTTTTTTTTGGGGACGTCTGTTGATGTAATTTCCTACTGAGTCACAACCAATCAGCGTGAGTTAACCAAAAGTTTCACTCAGATACTCTGATAGTATTTACCCCTGTTCAGGTACTCCGAAAGTTCCTGAAAATGGCCCGGAAAACAGCCTGTTAGCCCGGTGAAGTGGAGACACATGCATGCTGGGAAGTTCTGGTAAAATCACCCTGAAATTCTGATAGTGGAAACACACCTAGTGACCCTAATGAGCCACTGGGTGCAGTTATAACACTTCTTTTGAACTATAGGTCCTCTTTAATTTTTAATTAAAATCATATGCAAGTTTGATCAGCTCATATTGTGTAAAGGTCAGTTTGAAATAAATGAATAAACTGTAGATTTCAGGGGGTAGCTGCCTTTTAACCCCTTAGAAATGTTCGATTTAATTAAATAAGAAATGAGTTATATTATCCACCTGAAACCGCTCCATTCACTTGATTTGAGATCAATTCCTCCCACTCTTTCTGCCCCAGTCCCATTTCTGTCAGAAACAGTCCATTTATAGCTTCAGAGTTTGTTTTCTTGCCTCCGAACCGGGTCAGCGCCCCCGTTTTCTCACTTACATGCGGAGGATCCTTTTCCCCCTGGGGTGCATGGAGGTGGAGGAGGTGGAGGTAGAGGAGGTGGAGGTTAGCTGTCTGAGAGGGCAGCAGGGCTTAGGACAAGCGGGTGGCTGCGTGGTGGGACGCACGTCTTGTTGCGATACTGATTAAGTCGTGACGTTGGCAAATTGCAGCAAACGCCAAGGCGGCACGTGGGGGAGCGCGCAGCCAGGACGCACAGGACACAGCAGATTTGGGGCGGGAGGTGTAGGGAGGAAGAAGGTGTGATGGGGGGGAGTTTAATCAAAAATTAAAGACGGAGTTAGATGGAGACAAGGGGACAGGGAGCGGGACTGTAAAGGTCCCACCAAGAGGTCTGGAGTCTGCACCAAACCAGCGGCAGGGATGTAGTCGAAGCGGTTTGGAGCTCAGTCCATCCGAGCTCAGCATCATGAAGAAACACTCCGCCAGGGTCGCCCCGCTGTCCGCCTGCAACAGTCCGGTGCTCACCCTCACCAAAGTGGAAGGTAGGGAGAGTCCTCCTCCTCTCAGCGCGCCTCGCACGCGCGGGGACTCCCGCAGCATCTGTGGACCTCCGGATCCTCTGGTCTCCGCTGCGGAGGAGCAGAACGCACAGAAATTCAACCGGAATCGGAAAATCAAAGCTCGTCACGATTCTCCTCCACAGAGCAACTTTAGAGGGAAAATCACAGCAGCATCCTGAGGCAGCGGGGAGGGAATCAGTCAAGCGCGCAACTTGTAACGTGATGCAGTGTTTGAGCATAACGGACATCAAATGAATCCTAATTCCCTTCCTGCATGCAAGTGATGCTGCTGCTGGATTTAAAACGCCATAATTAACCACTGATGATGATCCTCTTCTCCCAAAACGGCTCGGGATCCATCACAATCGTTATCTTTGACTTTTGAAGGTTAAAAATGCAACTCGTGTGATGCTCTGATGTGCTAAAGCTCAGTGGTCCTCAGGGATGACTTAAGTTGTTATTGCAGTAGGAATTCCCCTCCGTCTCCCCCACCCTTGATCCATCTCTGGCTGCAAGAGTGCCACAGAAATATGTAATTCTCCCTGTAAATCTGATCACCAGGGTTCGTCTGCAGCTGTCTGATCTGCTGTCAGGACACTAAAATGTCCTGCTTTCATTAACAAAGCTGTTATATGTTCATGTGCCATTGAATCTCGTGTGATGCAGCATCATCTTTAACATTTTGAGCACTGTTAGCGAGTGCATAGGCATTCCTGCACTTTTACAGTGTCTGATCTCAGTCTTTTGCATCTTCTAAAGCCACCCCTCATCCATGTTGACAGTTTAGTTTCTCTGGTTTTGGCATGAACAGAAAGTGAAAAGGAAACTTTGCAGGAAATGAAGATTAGAAAATCTTTGTTGCTGCACAGAACGACCTTCTCTGTGGTTTTTATTGCAGTGTAAAACCTGAATCCTCCTTTTATCCTGGTGCTCATGTTTAGCAAATTTTGCAACACGCTTCTTGCTGCAGTCGGGCTTCCACCTTGTTTTATCAGTTTATTCCTGTCTTTTGAGGCGCCGGCTCTAATGCTGCTGCCCCAGCAGATGACAGCGAGGCAAATTGCACTCTCCATCACTGACTTATAGAAAATGTCCAACTTCCTTCCGCAGACGCTCAGTGACCCAAACTTAAAAAAAGCATCTGCCCTGGTTTCTTTTGCTAATTTTTGCAATATCTGGCTTATTTGTTTCTCATTTTAAAGTTTACAATCACATAATTATAACTTTTTTTAGTTATAACAGTTTTATGGTCTACTCAAAACTTGTTCATGAAGTTATTTGTACAAAATCAGTCTGACATTAAAGTCATTTTAGGAGCTTTATTCATGATATTTTCAGTACCTTCCAGAATGAGCCGTCTCACGGCTTTAAAGATCAACTTTAATCAAATTTGAATGCATTTGCAATAGGCTCTAGTAGGAATGAACGCCTTGGAAGTTGTACTCAGGGGGGGTGCGCCTGTTTTAGGAACTAGAAGTGAGTCAAATCCGAGTTGAGCTTGAGACAGAAGGATTTGGAGTCTTATTTCCTGATATTTGGACATCTCTCCTCTGATTGGCTAACAGCAACACAACTCTACCACTGACTCTGTTTGCTCTGCAACGTTGATGTTTTATCTCCAGAAATAACACAAGCCCATGTTAGCTCATGCTAACGGTTAGCTTCTACTAGCTGAGACGTTCTCAGACTTTTCTAATCCTAGCGTTTCATTGTTTATTTTCTATCAGAAGCTAAAGCAGGAGATAGGTGTAGGAGACTATTTTCATGTTCAGCCTGCATGAAAAACTCAGAGTGACCGATTATAATCAGAAATAATAATAAAAATGTTTTTTCAGAGAAGTTGACCTTTAAATCAAACAAGTTGTCACTAGCCACACCCAGCCGTCCCCTTATTGGCTGTTATGAAGTGAGGAGCTTTGATATCTGGGAGGAACTTGGAATAGAGCCGCTGCTACTCCAGTGTCGAAAGGTGAGGGGTTCTAAGCTGATTTTCCTTATTGTGACATCACAATATGGAACTTTTTAAAACGACTCGTTCTAAGCATAGAATTCCTAAACCACATGCTGATAGAAAT
Organism: Aphyosemion australe; assembly: GCA_006937985.1. Lineage (NCBI taxonomy): Eukaryota > Metazoa > Chordata > Actinopteri > Cyprinodontiformes > Nothobranchiidae > Aphyosemion > Aphyosemion australe. The sequence continues at coordinate 1,674,659 of SSNS01000129.1, read as the reverse complement.
CAGATTGATGGTTTTTATTCACATTTGGACCCACATGGAAGCACAAAAGGATGCAAACAGTGACTTTTGCATAATCCGTCCCCTTTAACCACTTTATTCCCCCAACATGCACCAAATGGATCCATCATGACACATGCACGACTGCAGGATTTCTGCAGAAAAACTGGACTCTGAGCTGCACTAGACATATTTCACTGCTGATTACTAAAAGGCTATTTGCAGTTTTCCAAGCAAGGAAAAGGACTGCACTGATAAATAATTAATAACACTAGAAGTAGGCATCTGCATACATTTTTTTCATCTTGTGTTAAATAAAACTATCCCATGTGGGTACCCTGTTTAGAAAACATCGCCCATAAGCTGTTTATTTCTCAAGTTTTGACCTGTTTGCCGACTAAAACTCCCTGCCTGCCCGCGCTTATGTTGTTTGGAAGCTCCAAACTGTGCGGAGGTATTAATGTGGAAAAATCCGTCTCCTTTATTCATTATGTATAACCAGACCAGCTGGTAGGACATGAATATGGAATTTTCATGCACTTTTGCACGGACACTGCAGAAAGCGATCGGATGAACCGACAACATGCTCGAGCTGTTGCATCCTTTCGGTCTCAAAGCATTGTGGGAAACTTCAGAATAATCTCTGCTGCTCGATTTTGAGCTCATTAGCATGAACGGCAGATCAGGAAACGAGACGAGGAGGGGGACGAGGCGTACAAAATGACACGAGGTAGTGGATGAAGGCATGATCGTTTAGGTTGAAGCATCTCTGTAAACTATCAGGACGAGCCAGCGCTGCAAAGTTTACGACGTGAACATTAAGCAGCTGCTTTGAAGGAGAGCCGCATCACGGGGGGCCTCGGCGGATCAACACACAGCTTGTCAGAATCTGTGCAGCTTATGTAACGCCAGCTTCCAAAACTTTTATGCTCCTCGCTAACAACCTGCGCCCAGCTGACAAAGAGCTGTTTGGTTGCACTTCCTCAAAGGATTTCCTTTTTCGTTCTCCAGTCAAAACACGTTGTCACACAAAATATTACTAAAGGATTCATCTATCTTGAGTCATTTAATGATATGAAGCCAAAACCTTCGGTCTAATTTGCTGATTTTCAAGTTTGAACATAAAATTCTAGTTCCACTAATCCGCCACAAATTTGTCAAAGCAGTCAGACCTCAGAGAAAACTTTCTCAGCCATCAATCGATGCTGAAAGTGTCGACTAATACCAGAACAATCAATAGATGAATTCAGGGTCTATCCTGTAGTTTCCTTTGGCCCGGAGTTTGATTCAGCGACATTCTTTGAAGTAATTGCATGTTCTTGTGACAAATTCACCAACCGGCAGCCTGTGTGGAGGGTGATTATTGATTTCTCTTTAGACGAATTAGCGTCCTTGGGGAGTGTCTGTGTTCTTCGTGTGTCACAGGGGTAAGAAGTTCACAGAAGTCCCTTTAATCTCTGTGACTTAATTATACATGCTCTGAAAGTGAACAGGCATCCTGAAGGGTGAATCAGCGTTCATGAATCCCAGAGGAACCTGGGGATATTTCACCAGCTGCTGTCGTGGGCGCGCTGAACCTTTAACTTAGAAATCACGTGCACCCCGACCTGCAGCGTCAGTCAGATGATTGAAAATATGCACCTTTTTTACAGAATTACTGAACTTGTGCAGAACAAATTCACCTGTTTCCTAAATTAGCCTCATGCACTTTGTTGTTACACATCAGTATTTTGCTTTTTGTTCATCCTTCTGATTTTATGGTTGAGTAGGAATGTCTGATATTATCAGCCAATATTGGCATTAAAATATCATATCAGAAATCTTCAATAGTAATGGTTTTTACTCTTTTAATGACAACTTTTACACACCATGGACATATTATAAATCCAAGACCATGGTCTTGAATCGGAAAAGAGTAGAATGCCTTCTCCAGGGGACTATGTCTCTCGGCTGGTCAGGGAACGCCTTAGGATTCCCCCGGAGGAGCTGGCCCTAGTGGCTGGAGAGAGGGAAGTCTGGGCCTCTCTGCTTAGGCTGCTGCCCCCTCGACCCGACCCAGAGGAAAATGGATGGATGGACCATATCCTTAGGAATAAATCAACATTTAAAGGAAAATGCACCAACTGAATGTCATGATTGTTAACCAGGCTGCTGCTTTGGATTTGTAGTGTGGAATTTTACCAAAGGAATTTAATCTGGTGGTAGGACAGCAGCAGGTTTTTACTAACCAAAAAATTGTAAATTAGTATTTTATTAAGGCAATAATATTTAAATCTCTAGTCAAACATTCCAACATTTTTTTATTCATTCTAATATAAAATTTGTTTTCTGAGTCATGTTCAGTGATTAATGAAGTTATAGGCACTAAATTCTACCAAACAGCTGACTAAACGGTTAAACATTCAAGGTATTGTTACTCGGAAATGGGGAAACACACACACACACGGAAGCACTAACGCACACAAATAAAGCAACAGAAAACACATCTTGTCCTTTTGAGAAATTTTCTTATTTGTATGTAAATGAACTTGCAGGCTTTGCGTGAACAGTAACAACCTGAGTATGGCGATATGGAGATGAAGCCCCAGACATCCGAACGAAGGTCAAGCATACTGCGCTTGTGTGTATATTTAAGAAGCAAGTGCTGGATTAGGAGTAGAGACTCTTATTTGAAAGGTTCCCATTAAAGCTCCATTAAATTGTTGTTACTTAAAGTCCTTTCATCCCTTGAGTGTAACTGGAGTGGACTTTGATGGTTGTCGGCGAGTTAAACTGAGACTTCTTCTTGCAGGGAAAATTGTTGTAAAGGCCAGTGAAACGGACCTGTCTGGCTTGATAGGTGAGCATTGAATTCACAACGACAGGACTTATAATTTTTTAAGAGGCCAAGCCTCTGCTAAGGGTTATCAAGGCCAGTACTTGCGGTGGGGGCTTCAGTTTGCAGTTTACTTGAGGTTTGTTCCTAACTCAGCATCTTACTTTTTTTAAAATTCCAAAATCTTCATAAAAACTGAGGAAGACTGCTTTTCTATGTTTAAATATTGCATACTTTGGATACTACTAGAAAATAATTTGGTGCAAAAAATAACAAAATGTTAAAGCCAAGTAGTTGAATGTATTTTGTATTTTATTTACGTATTTTAATTTCCTGTGATTTCGTACACTATCGGAACTTCTTTATGTAATTTTACCGGACTTTCACGGTATACACATGCCTCCACTTCACCAGTCTTCTCGGATATTTAAGGGGCCAACAGAGTACCTCAACTGGGTTAAGTACTAGGAAATGGCCACCATCACTGGGCGGGACTTGCAGAAAACTCATGCTGATTGGTTGTAACTCAGTAGGAAATGACATCAGCAGACGTCGCTAAACAACATTTGTAAAATTGGAAAAGTTGCTGGCGAAGTGGAATGAAATGAAAAGAAAATAAGCAGCTTTAAAATTGCTGTTTCTAAATTCCCAACGCCGAAAAATGCAGTGGAACCCCCCAAATACCATAATTTTTATTGCTTTATGGTCATTGAATGCCACTTCTTCTTACGCCATGCACCCGCTTAAGTTTTTTTCTCCACAAGCAGCTACAGGTATCTGTCATCGACCGTCCCTGTGAACTGTCAGGTGATCTGAGCTGCAGCTCTAACGGAGAGAAGCTCCCGGAGCACCGCATCGCTCCAGTTTATCATCTCAGTTCTGTTTACAAAAATGAAACTTAAGCCTGTGTTTACTTTCATTTTCAATAGAGTTCCCGGCCAGAGCTCGTCATTAATTCATCACGTGGTCATGACACCACCCTCTCTTTTGCGCCAAGGCTTAATGTGCTTTTATAAGACCGGCGAAGCCGCAATATTACCGCAATATTACTATCAAGCGTGGCGGCACAATGCCGCAAAATTCCTGCAACGTGATGCCGCCATGGTGCGTTCATAAGACACACGTTGCGGTAATATTACGCTGATTTGCCGGCACAGTGTGTCTTATAAATAGGGCTAGTATTTTTGTGTTCGAGTAAGGTCTTATCAACGGTTGGCCGTTAGGGTCAAAAATCGCGATTTTCGCGCAATTTTCGCGCAATTTTAGAATGAGTATTTTCTCAGATCATTCAGCCTTCATCAAAATGAGAAGCTAATCAGACTCCCTTTCATCACTGGCAATGAGCGAAGAGGTAAATGTTTAAAACAACAACGTTTATGAATGGTGAAAGTTTTGTAGCCGCTTGTTAAAAATCAGTAAATGCGTTTTGACCTCACGGGCTCCCGTAGAAGGAAACATTGCATATGTATCGCTCAGATATTTTAGACCCAATTTTTATGTTTAAATGTTACAAAGTCGCCAGTATTTTTCAACAGCTGGGCATCATTAGAGTCATTTTCAACATTTTGATGGATATTTCCAGAGTTAAAGGTAAAAACTACACATTGTCACTTTAAAGGCATGATTTTGTATGAAGACACAAAAGCTGAGAGGACCAAACCATCGTATTTTCCCTGTCACCTTCTCCCTCTCAGAAAATTCCCACAAACCCTATAGCGGAAACACGGATATTGCATATATGTGACTTTGGTAACCAGAAAAAATTTTTGGTCCAAAAAAAAGTTAAACCCAAGTAGCTGAATTGTTTTTTTTGTAATTCATTTCCTGTGATGTCGTTTGCCTCTGGGAAATGAAACCATTGCTCGGACAGATTCAGTACACCTTTGGTGCTTGACTATCCATTACTTCAACAAGAAGGCTGTGGCCAATCTTTTAAATATTGATTGGTTGCTGGGATTTGTGCCAGTCCATTAAACTGCAGGTCCATCACATTTTATGCGGTCTTATGAGGGACTGTGAGAGAGGAGGAGGAATATTTTAAAGCAGAATGAGTTTTTTGTTTTTAATGTGATGCCAAATATTCTAAAACAGTTATTTTGCTTTAACGGAGCAGAGACCCACTAATTCTCATGCAGTTTGCCTTGTGAGTCATCAGAGCCACAGCATTGACCTGTATCATGAGCATCTGTTGAGGCAGATGTGCAGGTCAGAGCGGTGACAGACAACAAGTTTGCTGCTCTGCGAGGAGGTTGCTTCGTTGTCCTTCGGGCAGCTGAAGGAGGAAGCGATGGAGACCGAAGGGGATCAGTAACATTTGTCCCACTCTTGTCTGCCCTCTGGGGCCTCTGTCCCGGCAGCCCGAGCGGTCAAGCCGATCCGCCCGGTTGACGCAGCAGGGTGTGTTTTTCGCTTCTGTGTTATTGAGTCAGACAGGCTTGTCAGAGGAGCCTGCTCTGGTGCGTTGGACGCTCTCTTACTGACAGCTTGGCCTGACCCAGCTGTCAGAGCTGAGTATCACAGACTCCCACTGTCTGTCAGACGCTGAGATTACAAAGACAGTGACTGCTGTCTGTCTGTGATCTGTCTGTCTGCCTGACTGTCTCTGCCGTGACGAAACCACCGCTCTGCTGCTGCACTTTGCACATCAAAAAGCTCACTTTCAAGCGTGGGCTACTGCCTTTCAAAGACTTGGACTTACAAAGTCAAACCCACAAGTCAACCAGGGATTTAAAGAGCGAGTAACACCTAAATCAACTTTTTATGCTGATAACCTGTATAGATGAGTGTGTAATAGTGCTATAGACATGTGTAGTCATTATTTTTGGCATTTTAGTGCACCTTATTTAAAATTGAATATTTCAGCCTAAAACCGTAATTATGTCTCCATCTTCAGGTTAAAACTCTGCTCCACATTGATTTTGAATCAGCCACAGCTGATGGCTATAGAGCTGCAGGGTGACGTTGTCTGTACCGTATACGTGGCTACACTGTACTGGACTCCTGCTGAGTCTCAGCCACTCACCTGCCGATATGAAACATTATGGCTCAGAGCCGCTCACCTCCTTAAAAAAATGTCCTCCCCCCTTTCTTCTAGTGATTGAGGTGGACAAGAAATCCTCCAGCCTGCTGCAGTTTCTCTGTTTGCTTGTTCTACTGAGCGGTGAGTCTGCTGTGTGTGTGTGCTCATGTGCACGCGCGAGTGTGCACGCTTGTTAACAACTCGTTTTTCCGATTGAGAAACGCCGAGAGTGCACAGGGGGATTGAGGGGGGTGCTGTCAATCACTGCCTCAGTGCTGCTCTCTCGGTCCGCCAGGCGACGCCTCCTTTAGGTGCATTTTTCTAACAGGAAGTGTGGGTGAATTTAGTCTCCACCCAGGGTGTGATTTACCGTTTTAAGGGTTTATTTAATGATTGGTTGATTGAGCCTCCGTGACCAATTTTACTTTTTATTGTTGAAATATGATCATCACTCTGAGTTTCACATACAGGCTAAACATGAAAATTGTCTTCTACCCCTATTTCCTGCATTAGCCGCTGATAGAAAATAGACAGAGAAACTACGTCATACTGAAAATTAGCATCAAGTCTGTTGTTGATTTAGCGTCCAAGCACGTTTAGGCTAGTAGAAGCTAACCGTTAGCATTAGCAACTCCACAGCACGGCAGAACTCCTTCAGGCTTGTGTTATTTGTAGAGATAAAGCATCACGTTGCAGAGCAAATGGAGGCAGTGGTAGAGTCGTGTTCCTTTTAACCAATCAGAGGCAAGATGTCCGAATATCAGGAAGTAAGACTCTAAATCCTACCGTGTTCTGCTCCCCACTCCTCTGGCTCACGTCTACTTCCTGAAACAGGAGCGCCAGAGCTTTTCTCCCACAGAGATCGACTCACAAGGCATTCATTTATATAGAGACCGCTGCAAATGCTTTGAAAAAGTGAACTTGGCCTTTAAAAGTATAATAAGCACAATAAACTCGCATTAATTCCTGTTTGTATTTCAGAAAACAATATTTCATAAATTGAAAAGTAAAGGTTTTTGTTTTCCAGTGGATTAAATATTAAAATTCACTCCGTTCCAGTCATATATAACTGCTACAGCAGTGAATGTAAAGGGGAAAAACCAGTTTGCATTAAGAGCTTTCAAGGTTATTTATTTGGCGCAATAAAAACCAAGCGTATACAAGAATGCCGCGTGATGATGTTTAATTATAAGCATGACAGTCCGTTACACAAGTCACTTCATATTCATCAGCAGGCCGAGCCAGCAGTAAGACAAGGAGAAGAGCTCCTCCGGAGTGTGTCTGGGTGATTGATCTGTTTACCCTCTTAAATCACCCAGGCAGAGCGCTGCAGTGCTCTCCCGCTCCCGCCAAGTGGTGACCAGACATCCAGCCAGACAAAACTTACATCTATTCCTTACACTTTAGCCGAGTGTTGCACGGCCGCCCTGCCACACCAAAGCAAACCTGATGCTACCTTCACCGCTGCCTGGAAGGATCCTCAGGGATGAAGCAGCATGCCATCAGAGAGACGGGTGAACAACCAGGACGTGATCGAGGGGGCATCTGAGGCACATCCTCGACCTGTCAGGGTGTGTGTGCGTGTGATGCGTGAGAGCAGGCAGTGAGGCAAGGCTCTGCTGGCACATTTGGGATTTGCAGCTATCAGCAGGAGAAATCTGCACTGCAGAGACTGCAGGGGGAGGGAGGAGAGCACTGGAAGCGAGGAGGAGAAGAAAGCCATGAGAACTGGCTGGCTAATGGCAGGACTAATCTCGGCATCCTTTAGAGTGCTCCCCTAGGAGCATAAAGCTAATTTAATACACACTATACTTGCTAAAATAATACAAGTGGACAAATATTGATCCACGCGCTCAGACTGAGTCAGACTAAATGTATAGAAGATGTTGTAGACGTTAACTTAGAGGAAACTTTAAGAACGTGCAGCAGGGCTGGGATGTTATCCCTTCAGTCTTCTCTCTCCTACCTCGAGAGCAGCCGTCGTTAATCCAGAGGCGTGTGAGAAGGAATTCAGAAGTTGAACACAACCGTGTTTAGATTTTACGTGCGAGCCAAACACCCTCGACCTGTCTCCAGTAATTTCACAGATTCCTGTGAGGATTCATTTAAGTGTGTTTACAGATAACGTGCGCTGGATAAAGGCGTGTTTTCCTCTGTTCATACATCAACCAGCCACTAAATCGCATCAGAGCTCATTTATGAAAGAGCCGTCCTCTGTGCTGCATCCCGGTGTCACCTTGAAAGTAAACATTTGATTATGAACTGATGCGGTTGCTGTTAACCGTTTGTCTTCCTGGCTTTCATTCCCGGTATTAATTGCTTCAAATTGCATTAGCAGTAGAAGCTTACTGGTTTTTTTTTTTTGCTCAGCAGGTCCAGTGACCCAGCAGCATCACACTGATGAGTTCAGCTCTGCTCCATATTGTTCATCTGGAGCACTCAGAGCTGATATAGTATCATTAGTCACAGTCGGTGCGAGCACGTTGCTCGGTGCTTCGCTGGTGACAAATGAGCGTGCGGAGATGTTTGAGCAGCTAATCACACCAAATAGTTAATCTTTTTTTTAATGACTGGGTTTTATTTCATAACAAACAGAGCAGCATTTTTCTTTTTTATCGCCACCGGAGCTGCAAACGTTCAGCTCGAGCCCCTAAACCACCTGATAGGCTTGGCCCACGGCTGCGTTTTGGAGATTAAGCTGTGGTGCAGCACAGAGAAGTGATCAGAGCTGCGGGAT